>MU006217.1:1030471-1095906 GCA_010093685.1 Ophiobolus disseminans
GGAAGAGGGTGCTTGGCAACAAGCATCCCTCTATGCTGACCAGCATAGCCAACCTGGCCTCGACGTACTCAAATCAGGGCCGGTGGAAGGAGGCCAAAGAGCTGCAGGTGCAAGTGATGGAGATGTCCAAGAGGGTGCTTGGCAATGAGCATCCCAACACACTGACCAGCATGGCCAACCTTACATGGACTCTCGAGGGATAAGGTCTTTACAACAATGCTGTTTCATTGCTAGAACAATGCTACCAGCTGCGACAACAGATTCTAGGCCTAAAGCATCCACACACTGTATCATCTCTAGTAGCTTTGCAAGCGTGGAGGGTCAGAAATGTATCTCCTAAGCTGGTGCGTCGAGGCCGCTCCTTTTAGAAAAAGGTATTTTGCAAGATTAAGAGATAGGACACAACGTACTATAATCAAAACGTAACACTACCGCAAAATAGGTAGTACAGGCGCATGATTGCAAATTCTTAATAAGTTGACGTGGTGTAGGAAAAACGAAGCTTATACGGGATAGAATATAAGGTCATTCGGGATCGCTACAGATAGCAAAAAGATAACCGATCCGCTCCTGCTGAGAGCCGGTGCTGCGAGACCAGCGGATTCTCCGCCTCTCAAACCTCCAAACGCGCCTCGTAAGATAGCTCTTCGGTCCTCGCCCAACGCAACTGTTACTGCGGCACCTCCAAGAGCTGCTGCTACTGCACCACTTAATCCGCCGGCTACTACACCCAAAAACGCGCCTCGTAAAATAGCTTTTCGGTCCACTGCCCCAGCACCTCCCAACGCCACGACTACGAAAGCGTCCAATCCGGCAACCACAGTAGCTACGAAAGCGTTTCTTTCACCAGCTACTCGCTCATCTTCCCCGGCGCCTCCTAAAGCAACAGCGCGCAAAGAAATTGTTCCCAAAGTGAACACTAGCGGGAATGCAAAGAAGCAACAGGAAGGCACACACCAAGCAGAAGTAAGGGCATCAGCTGCAGCTGGAGCAGAAAGGAAGAAGCGAGAAGAAGAGAAGAAATCAGCTGACAAGGACGCAAAGAGAGTTGTTAACTTGCAAGCAAAGAGGGTCGCTGACGCAAATGCTGAAGCAGCGGCGAAAAAGAAAGAGCAGAAGGATAATGACAAAAGAGAAGCTCGCGCAGCAACAAGTCAAGATTCTTCGTCACAGCCAGTGCATGCTAAGCCAGTAACGACACAACAAAAAGGGAGTTTATTTGGCTTCCTGGCTCCGAAGCCTGCCAAGATCTCTACTCATAAGAAGCATGAGAGGAGCGAGGTGGTTGGAGCAGGAGATGGGGGCTACAGGTCTGACATTTTTGCATGAATTTGTGTACTGATCATAAGCGATTGCTTTCTGTCTTGGTGGTTACTGCGGCTAAGGATATATGGAAATTGTGCGATTTAAGGTCCTAAACTAGTCTATTATTGCTCTTCTGTCGGCGAGCAGGCGAGCGAGTATTTGGAATTGCGTTTTCAGATAGTTGCAATTATAATATGTACTCAAACACGTCTGAATTTGTTACTCTGAGGTTGTTGAGATGAACGTGTGTATACGAAACTTCCTATTACAGGCCATTTGGTGACGCGAGAGCTTTATCTGTTGGCTATGACGGCTGTATTGTTCGTGGAGGAATGTATATATAGCTCTCACCTCACCTCACAACGATCGTTAGTGTTCTTGTGAGAAGAAGCCAATGTACTATGTCGCGTGCTGCTGTCGTGTATTTTGAGTAGCGCGAAAAACAACAGGATTCCACATCATACTTTGACCGGTTTGCAAGGCGGTGGCTTATCTATATCATTCTTGCTCAATTTTTCGAGTTGAAGTTTGTGGTGGTTTCAATTTCCTAAAAGCAAGCGTCCTTTTGTGCAGCCTTCAAGGATACGTTGCTATTTCACGTCGTCTGCGCTTCTAGAAAGCCTGTAAATGACGTCTATGCTATTGTATTTACCGTATGGGATGTTTGGCATGTGGTATTTACTTGATCGTTGAAGAATTGAACATTCGGCAGTGACCACACGCCGTTGGCGATCGCTAAGATTCACATCTATCATGTAGGCGACATAAGGGCTCAACGACGTATGACATAAAAAGCAAACAAAAAACAGCGTCTTCAATGTGGTAACTTGAAATGCACTGTAGCACAAAGTGATCGCGAATGTGAAGCTCCGCCATGGATAATTGAGCCTGGCGAACATAAGTAGCGATGGATTACCGCGCCTTCACAGAAGCTGGGTGTTTGGTTCGCTATGAAAAGTATAAAAGCCTCGATCTATTAACTTTATATTGCTCAGACAACCCAGCATAGCAACCTTCGATATCCCTTGTACCTGGACAACTTGTCCGCCTACAGCGTCCACGCAGACTCTTATACTCACAAAAACGATTCCAATCCTTGCCACTGTTCACTCGCCTGGATCAATCATACAAACAGATTTCCACGATCAACCTACTCAGCTGGCCTGAACAATCGTACACCACCCGAACGATACTACCTAGGCACAGATCGATCTTCCTTCTTGTAACAGGACCTCGGGACTTTGGCTCTTAACAACGCCCAAAGAATTCCGACAACATTACCTAATCCGCGGTGAAAAAATAGTATTATCGAACATAGGCCTGGAGCAATCGGTTGAAACAATACCCAGAAAGAACCTTGGAACCCCTCAACAACCACTTCGGCCTCTCACAACTTATCTCCCTTCATCTTGTCTTGTCTTCAGTACGTCTGAGCTATGCAGGAACAGTCCCATGCGCAAGACGCAGACGGTTTTTTCGATTATGAAGGCTATGAAATGGACCTAGATGAAGATGAGCAAGATGAGCAACAGAAAAAGGCAAGTAATGAGAGTATAAATAGATTGCGAGGTAGCTAAACTGAGATCTGACTGTTGCTTAGTCTGATCGACGCACATCGAGGGCAGGTCAGCGTGATGTCCTCACACAGCGCAGAACAGCGTCCGGTGACGGCATGAGTGTAAAAAAACGCGCTCTGATGATAAAGATAGCAAATCGCCGTGAAAAAGACCGCAAAAAGTCTCTAGACCAACACAAGAAAGAGATAATGCAAGAAGAAAATGCCAAGCAAAGGAGACGAACGGCCGCACGTACTAGAAAACCGGAAAGACAGCCCTTAAGATCTGTTAGATGCAGGCCATGTGCAACAAAGGGGCGCGAAGTTTGCGATAACAACTAACCTTGCAATTTCTGCGCCGATTTCAACTACAAGTGCGTTTATCCACTTAAAGGAGGGGGGCACGGTACAAAGAACGAGCGCGAGGCCTCATTTACAACAGCAGAGGTAGCTCAGTCCATAACTACAGAAAAGGTTCACGAAGAACGGGGCAACTATTGCAAAACGTGTGTATCTGAGCACAAAACGTGCAACAAGAAGAAACCTAAATGTTCGCATTGTAATTTAGCAGGAACGCACTGCACCTATCTGAGTGATATACGACCTCGTGAAAAGTCGCCTTCCCAAGCTCATGAGCCTCCAGCTGGATCAGGCGGCTCAAGCCAAGAAGGCCAATCGGGAGGGTACGGCTACGGTAGCGGCCCTGGCTATAGTCCAGCACAGTTTGGTGGAATCGGCTATGTGCAACAGAACAATCTGTCTGGTGGACAGAACATTGGGGGAGCAGGCCAAAATCAAATGCAACTTGCCCAAGCTTCTCCGGTTCACACCATCCTCAAGAGAAAGCTAGACCTGAAGCTCGACACCTCAGAAAAGACACTTGCAAATCAACTCAATCTAGCGAAGTACCAAAAGCTTCCTCAAGTCTACGTCAAGTAACTCTATGTCAAGCAACTCACTCCAGCGAAGGACCACAAATTTCCGCTAATGCACGTTAAGCAAGTCGCTCCAGGACAGGTCCCTAAAATACCCAAAATACACGTAAAAAACGACCCCGGATTCGCTCCATGGCGCGCTAAAGGCATACCATCAGATGCTCCGGATCCTCTGGGCTACCGGCATAACATCGAGGAATCGAAGCCGACGAACAAAAAGGTGCAAAAGATGTCTCAGATGACAAAGCAGCTGGAAAACACTCACATTCAGAAGGTCAAACCAGCGAAGAGAAGAGGTGGAGGTTTGTTATCCGCTTTGACTACTAAATCGCCGGCTAAAGCACACCCGAAACCGCCTCCTCAGGCCCCCCCCTAAAGCCGCCCCAAGATACCTCCTCAAGCAGCTCCGAAACTCACAGACCCCCCGAAACCTAAGGCACCACCGAAAAGTCCGAAAATGGCTGCATACCCATCTGCCACACGCAAGGAAAAGCCGTTACTGAAGGTCTCTTTCTTTTCTACGAAGCAGAAGAAGCAGAAATATTAGAGAGGGAGGGTGATTTTGATTGTCCAGTTCATTTTGCGGATTCGATTTAGCACGAGTACGGTATTTCTTGTATGTTTCAGTGTATTACTATCTTTAAGCGCGGAAAAGTGTAGGACCTAGTCGAGTTAGCGATTTTTTAATTTGTGGCATGTTTTGCGCGAGAACATAGCCGTCTAAATCACACATGATCAATCAGCTCATCGGGCAAGAACGTTACTCGCAATGCACAAGTGCAGACAGTAACCGAGAAAAGATATTTCATAAATCATAACCACCACAATCTATCTAATTCCCCGCAACCGGCGTAAAAATAACCATCGTCCCCTCCTTCGGCAACATACTCGACCTCCAAGTCCACCACCTCTTCGCCTCGGGATCCACAAGCTCGCAATCGTAATTCAGCAGAATCTGGCCAAGGATAACTTTCATCACAGCCGCAGCATAATACCTTCCAGGGCAGGCCATGCGCCCGGTGCCCCAGACATGGTACGTCATGTCGGCGTCGGTCAGCTTGGTGGGCTTCTTCTGCATGACGGCCGAGAAGTTGGCGGATGCGCTGACGAGTTTCGGGTCCGCGAAGCGGAAGCCGCTGAAAGATAGGGCTTCGGGGTAGTCGACGGGGTTGGTCATGATGGCGCGGACGGGCGTGCAGAACCAGTCGCCGACGTTGACGTGGGAGCCGTCGGCGAGGGAGAAGGGTTGGAGGGCGGAGCGGCGGGTGCTTACTATTTTGGTGTTAGGTGTGTTTGTATTGAGGGCGTTGGGAATGGAAGACTTACGAGACTCGACGGGGGTTAGACGGGCGGATTCTTTGATGAAGCTGTCGAGGAGTGGGAGGGCGGTGCCGGCACCGGTGCGCTCGAAGTCAGCGTATTGGGTTTGGCATTCGCGGCGGAGAGGCTCGACGTATTCTGGGTGGATGCAGAGGTCGTGGATGGCGAAGGTGACAGTCTGTCATCGTTAGTTGAGAGAAGAGGGTGCATTGGAAAAGCTGGCTTACGGTAGAGACGGCGTGCACGGAACCGAACCAAATAGCCATCAGCTCATGTACGACACGCTTGGGAGTCCAAGGAGCGTTCTTGGGAGAAGTCTCCATAATCCATTGGATGCAGTCGTTCTGCACATCTCATTAGCCTTCCATCTTTGCGATGCATCACTAGAGTTGTACGTACGTGCTTGGGAACCTTCTGACCCAGGTTTGCGAGGTCTCGCTCGAGACAACGCTGCTCGGCGATGGGCAGCAGCCGGTTGAAGATGGCTTTGTGCGAGTGGATGCTACGAGAGATGATGCTTCCAAGAATTGGAGCCATGAACTTAGGTAGTAGGCGCACGACCTCGGCGCACAGCAGCGTCTCCTCAATGTACGCAAGCGCAGATACCATGAATCCCTCATCTTTCGCTGTTAGAAGTTAGAGTGCGATCTTTTGTCACGTGGTGATTTTACTGACCTAGGTCTTGGCCAAAGAACGAGACGGCATTTGAAAGCACGACCAGCTTCACGATCATATGATAGACTGGAGAGTATACCTTTCCTGTTGATTGTGTCAGCATACTCGATCTTGAAAACATGCGCGGCAACTTACCATCTACGACCTTGTGTCCAGCATGTAGTTCATCAAACCTGGTGCGGATGATGCAGCTTAGATCAGGCAAAATCTGGGGCAGGTTGTTTGTAAGAAGAGTTCTGAGGGCCTTGATGAAGCCAACACCCTCAGTTCCTCGACGATCGAACCAGTTGAAGCCGTGCATGGTATAAACTGGCTGCAACATCTGCTTGGAGGCAGCTTGCAGTGAAAGCACTGTATCAGGCGCATTGTCAAGCTCCTTGATCTGGCTGGGGTCCGAGACAAAGACGTATCTGTTGTCTGGGGCTGAGAGCTCGAATGGCTTTCCGTTGGCCTTGTTGAACGCATCTTGGATGATATCTGGGCCCCAGAAAAGGAACACCCATCGTCCGTAGCAATCGATAAAAGGCTTGAAGATGTACTTGAGGATCTGAGTTACGCTAGGCTATATGATATGGTTAGCAACAAGTCAATGATCGGAGAGCATATGTAGCTTACCACTTTCTTGGCCACCAGGGCCTCGTAGAAGAACAGCAGTGATACAAGGCCAACAACGCTGCTTGCCACGTTCACGCCAGGGTTCAGGCCTGAAGGCCAGGCAGTATGTAGCTCCAAGTTCTCCATTTTGCTGATCGACAAATGTGACTTAAGGCAATGGCTGAAGCTAACAGAAAAAGAGATCCACCACGAGTAGATATACTTTGGCTTCACTTCGGACAGTCTCCCGGCACGAGACTGGTACAAACGCCCACGTTCGACGCCAGGACCAGACCCAAACATGCGTCATTAGTCGGTCGCGCCGCGATGATGCAGTAGCTGGGCGAGCAAATACTGCTAGCACTCCTCCGTGTTGGTATTGCTGCATCCCGGGCCAGTCACTATTTCGAGGACAGCGCATTCGAGTCCGATACGCACTTCTCAGGCCAGTCTCAGGAAAGCCACACAAGAAACGTGCCCTGTTTGACAGTCGTGCCCTTTGGAGAGTGGAGCTAAAGGGACATTAAGCGCCAACGGGACGGTATCAGCGTATACGACGCGCCATCAAGGGCATAGATAGCGTCGTGCAAGCCGTGGCGAATGTACATGGATACATCTGCGGCTCTAATGTATCCTAATGTATCTTCATGCCGTTAGCAACCATGTATTTGGTAATGAACAGGGAATCCCCAATGGTTTGAAATCCGTGCTGTTTGTAATAAACCCCGGTTGTTAATTGAGACAATATCAGGGAATGGCCTGGATTGATTGCTGCCGACGGGGACGTGGATATGGCCTCCACGCGAGACATGGGCGGCAAACAAACGGCATTACGCGCTTAAGGCCGAAGCCGCCTGAGCTTAGTCAGAAATACTCTAATCTCGAACGACATTGCTGTAATTTCCTCGGTGTGGTTAGGAAATTCATATTTCCATAGCTTGTGATAAACTCAGGGCACTGAATTCCTCCATCAGCAGGAACACCCAAGCGCCGTCGTATGGGGAAAGGCGCAGAACGGAGAACCCCACGCGGCGTACGTGTTACACAAGCGGGGCAACCTCCGACTGGACGATCGAAAATAAATGGTCCGCAAACTATATGCTCTTTTGGTTCGTGCATGAGTCGGCATCTGGATTCTAAGTCGCTATCTTCACAAGATACTCGCTAGATCTTTGCCCCATTCCTCGTGGGCGGTGTCGGTTGCTAAGCGATCTTCCGACTTCGCATTCTCGCATCTGACAATTTTTTGAGAGCACAATCGGACCATGACAATGATGAAGAGGTCGAGCTTGCTGTAAGGAGCGCCGGCAGCGTTCCCCAGTCGATCCTCCCAAAGCTTTGGTAACTGGGCGGTTTTGCAACCGTTGGAGCTCGATCCAGCCTCGGCGGGGCAAGTGACAAACGTCCTATATGTCACTAGCTCGATCCTGCCATTCCGCTTTCTAACATTAGCGAAGCGCTGCTTCACCGTATGTCAGCGAATGCGTTTCTGGCTGCAGTAGACATATGTAGGCAAGGACATCCTTCCTTGTCTGGTTCGTATATTTCCCGCCATCTGCAGTTCTCGGTCGTACCATGTGGCTGCTGCATGGCATCGCGCTTCGGTCTGGCGTCTCC
The DNA here is from genome assembly GCA_010093685.1 of Ophiobolus disseminans. Taxonomy (NCBI): domain Eukaryota; kingdom Fungi; phylum Ascomycota; class Dothideomycetes; order Pleosporales; family Phaeosphaeriaceae; genus Ophiobolus; species Ophiobolus disseminans. The sequence continues at coordinate 1,038,473 of MU006217.1, forward strand.
AATGGCAAAAATGTACCAATTCTTTGCTCCGCGTGCATGATCGAGGCGTGCGTAGAGGTAAGCGCGAGTCAAGCTCGGCAGATACATGCGTCAATGGTGTTCGCAGGATGTGACGTGGCCATTGTAGCTCCGTTATTCGTTTCTAAGCGCCCGTCCCTTCCCGCTTAGCACATGGTCCGTCCCGACTCTTCATGTGATTTCGATGAAGATGATGACATCCTGCGGCGAGCCAGATTTTCGAACAAAGAGAGAACTTGAAATAAATTGCCGAGCCATTGTAATATAGCACGAATTGGTGTGTCTGAAGTATTCAGTGGCTACGGCGCTTCTCGTGAGGTGTTTGAGTAACGCCGTTGGTCGCGACCGACCCCCTCACCCCACCTTGATTCTAGGAACGGAAGTCGCCGAGCCGAGCCGCACAGCCAGCCGCGCGGTTGGCTGGTGGTGTTACTTTCTAGAAAAAATAGGCGACTGTCCCGTAAAGTCATGGTAGTATGCGGTTGAACGAGTAGTGAGTGCATTGCATCCTGCAACATGCAAAATAGAAATTCCAGCAGCATCCAGGCCTAGACGGCAGCGTATAGTTGACACAATCTGATTTGTGATTGTGCCGCGCCGATTTCAACACCCATTCGTTCGTTTCGTCGGTTCCATGTAGACGACACCAGTATGACAGACGCCGCAATCTATCGCTGATTGGTTTCAAGGCGGCCTACACGTGGAACTGGGTCCATGAACCCGCCGAGCCGAGACGATAGAGATACGAGGGAGAGATAATGCATATCGCTCGAGCGCTACAAGCCGCTTCAGATCAGCGTAGTCCATGGCCCGTGTGTGAATGACTAGAGGATCCCGGTGAGAAGACATGCACGTCGCACGCGGAATTAGCGTAGCTCGCGTCCGGCGACATCTGAGCTGCCGCGCGCCGTGGCCCAAGACGTTGACAAGTGCTGAGTATCCCGCTGTCGGCCGTTGGCAGAATCTTTGTGATCTGCCACTGTTCTTGAATCTGTGCATTCATCCACCATGGAGCTCATCATTACGCCAACGCAAGCTCTTCTTCCCTTGTCCGTTCTTTTTGTCGTGTATCATGCGATTCGAGCATGGTTTCTACGAAAGCCTGAGTCCAAGCACTGGGATGAGCTGCCCTCCGTCGGCGTAGACAAGCAACAATGGTTTGCTTGGGTCCGAGCAACATTGAAATCGGTTCGTTGGACACAGGACTGGGCCTTTGATGGCTATCGCAAGGTGAAATATGTGCAGCCAAACATCTGAACATTTGCTGAGTATCCCGTCAGTTTGCACCAAAGAACTCGCCCTTCATCCTGCCTAGCATCGATCGTGGCGCCATGATCATCCTCCCACCGCGCCTCATCAAAGCCGTGTATTCGCTGCCTGAATCGGTCCTCGACATTCACGCAACACAGTCGGAGACGATCCAGACGAAATGGACCGTCTGGGACAAGGAAGTGGCCGATAACGATTTCCAGATCAACGTTGTGCGACACCAGATCACGCGAAATCTTGAGATCCTAACACCACTGATGGCCGACGAGCTCGAACGTGGATTCGAAAAGTGGTGGGGTGGAGAGGTGCCTGACAGTGGTGTAGGAGAGTGGAAGGAGGTCAAAGTTTGGGATGCTTGTCTGAAGTTGATCGCCGGTGCGAGCAATGGAGCGTTCTGTGGTGCCCCACTATGTAAGACCAGCCCACATGCATGAACTCGGGTTAGCTAGCGCAAGAGCTGATCACGTGCTGAATAGGTCGCGACGAGCAGTTCCTCAACGATTTGAGGGACCATGCGATGAGCATTTTCGCAGGTGCTATGCTGATTAATGCATCACCCAAGCCACTGAAGCCTATCACTGGAGCTCTGGTCGGGTCCAATTGCTGGTATCTGCGCCGAAAAGCGATGAAAGGCTGCCTGCCGTTTGTAAAGGAAAGACTAGACAACACAGCGAGGTTCAAAGCTGACTCAAATTGCGGATGGACACCACCTGTAAGTTTCCGAGGGTGAAAATAAGTAGCGAGAGTGTATACTGACTCGTTGATAGAAAGACGGACTGCAATGGCTCATTGATGAATGTTACGCAGCGGCCGCGAAAGGTGACGCAGGCCAGCTTGATCCAAAGCGAGTTGCGCATCGCTTGCTTCTGGTCAACGATATCTCTTTACACTCGACGAGCTTCACAGTTCAGAATGTGATTCTCGATCTCTTCAGCTCGGATCCGGCGCTTGGATATGTCGATGCTCTGCGCGACGAAGCCGCGTCGGTCCTCGCCAAGTTTGGAGGAACTTGGTCGCGCGATGCAGTGCGGGAGCTGAAGCTTATTGACAGTATGATTCGAGAAAGTATGAGGCTGAACCCTTTTGCGATTGTCGGACTGCCACGAACGGTAGGTTTGGTTCCTTAGACTCACGCGCGTCGACTGACAGGATTAGGTTGTACATCCAGAGGGCATCCGCCTTCCTGTTTCGAACATTCACGTGCCGCAAGGAACAATGATCGCCGTGCCAATGGAGCCTGTCCATTATGATGAGAGCATCTACCCACAGGCGCGCAGCTTCAACGCTTTCCGCTTCGCAGATCCAAATAACGTTACGAACATTGTCGACAGCTTCACCGTCAAAGATGACTCGGATAAAACCACCGAACCAGAGCGTAAAGCCAAGTCAACCGCGACGCTGGACGATGCTTTCTTAGGTTTTGGCTTTGGAAGGCACGCGTGCCCGGGCCGCTTCTTCGCGTTGAACGAGATGAAGGTGTTCTTCGCACACATGTTGTTGAACTACGACGTCGAGTACATGAAGGTGAGGCCGAAGCCGCTGGACACAGTTTGGCTGAAGCTGCCATTGCACGGAGGAAAGATTCGAGTGCGACGGAGGGCGATTAAGATATAGTTTTCGTGTGACTACTGAGATTTTGCAATGTTAGCGCCGAGCCATGAATTCAATGTGTAATGACCCCCAGAGCTCGAATCTCTTGTCGGCGCCGGCCAAATCATGATGTGAATGTAGGAAAGCGGGATATCATTGACTGTGCATCTGACGTAGCGCCAAAAACGCCGTGCATTTGCAGATAGCCATGGAAGAATGCGCCTGAATACCCAATCCCATGGTGAAGCTGGCGAGTGATTTAGTTGAAGAGTACATCAATCGAGTCCATGTCCTCAAGCTCGGAGTCGGCTATAATGTCCATCGGTGCTAAGCGATCGCCGTCGAACATGAGGGTTATAGGCTGGGACTCGTCGACCCCCCTGTTGAGCTTGTAGGCGCTCGCGATGTGGGCGAATGTGGTTGTCTAGGAGCAGAAAGGTCAGCTTGGCGTCTCTGGACTACAAATATACAGGGAAGAACATGTGACATACTGGGCGCACATAAAGTTTGAAATCCTCTTTTCCTTTCGCTTTCATGGTCAGGCGGAATTTCCGCTCCTTTGGCGCAGGTTCTGGCGTTGGATCTCTTGCCTCAATCTCAGGTGACGGCTCAGCAGCCTTTCGTTTGGCGGCAGCCTCAGCAGCCTCCTGCTCCTGGAACTGCTTGAAGAGTTGAGGTGTCCAAGCTTCTACGTACACCTTGGGAAGGTTCACATTGTCGTATATGTTGTTGTCACCTTGGACCGAAACATTTCCGTGGGCATCGATCTCTATGCCCAGCCGCTTGATGGTGGTGCTATCATAGACGCGCGTGCCCTTCCAGGTGAACAGGATATCCTTGGTCAGGGCGGGAGAGTAGCCCTGCTTGCCGCACCATGCGAGGCGTGTCTTTTCGAGGGTGCTGTCTATGCGAACTTTGACCATGAGGGGCTTTGCGTCGGGTATTTCGGGGCTGACGAAGAGCTGTATGACGGGAGCCTTCTCCGGCTCGCCGGTGGTGGGGTTCGCTGCTATGCGCGCGCTGGCCGCCGCTCGTTCTCGCGCTCGAGCCGCTATGGTAGCCAGCGCAGGGTCCAGGAGCTCCTCAAGATCGTCGTCGTCGTCGACGACAGGAATGGCAGGCCGCAACGGCCGCACCGCCATGTCCTGCTTGCGGTCCGTCTTCCACCCAGAGTAGTCGAGGAGAGAGTTGCCATTGCCCGACCTGAGGTTGTAGCCAGTGTCGTCATCCTCATCGGAGTCGCCTAGGTCGATGATGTGGCTGGTCGAAGACGTCGACTTGGTGAGGGTGTCGTAGCGGGCGGAGAGCGAGTCTGGCGGGGGCTTGGAGGGCGCCGGCGAGAGGGGTGTTCTGCTGCGTCTGCCGCTGTGTCAGTCACAGTGGTATGTGGTGGGGCGCTATACCTACGCCTTGCTGCTTATCCGGGTTGCACGTGCAGCGCTGCCAGAGCCGCTCCGGGGCAGTATCGGCTCGTCGTGGTCGGACGAGACCTTGCGCTGCTTCCTGTCCGCCTGCCCGTCGTGCTTTCGCTTGCGCTCGTGTGCCTTCCTGCGCTTTTCCTCTGCCAGCCTATTTTCCTCGGCGACAATTTTGTCGAACTCGTTCGCGTGGCTGAACATGTCGTCGCCCTCGCCGTCCGTCTTGGGTGCGTCCTGCCATGCTGCACGCTTGAAGAGGGAGCGCTTCTTGGGCGGCGGCGCGCTGTCGGCGGTGTCGGTCATGGTGTCGCTTGCGTGCGGGAAGTGACAATTGGTGGGCGGCCGGCCTGACGTCGAGGTTCAGCACCCAGTGGGCGGGTCCAGGCACGGGTGGTACAAAAGTGGGGCTCAGATCTGACGCGCGATCACGCTTCACGCTTTTCGCGGAGAAGTGTCCGTGCCTGCCCTCACTTGCCCGTTCACATATCAGCACCATTCCAGCATCGACACAGCACCACCGATTAAGAACTCTCCAACACGTCGTTCAAGAACCACATCACGCGTTCAATACGTTGTGATCATCATCTGCTGCAACTGAGCCACCTCAAGCCGTCCTCTTACCTGCATCATGTCCACCAATGGCGAGAGCCCTGCACCGGAGGCTGCTGGCGACTCAAGAGACCCCAGCGGTTTCCTGAGCGAGATTATCGGAGCGCCAGTCACCGTCAAGCTCAACTCTGGCATTGTCTATAAGGGTATGTGCATCTATCACCAAGTTCCAGCCATTGGTCACTGACCCGTCAGGTGACCTTCAATCCGTCGACGGCTACATGAACATTGCTCTTGAACGGTGCAAAGAGGTTGCAGAAGGCCGTGTTATTCGGAGTTGGGGAGATGCTTTTGTGCGTGGCAACAATGGTATGCTACTTCCCCCGTATTTGATCTCGCCTTCACTAACCTCGCTTAGTAACATACATTTGCGCCGACAATGCTTGATTATACAGCATCATCTCCATGGGTGACATTCAAGAGAGTATTGTATCATGGGTTGGCATAGCGGATGAGCGACCAAAATTCTGTAGCTTGGTTGTAAGAGTAGGGAGTCTAAGCCGGGAGCCCCTTCACAACAGCCAAAGATCTGAAAACCTGTGCTTCCCAGTATCAACGATGCACGATGCTCTGCTCGCTATAATACTGTCATTATGAATGCCTCGCAAACTACCAGATTGCGCATGCAGACGGGTAGGCTAGTACAAACTGCATTTTACAAGTCACATCGCCCTTTCACCGGTCGCCGGGGCTACCATTCCATGAACGCTTTTCAGTTGTTGTCACGCTCCTCGCACACTCTCACTTGACGTCACAAATATTGTCACTTCACCGTGTGTTGTGATCATGCCCCTCTCCTCTCGCGGTCGCTTTCTAGCTTGAACTCTCCACGACCCACTCCTTTCACTCCGTCACTGTCGACCTGAGTCTCACCATCCTCTTGTTTTCTCGCACCTTCTCCCTCAACATAGAACACCGCCGCGCCAAAGCTTGCAACTATACTGCGACGCCCGGCGTTCTCCGAGAAGGTCTCACACGCAAACTTACGGTAATTCCCCCACAACTCCAGTCGTGCCGCGCCCCAAACATATACCCGCATAGCCTCAGTGTCGCTCTAATTGTAGTCACTCAAAATGGGTAATGCCCAGCGATCCCGTGTGCAGCTTCACTCAAGCAACAAGAACAAGAACAAGAACAAGAACAAGAACAAGAAGGGCAATACACTACACGCCGGCCAGAAACAGCAGAAGACCATTGTGAGCAATCGCAAGACACTCCTAGGCGCCAAGGCCGCAGTCATCAACGCGCACAAGACGGATCAATCAGATGGCTTCACAGACACTGTGACTGGTGAGGCACAAGACGAGTCTGCCGTTTACGAAGACGTTTCCGACATTTCTGTCGAAAAAGTACCCCCATTCTCCAAGAAGCGCGTTGCATCCACAGTGGAGATTGAGGAAAGTGGCCACCTGCGAAGCTCACTCGGTGCAGCCGTAGCTGAATCAGAAGCTGTTTCCACTGCTAAAGACTCTTCTGTCGACGATAACTGGGTGGAGGGGGTGCCAGCTGCAGCTGTATCTGAAGGTTCCTCCATAGCTAAGGACTCCTCTGCCGACGATAACTCGGTGCCAGCGGTAGCCGAGTCGAACACTTCCTCCACAGCCAAAGACTCATCTGCCGACGATAAGTCAGTGCCAGCTGTAGCCGAATCGGAAGGTTCATCCACAGACAAAGGCTCCTCTACTGACGATAACTGGGCGCCGGATTCACCATGGGCTTCTCTCATCATAGAAGTCCCCGAGCCCGAAGCTACCGGTGAAGTTCCCCAAGACCTCCACGGCACAGAGTCAAGCACTAACACTTCTCCTTCTTCAGGTACGACATGGCTACAAACCATCGTCAACCTCTTCGCAGGACGCAAGCAGTCCTCCACCCCAGACAAGGCCAAGCAACACCACTACAACACCCCTCCCCGCTCCCCCACACCCCCAAACAACCCCAAAGCCGAAGAGCCCCAACAGCCACAACCAAACCGCCCCCCTCCCCTTCGCAATCCCCCCAGACTCACCCACGCCCAAACCATCCCCCCCGTCCAGCCCCCCGGCGCAGACCACCCGCTCCGCCGCGGCGTCCGCTACGAGCCCTCCGCGCCCCGGCACCGCGACTTTCTCAACTCCACCGTACATCCAGACACGTACACCCCAGTCACCATCCAGCGCGGCTTCGACGTCCTGAACTCCGTCCCGCTGGTCAAGCGCCGCAACCCGTCCGACGACTCGCTGTTCGATCGTAGTTACGATAAGTGGTTCCAGTGGCATGCGAAGTATCCCGGGCTGGAGAAGGATATGTTTGCGCCGGGGAGTAAGAAGGGGAAGTGTGGGGATAGTGACGAGTGTAGGAAGGATGGTATGTTGTTTTGAGAATATTTTGGGGGTTTGAGTTTGAGTACTGACGGTTTGGCAGCGCGTTGTGGGTACTTGACTTGTGATTACGATGCTGAGTGGGCGACGTACAACAACCGCTGAGGGAGTGTGTGGAGTTCAAGTAAGTTCAGCAAGCTGTTCTTCAGTTCCTCGCGCGTTGTTAGGGCGGCTTGGGTTGATGCGTTTTGGTGTCTGGCAGAGATGGTGCAGGGCTGAGAATTGAGTTGCAGAGATTTTGGTGGATGATACGATTGCAATGAAGATGTAGGAACAAATCCTGGAGTGTTTCATACGTTGAGTATGAAGGTCGAGTTGTAAGTCCTGACCGCGAGATGGTTGCTTCATGAGCTAATACTACTCCACAGGTGTCAGCCGTTTCCACGGGCCCGAGTCACGATCACGCAACGCTCTGCGCTACAATTGCGACGAAGAAAAAGTGATGATTTCTGGAGTGCCTCTCACGGTGCTTGGGCAGGTTGTATTGTAAGTCTCAGGCGCGAGATGGTTCTTCGTGAGCTAATACTACTTCACAGGTGTCAGCCATCTCGACATTGAGTCACAATCACGAAACGCTATGCGCGATTACAAAGTACGCTGGAAGCTTGGAATGTTGGTTGAAAATGGATACCAATGGTAATATTCTCCCTCCTTTCCATACGTACATCTCGCCAATGTACATATCCCACCTCCTTTGCATAGCCAATGTACAAATATCCCATTCCAAAACTTACATAACCCCCAACCTCCCCCTTCTTTAAATCTCAGGATTCTTCCTCCGATTCGCACCCCCATCCAGCACCAATTCCTGCCCACTCAAGAACCCCGCACCCATAACATACTCGACCATCTCGGCGAGATCCTCGCCCCTCCCCACCCTGCCCGCAGGATGCTGCCGGTGGTGAATATCCGGCAAATTGCTCGCCCACGTCTTCATACGCTGCGCCACGGCCTCCGGCTCATGCGGCGTGAGTTTCTTATCGTAGCTACCGTTCTGCAGCGCAGCGGATTTCTCGTCCGAGGAGCGACATTCGTGCTCCACGCTGACCCACCCCGGCGATATGGCCATGACGCGGATGCCCCAGCGCTGACACGATATCGACATTGCTTGTGTGAGAGCTAGGACGCCGCCTTTGGACGCGGCGTAGCCCTCGCAGTCAGGGTCGGATTGGTGTGCGCGGAAAGACGAGATGTTGATGATGCAGCCGCCCTCGTCGAGTTTGTCGTCGCCGTGAAGTGTGAGCGGTAAATTGTTAAACTCATGTGTGCGTTTGAGATCGTTGCTGCGGTCGACAGGTTCCTTTGCGCTGTTGGGGCTCTTCATGAATGGGATCACGGCTTGGGAGACGTAAAAGGGCGCGCTGAGGTTGGTTTCGATGTATGCTTGCCATTGGTCGCCGGTTGCGAGGTCTTCCATTGTGCCGTTGCCGGCGTTGAAAAAGCCGCGTGCGACGCCTGCGTTATTGATTACGACATCGATACGTCCTCCGAAGAACTCGGCGGCTTTGGCGACGGCGGAGCGGATCTCTTCTGGCTTGCGCAGGTTGGTTATCGAGTAGCTGACGCGAGGGGCGTACGAGGAGAGGTGTTGTTCCACGCAGTATGTTGTTTCGTCGACATCGAAGTCGATGATGAAGACTTTGTGTTGCTGGGGTTGTGCGAGGAGATGGCGTGTTGTGCAGCGTCCGATACCTCGGGCACCGCCTGTGATGATGATATTCTTGCTCCTTGTGTTTGGCATCTTGGTGGTCTTGGCGGTGTTCTTCTAGTGTGGTGCTGTCCGAGCGAAGATGTTGGGACTTGGACACTTAAGTACAATACACAATCCCACAAAGTCCCCTCACACTGTCTACCCTGATCCAGGATATGGTGATATGCGAGAAAGTGAGATCCAATATGCTCTGCAGCGGGACGGTGCGGCACTAATCTCATGGTCGCATTGGCATCTTATACGGACAGATGGCGTTGAGACGAGGTTAAGCAACTGCTGGAGTGGCGGCCCGCGGAGTCCGGGGATGAGCTTGCCGCCCGCCGTGGGGAAGTTTAGGGATCGAGCTTCGAGCTATGCGTAGGGAAGACATATTTTCCATATCTTCCACACTTTGCTTGGGCTCCATAATCAAGCTGGATGTCAGTTGGTGTTGGTGGGACCGATGAAGCGAGCGGAGTTCGGGCCGGTTGAATGAAGCCTTCAGCCGGTGCCAGTCCCGATCCCTCTCAACACTCCAAACAACACCAACTTCAGGGGAATTCTGAGATTGCACGAATAGCGTCACGTCTAGAGAAGTAACACTCGAGCCTCACCATGTCAGCAAATGATGCGCTCTGATCGCAACTACCTATCTCCCCTCCTCCAAAAAGGCATGCATTCCTTTCCCGGTTTTTACAGCACTCCTTCGTCATTCTAAGCATCCGGAAGGATGCAATGGCTCAAACAGTCAGCTTGATCTAAACAGGAATAACTACAAAAGCAGCAAAGCTCGCACGGCCCTAGGGTCAGCCACTACAAGGCAACTACAACTTGTGGTGACCTTCCAAGACACACAGCTCACACGACTATTAACAATGAACACAAGTCAATACTGTACGAATCCTTTAGGTCCAGTGTGAGCAAAATCTTCTCTCCGAGTTGCTCGATTCCATCACCCATTTACTATGAAGTATGGAAACAAGTATCAAAGTCCTGGGACAAACCTGCACTTGAGAAGTACAAAGCAGCCTCAGAGTATCTATACCATGGCTTTGATCCAACTCCAAAACTCAAGCGTCTTTGTGTTCAAGGCATTGCTTTTGTTCATGCTGAGAAGAACAATGGCCATTCCTTATACTCGAGGCTACCCATGTCCTGCATCAGTAATACCCACGATCGTGGGACCATAATTTCCCATCAACGATTACAAACCCTTAATTTTCGACCATTTCAAGCATCACGAACATTCCTATACTTATTTCCTATACCACGATTTCTACGATGATCACTTTACTTATTTCTATTATTCTGGCCACGCGGGCAAACGGCGCCATGCTTCGACGACATGATTCAACGCCCGCCAACGGTACTAGCATAATCTCGAATTCAGCAGGTTTTGCTTGGCCTTCGGGTTCGTCGGTTCTCGGCGGTGCGGCTTCTGTTGTCAGCAATACTGCGATACCGACATATCTTCATGATACCAACGGTAACTATCCCCCTTCGGCTACGCTGCTAGGATCTTCTAGTAAAATTGCGATACCGACTTATCTTCACGATACCAAAGGTAACTATCTCGCTTCGGCCACACTAGTAGCATCTTCTAGCAGTGCCTCGCCGCGCAATGAAAACGAAGAAGAGCATGGCCCCCATGAGTCAGTTGCTCTCGCAGCCTCATGGACAATCTCGCTCTCAAATCCGGAAAGTCCTAGTGTAGTTGTTGCCTCGAACATCGCATCGCCCTCTGCTGCATTTGATGATGGCAGTTGGAGCCCGACCAAATGCGACCAGAACAATGCGCCAATAGCGACTTCCATGCTGCAGTACGGAAACGACTTTCCATCTCCTGCATTCTCAGCCGATAATGCTCTGACAAGTATGTGTAACAACAGCCCCATTCATGGACCAGCGCCTCGATTATCCCGCAGTGCTTCACCACAAGACGGCGAGACGTCAAACGCACCCGAACCCACCCTAAGCTCATCAACTATCCCCTCCATACCCTCAAACACACCTGCCCCATCACTAACAACCACCTCCTCCGCGCTTCCCTCCCCCGCCGCGTCCACCCTCGTCCTCCCCACATTCGTCTACTCGTCTATCGGCCCCGCCCTCGGCGAACCCACACCCACACCCACACCCACGTCCGCCTCCTCGACATCCTCGTACCACCTAGTAATAATCGTCATCGACCTCTCCTCCACGAAAACGACCAGCCCCAACGTGAAAATCAACACCTGCATCCTCACAGGTAAGCAAAAGCGCGGGATGCCGACACCTCCGTGTAGAGAACTTGATAGGAGAGGAGCGTCGACGCTTACGCTTGAGACGACGGTCGTCACGGGGACGCTACCGAGGGCGAGTGGGGTGGTGGTGAGTCGGACGAGTGCGGTCGCGAAATCTACGGCTGACGGTGCGAAGGCGTCGTCTTCGAAGAAAGTTGAAGCAACGAGCAAGCCGACAACTACTACGACCAGCCACTCCAGTGCTCCGACGCGAATCCCAGACCCAAGATGTCCGTATCCATACCCGGATATAAACTGCGATGGGGATACTACACTTGTCACGAAGACGAAGAAGGAGGAAGCTAGTAAAACAAAGGAGGGGGTGACAACGACGGCTAAGCCGAGTTCCTCGCATATTTCTTGGTGCCCTTATCCAGGCCAGGATTGTTGACGTTAGCTGATTGATGAGAATAGCCGGCCGAAACATGCAAAGCCTGTGCGTTTGACAGCGACGGAGACGTTGGTGCTGGTGTTGGTTACTGAGCTAGTCTTATCGACGGTTGCGAGTCCGACGGCCGTGTGTTGTGGATCTTGATTCCAAGGCTGGGTAACGAAGGCATATTTCTCTTTGGTGTTTTCAGTTCTTCTTTTAAATCAATTATTCTTGTTCATTGATTTGACTTAGATAAGCTTTGCAGGTGCGACAACTTGTCCCAACGACGTCTAATCATCATCATTCAACGTGTCGCTGTCTGCTCTGAGATCTTTTGACCAGCACACTCAGCTAGCAACCGTTCCTGCACGTTTTTCGCTGACCGTGCGTATGCGACAATGTCCACATTCTTGCCCTTCCCTTCTGCACCGCCGTCAAAGACCTCGTAGCTGAACCAGCCCCGGAAGCCGGTCTGCAGTACGGCTCTTGCAACATCTACCACGGGCAGGTAGCCGCCATTGTATGGTAAAGGCCTAAAGTCATGACTCCACTGTCCTCGAGGCAGCAGGCCCGAGTCATCTCTCTCTGCACTGAGCGGCTGAGGGACTTTGTAGGCATCGCTGATTTGGAGGAGATAGATCTTGTCTTTCGGTATTGTGGTGGTGAGGTCTTCAAGGCTCTTCTTGAACCGCTTATCCAACTCGTCCTTTGAGACGTCCTCTGACAGCCCAGACTCTGTCCGAGGATCTGCCCACTCACCGCCAGCTGTCTGAAATGTGTCCAGACAGAGACCGATATTGGGTCGATCCACCTCCTTGACGATGTTCCAGATATCCTTCCAGTCGGGGGCGTGTGTGCTCCAGCACCAGTTCTCATAGGCGCATTTGTAGCCGTGCTCGTTGAGCATGTCGCACAGCTCTCGCAGATCAGCCACCATCCGTCCTTTGTTCAGTTTTTCCAGGGGTGTGTCGCTCGATCCGACCTGCAGCATATCCGTCCCACAAGCCTGCATGATGTGGATCCAGCCCTTGGCGCGCTCGAAAGCGTCTTTGCGACCATCGGAGCCTTCTGGCCAGCCCTCGAAGTTGGCAAAGGGTTGTAGCATCATTATGCCGAGGTTCCGCTTGTCGCATTCGCTTTTGATGGCGGCAGCGACCGTGCATACCTCATCGTAGTTTGCCGGCTCCACCTCATGCCCAAGAAGCGTCTGACCGTACGAGAGGATGTCGGGGAACGACAGCTCGACTGCAGCAAATCCTGCTAACGATATAGCGTGTAGGCGGTCGAGCAGCAGTGGAGGGTCTGATGGATTGCCCAGAGAGCAGGTCGCGTAGCTGATGGGGATGCTGCGGAGAGAGGCGTAGTCGACGCCTGCCATGGTTGCGATCTAGTGTTGGGTTTGTGCAACGTTATTAGTCGTCAAGATAAGTGAGAACTATAATGCTGAGTGAGTACGATGAGGTTTTCGCAATGTCATGGCTGTGACGTAGGCGAACTAATTATATGCGATGTTGAGCTCACGCTCTATATACTGGTTCGCCTTCCGCTGAGATGCAACGTAAATGCTGCACATGTTCCCATCGCAGCAAGGACGTGCTAGCTCGTGCATAGATGCGCAGATGTCGATGGAATGGACAAGTAGATATGCTGTTGTGTCAAGCGCATCACATGCTGCTCCGAGAAGCGGCGTTGGGCGATCTCGCCGCGTCCCCCGCGAACACATGAATTGACCAATCGGAGGGGCTGCGAGTAATACACAGGGCGAGACTCACAAAGGGTCCGCCTTCACGAGCACAGTCAGAGAATTATCTGTGCTTGGATTGACTAAGACACCTTACTTCCCCTCTGACTTCCCTCCGTAAATCTCATAATCGGCCTACCTTTCCTGTCGCAGTCATGTCTGTGAGTACACTTGCATGACCTCATCCGCTCCCACCAAATAATTCTAACATTTCTATTCAGTTTCACATTGAGAACGCAGCGGTCGGCGACCCGCACAACTCTGAAGATTGGCGCATTCGCGGCTACAACCCCCTCACACCGCCCGACCTCCTCCAGAGCGAGATCCCACAAACGCCAAAGTCAAGAGAAACCGTCCTCACTGGCCGCGATGAGGCCGTCGCAATCGTCCAGGGCAAAGACGCCCAGGGCAGGCTGCTCGTCGTCATCGGCCCGTGCTCCATCCACGACCCCAAGGCTGCGCTCGAATACTGCGACCGCCTGATGGTGCTGAAGGAGAAGTACAAGGATGATCTGCTCATCGTCATGCGCTCCTACCTGGAGAAGCCCCGAACGACCGTGGGGTGGAAGGGCCTGATCAACGACCCAGATATCGATAACTCGTTCAAGATCAACAAGGGGCTTCGTGTGTCACGGCAGCTTTTCGTCGACCTGACTGAGAAGGGCATGCCCCTGGCCAGCGAAATGCTCGACACCATTTCGCCTCAGTTCTTGGCCGATATGCTGAGCGTGGGTGCAATTGGCGCCAGGACTACCGAGTCGCAGCTCCATCGCGAGCTTGCCTCCGGCCTCTCCTTCCCAGTCGGTTTCAAGAACGGCACAGACGGCACTCTCGACGTCGCCATCGACGCCATTGGCTCAGTCAAGCACCCCCACCACTTCCTCTCCGTCACCAAGCCCGGTGTTGTAGCTATCGTCGGCACCATTGGCAACGACGACTGCTTCGCCATCCTGCGCGGCGGCAAGAAGGGCACAAATTTCGATGCGAAGAGCGTAAAGGAGGCGCGCGAGAAGCTCGAGTCCAAGGGTCTCAACGCACGCATCATGATTGATTGCAGCCATGGAAACTCGGAAAAGAACCACAACAACCAGCCCAAGGTTGCCCATGCATTGGCCGAGCAGATCGAAGCTGGTGAGACAGCCGTCATGGGTGTCATGATTGAGAGCAACATCAACGAAGGAAACCAAAAAGTGCCCAAGGAAGGCAAGGAGGGTAGGTCTAGCTTTTTCCAATGCTCGTATTATCGACTAACAAAGTATAGGTCTGAAGTACGGTGTATCAATCACAGATGCGTGCATCAACTGGGCAGACACGGAAACGGTCCTCGCCGAGCTTGCGACAGCAGTTTCCAAGAGGAGGTCCATCATCGGTGTGAACGGTCACTGAAAGGATTCCTTGATAAGCTCTTGATACGGGGCGCGAGGCTGGAAAAGGTTCGGCGTTTCCGGGCTTACGAAGCGCTCAGGGTCGATACACAGGAACACGCACACAAACGTGTCCCAATTCGAACCGGAGCGCATTGCGGCACTTACATGCTGCTTGTCCATGAATATCTTCTGGTGACGACATCTGCTGCTTGTCGATCCAGCGCATGTGATTGACGTGTTGTGGCCCACCGTCTCGTGGAGTTACCGATCCCTGTTGCGACTCCCTTTCCACCGCTAGTCCCTTCACCGGTCGCACCTGCTTCCCCACACTCTGCTGTCCGCCCATCGCCCAAAACTTTATTCGCGCTTATCTTCTACAGAACCGTATATCTTGCTGTCGCATGCATTCACCATGTCTTGGTCACACAGCGTTTTGTTCACCGATATGACAACGCTGCCAAAATAAGGGCAACCTGCATCATCTGGCACTTCAGACGAATTCCCGAAAAGCTATATCATGCGGCTCTTTGTAGCACGCCTGTGCCGGCACTCTAGGGTTATTGCGTTGTCTCCTTACCGATTGGATGCGTGTTGGCACATACAGACCATGTTCGACAAGGCTGCATATGCACCGTGATCTCGGTATGACCGACCGGCACTGCTTCACCACATCCATGTCTTATTCCAAACAATCTTTTGAAGAAGTAGAGTCATATCAGCGGGAAAGCGTTGCAGCGACATTTTTGTCCTCTTCGTGACGCCCTCAACGCACCACGATCGCCAAGCTCGCACCTGCATGACCGGCCGCCTTGTGTTCTGCTCTAAACAGGTCGCAACAACATGACCAACAAGTCCAGACGAGCAGTATTCAAGCGGAACATGCGGTGTAGAAACATGGAGCTTGCGACTACATCCGCATTTGGAGGGGTGGCTTCTTCCAAGCTTCTGGCGTATCCACCCCTTACAACCACAGGAGGATTGCGGCTTGCAGCTCGCAGCTCAGACCGGTGAGGCGGGCGCGCCACTACCGCTTGCACGGAGACGACAGAAATCCCCTCTACCTTTGCAATGACGCACGCATCTCGTCAATTACCGTTCACGAAATCGATCACACCAAGGGGTTCCACAATAATCTGGTGTGACAAGCTGTCAGGAACGCCACCGTGCGTTTGCGACGGATCGGTGGAAACTTGGAGAGAGTATCTTCATTTGAGTCACACGCAGCTTTTGTTGGGAATTGGATAGCCCGTCGCTTCTGCATCGACACAACTGCCCTTCGAGCCTCTTGCCCGAGAATTTCCTCATTTCCTTCATGCATCACGAATCCACAAGACTTATGTGAGACTTGCAGGCCCATTGGACTGCACAAGTCGACTTCTACATGCAGTGTACGTTCGCAATCTCGTCTTGCACTGCGTACCAGCCTACTGGGTCCTCAAAGAGGCGGTCGGCCTTGCAGCCTTCTTCCAGGGGCCATGCAGCAGATCAGCCTAGCACTCATGTCTGCCATAGACAGAGACGTAATGTGTCCCACTGCAGCAGCTAGTGATCCTCTCGAATGTTCCGACAATGATAGAAGCCCGTAATAGCTTCGTCAGAAACCACTGCTAGCGCACTCACATACTGTTAATAAGGACAATCAGACGGTACCACAGGAACGTGCTACCAGCCTCTAATCAGTACGGCTGGCTCTTGTCATCCAAGCAAGTTGTCTCGTCGTGAATAAGCCCTAATGCAGGTGAAAAGGTAACAGATGCCTCCTCTGCACCCACCTTCGATCATTTACTCATCACCACAACCGCGTTCGACCCCTAAGGCACACCGCTATGGCCGACAACCTCGTGGTGAGTTTGCTCTAGCCTCGCATGTTGGTTGCAGGCTCGCTTGTTTCCGACACGGTGCGGCAGTCGTCCACTAGGCCGTCGTCCCAGCGAAACGTCACCAGCAAGCCGCGCTCAACGGGCCGCCCTCGCACTAACCACATCACTGGCTTCTGCAAGACGTGTAGTGGTTTCTTCGGACGCCCCGCAATCTCGAGATACCGTACTGATTGGCCGACGCTTCGGTGATTGAGAAGAGGCCATGTGAGCAACCCAAAGTACCCGGGATGCAATGCTTCGGCGCACCGACGAATACTTCCCACAATCAACCCATTCGGCAACAGAGATGCCCCTCATCTCGCACAGTCCCGTCGTGGCCGTTAGCTCCCTGCTTTTCTTTTTCCGCTTCTGTGGTTTGAGCAACCTATATCTTCGCTCTCTCCGCTCTTGCTGGGAGGATCACCTTTCTTCAACGACTCTTCTGGGCGATCAGTTCCCAATTGATCTTCACCGGTAATATCTGTTGACTCTTTGCCCCATCGCTTACCTCAGCTGTGCCTTATTTTCAAACGGCCCCCAACCACAACGACCGTGGCAAATATGGCGTCTACCACAACTGACTTCGATCTTGACTTTGAACGAATCAATGCCCGCGAAGAACATTATGCAAGGGCTGGCCCGTCGCCTCCGAAGGTTCACAAAAGGATGGACTCCACGGACGTTGGCGGGGTGGGCACGCATTTCAATCCTCCCACCAACCAGAACTCCTGGCCACCAGACATCGATATACCTGTCGATGAGGCAATATCAACACAATATGGTGCCCGCCACCACATGCAAGAGCAATCGCGAGCTCCAGAAGACGGACCCAGCCTGGTCGATGGCTCTCGAGATGCTCCTCCTATCCCGTCACCACCAGCTCTGCCAAGGGACACACACCACGTGTCGAACAAAGACGCTGCTCTCTTGAGAATCCGGCGTGACGAATTACGCGCACGAGAGCTTGCACAAGGTTTGTGCTCTTCAAGTCCTACTCCTCCACTCTTCCGCCACATCGCGCCGTCAGTGAGTGACGGCCTCTCACCTGGCCTTGAACTGCCGCTCAGCTCGCATACCGCGATGCCATCCAGAGGCACGAGGCTTTATCATTCTTTACTTTTCAATAAGCCGTTCTGACTAACACCATCAGATCAACAAAGCGAAAGCTCAGCACCATCCTGCTGCGGAAGCCCGCCGTCGATCACCGAGGATGACGACTTGCCGGGCACGCACACGCCCACGCCCAGCAGGAATGGCGACAGAACGCCGATCAACGCCTCGCGACCTACGACGCCGACGAACCCATCCGTCGCCACAACGGTATCTGGTTACGAGAGTGAAGGGAAGGGCCCCGTCTCGCCGGACCCTTGGACAGCAACCACTGGGTGCAAACGAAAGTGGTCGGGGGAACACGATATCGAACATTCGCGGCGCTGAGCCATGGGCATCACGGGCACCAGTGCTCGCGAGGTCAGGGAAGAGATCCGCTCTCGACCCAAGGTCGCTCCTTAGCAGAGCTACGTGGGTAGACTTTGCTGGAGACCATCCCGTCTTATCTTCTTTTCTTTGCTCTTTCTTTCGGCACGGTATCTTCCCTTTACTAAATTGACCAAGTGCGTTCTTGTTGCATCTCTTAACGTGTCCTTGTCGCTCGTTGATCGGGCTCGGGCTTTTGTTTTCCCTTTCTCTTCTTGTCAAACGCCCCATGTATAATATCTTGCCAAAAAAAGTTTAGGCTTCCGGTACATAAATGTAACAATGAAGGTTGTCTATCGGTATCACCAATCCCACTACCACCTGGGTCGCGACCTCCTACGAAGCCATACTTTATTGACACAACCATTCACCACCCAACAGGATTGTGCCTTCATTCAACCAATATCTCTGATACACACAATAACCCGGATGAGCCGCGACAAAGGGAAACGAAGACATCGCGCGCAAACCGCATGGGGCGGCGCTGGCACTATGTACCGCACGCTGGGCGAGCGGGGTCGCATGCAGCAGCCGCATCAGCCTGATCCTCGCGCCTTCCCGAGGTCGCATCGCACAAGCCAAAGTACTGCTGCCCAACCTTAAACATACAGTCGGCAAGTGCGACACGCGATATCATGGACGTCACATTAGTCTCGTCATCATGGCTGCTAGTCTCCGCATCAGCCTCATCGACGCACGGCCCCTGTGGCGGTTGATCTCCACTCTAAGTGTCTGATTGAGAGTGTCATCCGTGCTACGACACTTCAGCCTCGACAATTGGGGTCTGGAAAGAATTGAGAAGATGGCGAGATTATCTGGACTGCAGAAAGATGTGTTGTCGCTTTATCGCCAATGTTTGAGAGCGCTGAAGGAGAAGCCGAATGTACGCATCGATGACTACATCTTCCTTCTTCCTTCTATACTGACCTGCGCAGGATACACGCCCTCACTTTCGCAACTTCGCAAGGTCAGAGCAAGAGATGGAGTATGCGAGGAGTTTGCATCTAATACTCAATAGGGGCGAGTTCCGAAAATATACCGATGTGGGCAAGAAAGACTTTGGCACGATCGAGTATTTGCTGCGCAGAGGGCGGAATCAACTTGAGACGTATCGGGATCCTGGGATAAGGGATATTCATGGGTGAAGATGGGGATGATCTTTGGACGTCTGACGAGCTCTATGTTGCTGAGGGGCGCTGAGCTGCCCGAGGACAACAACAATTTGCGACATCGCAACGTCTCGAATCGGCCTGCACCCCGGTTACCGTTTGGTCTTCACTCATGCCATCCGGGCTTCTTTCATCAGTCCATGAATCCGATAGGTAGGAGCTCTAGACCAGGCGGTGCCAGATGGTCACGTGATCGCACTCGCGTCCTTCGGGTGGGTCAACGAACATTCGCGAGAGTTCCTGTATCTATTGGCAAATTGATACGTTTACACAATCGTCCAATGAGAGTAGAAGCGAACATTCTCGACATGGCTGCGTCGTTCGATCAGGAGACATGATCGTGCTGTGACGTCAAACATCGTGGTTCGGATGGTACCCGAAGTTTCTCCGAACTTCTTCATGCTTCGACACCGCGTTTCACGAGACGCAACAACGGTATCCTGGGAACAGCACAAGCATTCGAGAAACATATCTCTCGAGTATATAAGGACCTCGACGCCGCCATCAAGTCCATCACCAGAATACAAAACAACAACACATCTATGCAAACACTGCGCACTTCAATCAAACGACTCCCACAACAACTCAACCACATCATAAAGCCAGCAACCACCCGAGCTTTCACAACAACCACACCTGCAACAATGTCTCTCTTCCCACGCTTCACCCAAGAATTCGCCCCCCTCTTCCGCCTCTTCGACGAATACGACCGCCAAGCATTCGGCTCCATCGACAACCAATTCAAGAGCATCCGCTCCTTCACGCCCAAATTCGACGTCAAGGAAACACCCGACGCATACGAACTGCATGGCGAACTCCCCGGCGTCGAACAAAAGGATATAAACATCGAATGGACGGATAATAATACGCTGACGATTTCGGGGCGCCATGAACATGTGCGCGAAGAGGCGAGGAAGCCGCAGGGCTTTGTGGAGGGGGGTGAGGAGGTGAAGAGGCTGGAGAATCGCCACCAGCCGAGGGTGGAGGATGAACATGCCGAGGGGGAGAAGCAATCTGCCGGAGGCAATACAGTCGCTAAGCAATCCAACCAGCAGCAGGGAGTAGAGAAGCACGACGAGAACGCCGCCAAGTACTGGGTTTCCGAGCGCTCGGTTGGTGAATTTCATCGCTCGTTTGCGTTTCCGAGCCGTGTGGATCAGGATGCAGTCAAGGCGAGTCTTAAGAATGGCATTCTGAGTATTGCGATTCCGAAGGCCAAGGCGGTGCAGAAGAGGAAGATTGACATTGAGTAAGCGCCAATTTGCCGGGAAGGGATCTGCGCGCGAGTTTTGGAACTACACTCGATTAATGTCGTTGAGAGCATAGCCGGGGTGTTTGTGGAGGAAGAGTGTATATTTTGAAGTTGGAGTTACGGAGTTTTTACATTCCTTTGTTAACATAATCAGGTTCTCGACTAAGGGGAATGGTGTTTAAGTCGGTGGCGGGTTGTACTTAATTTTGAATCAACATCTTCATATCAAATCTCCTTCCCCTGAGACATGCATGTGACGCCAGCAAAATTCTCACAACAACGAGTAGTATTCAGATATTGCAAGTCCGAGGTGGGCCTTTTGAAAACGCTCTGGTGTTCGAAGAGCATGGCGAACGGTACTCAGGGCTGCAAGCAGAGTTGGTACACAAGTGCGAAGAACATGCGTCTAATCGGCGTACGTCTAAAAACCACTAACCATGTACGTAGAAATGCCATTTTAGCAAGATAACCGTCTCCTCGACAATGCAAGAACCCACGATTCTATGCGTCCCACTGTCGCCTACATCCGATCTCCTCAATCTCCTGTTCTCGAGTTCTCAATCTTCGTAACAATCAGATCGCTTGCACCGACCTCCGTCAACTTGTCCATGGCAATCGCAATATCCTTCCGAAGAACCATAGCCTGCACTGCGAACCAGCCATCCTCTTCCAGCGCGTTGACAGTGGGTGCGCGGCGACCTGGTGTGATCTTGCGGGCGGCCTCCAGCTTTGTACGCTCGATGTTGTATGTACAGAGAACGTACTTTTGAGCAGCTGAGTTATTTTAGCTGAAAGTACCAAGTGAGCGACTGCGATTGCTTACTTATGACACCCTTAATTCTGGCTGTGATCAAGTCCACGAGCTTGGGGTCTGAGGCGTGCTTCGACTTGATGAGGATTGCGCTGGACGACACAACGGTCGAGATGGCCTTGAGACCTGCAGCACGCATCGTCTCGCCAGACTCGACTAGATCGACGATGCCATCTGCGACGCCAAGTGCGCATGCTGCCTCGACACTTCCTCCAACGTACTTGATGACGGTTTTCAGCTTTGCCGGGCCGTTGGAGTCGCCGTTAGTAGTATTGCCCGCTTGCTCTGCTTCTAACCTCCGGAAATATTGTTCTGTTAGGTTTGTGAAGCTCGTGACGACATTCTTTCCAATCAAATCCTCTGGCTTGGCTAGGTCCCCCTTTTGTGGCACTTGGACCTGCAGCGCGCATCTGCCAAAGTCTAGATCAAGCAACTCTTCGACTCCCGTGGTATCTGAGGGCGGTACAACGCACTCATGCTCAGCGACCTGGTCGCGTCCTGTTATGCCTAGATCGACGCGGCCTTCTCCAACGAAAGTGGGTATGTCGGCGGCTGGAAGGAACACGAGCGCAAGCGGTAGGTTCTTGACGAGTGCGATGTCGAGTCGTGAGTGGCGATGGAATTGGATATCTGAGCCGTGAAGGAGGTCAAGGCAGACTTGATGGAGACGACCCTCTGCAACAGCTCTTAGCGTTGTTCGAGCACTGCAGCTTGTGGCACTTACTCTTGGGTACCGCGAAGAGCAATCGGTCGTTCAAACTGTATCCCAAAACATCAATCAGCATGGGAAGACTCCTACTGCCATGTCGCGGTCTGGTGCAAATCTCTCGAACGCCATTTGCGCCATTCTCCTCGTAAATATAGCCCATGGTGTAACAAAGGATGTAGAAGAAGAGCAGGAGCAGGAGCCAGAACTTACGAGTTTACTAGATCCATGGCTTTAATTCACGCGCACTATCTGGGGTTTGTAGAATATGAACACAGCGTGCAGAACCGTTGACAGGGCCTTTATGGTCTCCTCCGAAGTGGAAGGAGGAAAGACGAATGCGGGTGTCCACACTGAGAGCTGCGATTGGCCGAAAGTGTGTAGTGGAGAACGGCTATATACCGCCTGCAGGTATGTGTGGGATAGACGTGGAGTTGTGTGTCGTTGTTTGTTGTACAGCTTTGTGCGAGCAGATACAGACGCGTTTCGAGAACGCCTACAGGTGAGTCAGGGAGGGGTAATGCAGCACGTGTAATGTACTAGTGGCTATTGGGTCAATGGCATAGTTAGCATTCATGCGTAGTATGTGGGCTAAAATGCATGTGCAATTACACTCACCAGTCAGGGGAAGCTATGTGGCTGCGCTGGTGTTGTGGATATCCGATATGCGGCTTCAATTTTCGTGCCATGACGTCCAATCAACAGCCTCATGCGCATGCCCCGCCATCCGGCTTTGTCGGACTTAGCGGTCTTGGCACCAGACAGTGAAAGGCGCATCGCTGCAGAATCTTAGTCTGGATGACTGTACACACGGGATCTGAAGAATTTGCTTACCACGTTTGTATTCTCTGAGTAGCATTGAAATATATCGCCCTGTTCTCGAATCTGTCATTGAAGGTCGAATCATCTAAGAATGTCCTCCTGTACAAACACCTGGGCATCAATGCGGAGATAATGTGGCTACGACGATTGTACAATCAATACTGCCGCAATAATTGACTGTCTAGCTCGGCTGTTTACCGTCGTCGAGCAATGAAGCCACAAGAATCTTACACGATGAACGCAAAACTACCATCATCAGCAACGGAATACTTGAAGCCCTCTTGGCTGCGATGCTAAACAGTGGGATGTATGACTCCTATCAGTGTTATTACTACCTCTAGAACTCACTCGTGTTAGTGTAAGGCCATAGCTTCACATACAATGCGGCACTCATCAACAATCAAATTGTGTCCATATAATACCATCCTCAAACACACTTTCCATCCCTATTCCATCCAACCGATATACACGACCCCCCTTCACCCCTTAACTTTACATACACTTCTTGCCTCCACAACTACTCAGCGTATGCACATACCTCAACTTCCCGCCCTCAAGCCTAAACTCATGACTATCCGGCAGCCCCTTCGCCCCGACATCCCCAGGCGTACCATTGAAATCCATAATGATATCCACAGTCCCATACTCCTCGTCAATAACATACTGCCTATTAACCAACTTAACCCCAGCCGGAATCCCAACATCGCACTTATCGCTGGCCTGACCTTTACCCGTATACGCACCGCCCTCGAGTCTAGCGCACGGCGTGCCCCAGGGAACTTTAACTTTGGCATCCGCGAAGATGTCGCAGTATGCGTCGCCGGCGGCTTTGATGGCTTCGCGCGTGTCGCGCTTGCCAACGGGGATGGGGTCCCATTTCTCCTGCGAGGCCCAGTAGTAGGTCCCGGTGACGTTGAAGAGCCAGTCGTTCTTAGTCGTGACGATGCTGTCGATTTGCGAGACGGAGTTTGTGGCGTTGTCGACGCGCAGTTGGGTTGCGATCACGTAGGGGCTGGCGGCGTTGGTGACGATGAGTTCGCTGAAGGCGGCGCATTGGGGGACGTCGTGTTGGGAGCGCGAGTGGTCGACTTTGAGCGGCTTGGAGAGGATGCTAGAGCCGATGCTGAGTTTCTTGCGGTTTTCGGTGTAGGTCGCGTTGGCGGCGAAGGTGGATAAACCGGCAGTTTGCGCCGCAAGGTAGGCGTCAGTCAGGGCTTTGAGTGACTCGCGCGTGCATGCTGCTGAGGCCTGGATTGCGAGCGTGGCAACGACGGCGGCAAGGAGAGTCAACATTGTGAAGATGGTTCAGTTGCTTCACCTGATGACGCCCGGACGTCGAAGAACTGGACTTAATAACCTTCCCCACATTGGCGCAGGGATCAATATGGCAGTCTACATGGAAGATCTGCCACATCATTTAGATATAGCAACGTCGTAGTTCCATTGAAGCTGCATTTTCCTGCGGTGCAAATGGGACTCGGCAGTAGGCTCTGGCGAATCAGGTAATCCCACGGCTATTCTCCGAGGGAAGCGAAAGTGGGAACCTTCCCTTGATTTATTTTAGATGACTCGGGGCAAGGACTCTATGTGGGGAAGTCCTCGAGACTGGAATTGCCCTCAATTGTAGTGGTTGGTTTAGCTCGGAGAAAATAACAAGATCGCCTGTTTTGATGTATTCTTGTAAGGACCGTGATGGGGTTTAGTATCGTACGTTCTGTGTCGACCCGTCCTGCGCTGACATCCTGGTTCTAACACCGTCTCATGGTGATAGTGGTTCCTTCATTCTTTTGTATTCCTTCTATCACAGTGAGGGATGTCTCGTTGCCTATTACTGGAACGGCTAGACTTGCAAGTCCAATCGAAGCAGATTTGACAAGAGCCGCGAGGTCTTCCGTGGTATGTTTCAAGTGAACCTTTTCGAGGATAAGGGACACCTTTTGTAAGTTTCCCCCCGCTAGTGCGTCGATGTGCAAGTCGGATAAGTCGATAGCGTCGTCAACGAGTGCACCCACGTCTGACCAACAGTCGACCGATATGATTATCGTAAGCTCTATCATTGTGTGGTAAGCTGAGAGTTGATTTACAAAATTGACGAACACTTCACAGTCGTCAGGAGCTATACGGGATGCGTTACTTATGTGTCCAGGCCTGGACGCTAGCTCCACAGATCCTGGTGCGAAGAAAAGCCTGACGTACAGGCGGCGAGCCTTGGTGGGTGATAGAATCGATGATAGGCGTCTGATATCCACCTCATCGGTGTCTTCGCCGACTTCAACGTACCACGTTCCATTCAGCTGGAGTTCCTCGATAGCTTCCGCCTGGATCTGCCTGCATGTCATGAGCCACGAAAGGCGTATCTCAGGGATGCCGTTGAATAACCGATCGATCTTGGGCTCTGGACTGTAATACACCTTAGCCGTCCCGCAGAAGCCCACCCTGCCAAGTCGGACATGGGGGTGTAGCGGTCCACAACATATGGTACACGTGATTGCGAAGCTCGCGAGGGAGGTTCAAGGTGGAGCTCGGCATTTTGGTGCTATACCGATCGATCGCTGCAGGGCTGTAGAAGTACCGTTCAGAATTGTGGATGGGAGTTGGCAATGGAGGTTGAGGTTGAAAGCTGTAGTAGCGATGAATGATAACCTTGGAAGCGTTGGGCAGGCGAGTTTCAGGCTCGAGATAACCTTAATCGATAACACAGGCACGTGAGTCCTTGCTGCGCTTATCCCATCAGAACAATCGTCTCATGTTTAACTGCGGGGGGTGCCACAATGATAACACATCCACGACAGAGGACATGTATAGTTATGAAGTTCAGAGGTAGTGTTACGTAGTTTTAGATGAGTTGCGAAAGCTGACAGAAGTACTCGAAAGTAGTGAGACGAATTGCGAAAGCGACTCGCGTCGTGCTCATGGTTGGGAGGGGCGAGATGTATTTTCCCATGCCGTAGATGTTAAAAGATCTACCACTGGCGACTTCCTTCTCGGATACCAGCTCTTGAGACATGTGTTGTGCCTGCCGTTTTAGAGCCTCGTCCAACTTAGCGTGTTCATCAACTACGTCCTTCTTCATATAGGTCGGCATGCATTGTTGCGCGCCTTCGACTCGTAAAACACATCTCTTCGCTTTGCACCCAACGTGCTCGGGGCATCCCTCGAGGCTCGCTTTTTCGCGTTCGACACCTTGCGTGCGACCGCATCCGATCGTTGCATCCAACCAAATCCTAGGGTGCCAAATGGCATGATCAAGGCTACGGGGGTGTTGTTTGGGCGGAGAGAAGATATTAGACGAAAGTAGAAAACTTGAATGCTGAGGTACAAAACAAGGAAACATGCAATTTGCGGTACCTTTCGAGACTAATGAATGAAAACGCACGACTATAAACAGGGCGGGTATATTCTCTAACGGTCTTCTTGTGTCACAACCAGATTGTATTAAGTTTCAGGAGCAAGATGCCAACATATAACGTCCATGTTATGAGTAGGACCCAAGGTGTTGCAAGGTCGGCGCAAGCGAAATTGAGCGAAGACGAGCTTTCAACGCCCGCTAGCGGACGAGAAACATGTCGGCAGGGAATATACTGTACTGTGTCCGGCAAGGGTAGGTACAACGTGCAGCACGTGCGGAGATCTACTGCTGTGTTGAGGCGTAGTAGAACATGGGCCCTTCCGGTTAATCAGACCAGTGGATGGGAATATTCGCGACGATGTTTCAGAGACCACGCCTCGAATTGCAGCCGTGGACGATACCGCACGAGATCAACGAAGCCTAGATCGATCGGAGACGGGTGCTTGTTGAGATGCAGATGGAGCATGAAGAGCTGACCGCTTTGGCTTGGGCCGCACACGATTACGCGTTCTCGGCGATGGAGAGGGGGAGGTTAAGGGTCGATTGGAGAGGAATAGATGGGACGAGACGAAAGTGAGGGGCGGGAGAACTAACAAATGACGGCGTCATATGTCCCGCATAAGTTGATGTAGTGTGTCCCTCCACAAGACGGGGTCCAGCCAACGATGGCTGGAGACTGCACGAGCTGCGGCACGGCAAGAACAACGAGCACCTCAAACACAACTTGAACTACAATCGACTCGAAGCTACAGGCGCCAAGACGCGAATCTCGCACCATATCTGCGCAGATTGGGTGAACGATATCGTGATTCGAGGGTGAGACCCGCCGACCCAATTAGATGCGAATGAAACGAGGTGGGTTGTGAACGGTCTCCAACCTCATTCCATGAGGCTGGCACTGTACTCGCTTACCAAAAGCAGCCTCAGAGGTTTTGTCCGTGCCGTCTGTGTTCCCGAAAAGGCGGGAGTGACAAGCCACCGGCGGCGTATTCAATGACGCTACTGGCAAAGGCGTTGCTTGAGATTGCATCTGCGATTCATGCGACGTTCGCGGGCAGCGCGAGTGCGAGCAAAGATTGGAGCAATCAGCAATGCATGGCAGGAGATGGAATGACGGGCGAGTCCGGCAGTGTGGCCGATGCCCAAAGCGCAGTTGCATGGTGTAGGCGGAGCACGAGCACGAAATATTCCCTGGTGGAGGTGGTTGCAGCGCTCGTCTCGGAGTCCAGTAGGCTGAATGGGGAGGCGGTTGGAAGATCGCGATGCATGGGCGGAAACAACACTCGAACGCCCAATTATTTTTGAATTCTTTAAGGCGTTGTACCTTGATTTCTAACCAGTCAAGCATCCACGATGCCCCTTAAAGACAAGGCGCTAGTCACGGACATCCGAAGTGCCGTTGTTCACATAGAGATGTGCACAGTGGGTAGACACAATGTCCAACGTGGGACCACCCCACGTTATTCAAGTGAGGTAGGTGACGAGTTTGCCACGGTAAGCGTCGAGTAAGACCAGCGATCCGAGCGGAGGTCTCAACGTTGCGCACGATGATGTGTGTTGTGGTCCCTGGGTGAGGACCGGCTTTTTCTATGTTTAGAGGCTGGGAGCAGGGATACTGTCAACCCTCTAGCACCAACAATGGTCTGCAGGCTGGGGCAAGACACGCTGCGTCTGGCGTTGCGCAGAGGACACAGTGAACGTTTCTTTCCATGAGCACGGCGGCTGCAAACTACTCCCACTGCGTAGCCAGACCAGACACCCTCCAGACGCATTGCATGCAGAGCACCCGGGATCCAAGAGCGGTCGTCCCATGTTGTTTCGGACCGCGCTAGACCTCCTAGGGCGACGTTTTATTGCATCCAGCAATCGGTAGATCGCTGCGTTTTGGCGAGGCGGCGAAAGCACATCACTCGGGACGGCGAACTCCTTGCGATCATTTTCGAGCACGGGCGCAGACCGCTCGTCTTCCTTCACTGCCGCCTGTAAACTCCTCCTCTTGACTACATCAACGCCGCCCTCCATCGTCTCACCCGAGACCGTCGCTCGTTGAAAGAGGTGCCACCCGCGCTTTGTGTTTATAGTAAGTCGCTGCACCCTCTGACCTGTTCCCTCGGCATCGGAACAAACCAGCGGCGGACGGAGCAGCACATGCCAGTGAAGTGAATGTGAAGATGGGCTTGGTGGTGTGGAGGGTTAGCTGCGCCTGGGAGTGCCTGCTGCTTTGGTTTGCTTTGGGTTGAAACTGCGCAACACCAGCACTGTGCCAGCGTCAGCCAGCCAGCCTCTACAGCTCCACAGCATCCGTCTTGCCGCTCCCTCACATCATTCACTGCATTGCGCGACCAGACTAACATCAATTGCATCGTAGCTAACAGCTGCTCAGCCCCAGACAAACCGCCACACTCGCTCCTTCCGCAACGCTCTTCGAGACCGTCGCTCTTTCCTGCACCGCACTCGCCAACCCGACTGCCAGACCACGTGCATGAGTGGCTCTCCCACACCACGATAGGCCATTTGGGCATCGAGCGCCCTCTGCTGGTGGCGATAGTCGAGGCAGGTGCATCATGGGCAAGCCAGGGCTGGGCCTTTTCACGAACCGGCGGAAGTCGTCGAGCAATGTCCTCGACGAGGTGACAGCGGATACGGCGCCAAGCCCTGATGGGTACGCCTCGGCCAACGCTGACTCGGGCGGTTTTCGTCTCATGTCGCGGAACGAGGTGGAAAAGGCCAACGAGCGCCGCAAGACAGTCGAGAAGTCGACCTCCAAGTTCCCTCGCTTCAGCGGCTTCGGTGCCACTGGCAACAAAGGCCGAGTTCAGTCATTTGAGGAAGATTCACCAGGGTCCTCAAAGCGGTAAGTACTGTGGTCCGAGCAATAGCGCCGGCCCAACTAAATCTTAAATTAGGGACAGCAAGTCTAGCAGTGGGACCCAATTCTCCTCCTCGCGCCCGTACAATAACGGCCAGCATGGTTCGACGTCTACACTGCCATCCTCCACGGACACCAGCTCCGACGACAACCTCTTCGCCAGTGCTCCCCGTCCCAACACAAACCAGCACAGCAACACTCCCAGCTCGTCATTATCCATGAACGGCTTCAGGAAACAGCTACCCTCGCTGCCCAAACCAGGCTCTGGCGTGTCCTACAGGAATTCGGAAAGGAACACAAGAGACCGGTCCATGACGGCGTCGAGCTACGCAAGCACCGCCATTCCACCCAAGCTGGAAGCCGACTTGAACTTTGGGAATTCCACCTTTGAAAATATGTTCAGTGACATAAGCCGCAAAGAGTCTCCTGAATTGTCGAGAGAGGCTGCTGGCCGGTCGCTGCTTTCGGAAAAGCGCACATTCCAGGCGGAGCCCCTCAGGATCCACCCGAAGCTTGACGTCGAACCCCCTTTAAAGAGCTGGGAGAGCCGCGGTTCGGCCGAAAACCTGATGTCGTCTCCACGCTCCGACAACGACTCGCCGCCGCCGCCGCCTCCCCCACACAAGTATTCACAGTATGCACCCGTAGCTTCCGAAAGTCCGACCCTCCCGTCGGCGGCCACCTTCCCCGACCCGGACGCCCGCATGGTGCGCAAGACTTTCGTGGACAGGAACTCCTACCGTGATAGCTCTCCGGAGCAAGACCCAACTTCCATCCCATCCTCGTCCGCCACTTCTCTACAAACTCCAGCATCATCGCGTTCATCAAATCACACATCCAACACAACACCGAAAGCTTCGTTGGCATACACAGCCCCGCCCTACGCCGACAACGATGACGAAAACATGTTTGCGGCACCAAAGGTTGAGCCAAAGCCCCAAACGACACCTGTGCGACGGGCGCCAGCTCCAACTGTGGTAGAATATACGCCGGGCGGATCATCATCGAGTGCTCCTCGAGGAGTCAATGGGCGTGTATTGACGCAGACCGAGTATCTTGCGATGCAGAAGCGTGCCCATTCCCAGCCCCCACCTGAAGACGACTCGGATGACGAGGATTACGACGACGAAGAAGAGGCTATCAGGAAGCGGGAAGAGGAGGAGATCATGAGGCGTAAGCAACAGCAGATGCACTTCGCGCGCGAAGCTATGCGTCGCACCACAACAGCACCTGCGGGCTCAGGTCAAACCGAGAATGGGGCGGACGGCTTTGGCATGGGATTTCCCTCCGAAACATCGATCAAGGCAGACGAATGGGAAGACGAGGATGTGCCTCTCGGTATTCTCGCACAGCACGGCTTCCCAAGTCAAACGCGCAACCGAATGCCGAGCATGCCAGCCAACGCAATCCCTTCGTACATTCCAGACCGCCCAGCTTCTGCGGGCCCCATGGCCAGCGGTCCAAGGACTGGTCCACTCCCTGCATTCGCAAGGAACTTACCCGCGGATCCACATTCCTCTTTCATCGGCGGTGGTTTGGTCCAGTCTTCGACCCGCGAGTCCATGGGCTTCAACGGTTACGGCCGCGGCCCTGCCTCCGTCGCTGGAGATTCAATCGCTGGAGGTATGGGGACTTACTCGCCTATGATGTATCAAGAAGCCGGCATGTCTCAGCCGTCGCTCGTGGACCAGATCCAGATGCGCGACATGGCGAAGCCCAAATACATGGGAGGTGCTTCTTCCGCCAAGAAACCACAAGGAGGGCCGTTTACTGGTATGCTAGGTCAGCAGATGAACGGAAGTGGCCAGTCGCAACAGTCGACACGGATGCCAATGATGAATGGTATGAATCCTATGATGAACCCTATGATGGGTGGACAAATGCCAATGATGGGTATGGGTATGAACCAAATGGGATACCCTATGCCGCAAGGGAACGACATGATGGCGATGCAGCAAATGCAGCAGATGCAACAGATGATCGCAATGCAGCAGATGCAGCTGATGGCCATGCAACAGCCGCAATCGCAGGACCCTCGAATGTCGATGGCGATGCCGAACAACGGCTATGGCGGCAACATGATGGGTAACGGAAGCTTTTTGAACGTTCCGGGTGCCATGCCCAACGGAATGGGCAACATGCAGAACCGCCCCATGTCATTCATGTCTACCAACGGCCAGCAGCAGCAACCACCCATGTCCAACTACTTGGGCCCTGGACCTGGATATACACCCTCCATCGCCCCATCTGAGCGCTCCAACATTGGCATGTCAGCCCGATACCGCCCCGTAGCGAACAACTCGGACGCGCATTCGACCGGCACCTCCATGACACTACAAGCCTCGGGCGGCGCGCCCCAGACCCAAGCCGTCCCCATCAAAGGCACCATCAAGAAAATCCCACAAGCCCCAGCAGAAGAAGACGAAGACTGGAGCCGCATGGCCGCGCGAAAGAACCGCGCCAACGCACGAAACAAGCCACCTAATAATGGCCTGGAGGAACTCACAAAAGGCCTCAACATTTAAATCTTCCTTCTCATAATACCCCGCATACACACATTTCCTCTTTGGTGCAAAACGAAACACCAGCACAAAAGAACGAAGCAAAAGATCTGAAAGCAAGCAACGTACGACCTGAGATTTATCACAGCTTTCTTTTTTTGCATTTACATGGGCGGCGTTGTTAACTTTTTTGGTGTGCGGTTTGTGCTTTTTCCAATTTGCATGGGCTAAAAGATGCGTTTGGCGACTACCCCCGTTGCTGGCTGTCGTTTTTTTGTATCAAGCTTTTGCCATAATCTGAGGGCATTTGTTGGGGGATAGGTATTTTGGGGGAACATGCATAGTTGTTGGGGGGAACTGGGATGGAATATGTTGGGGTTATTGGAGTGGATAGAATTGGATATTCTTGTAATTATAATGGTCATACACTCTTCTGCTCGGTCTTTGGTTTTGTCTGCCGGTATAATAGTGCAGTTACTGACAACTTGTGTGGAATGTGATGCGCGATGTGGATGTATGGACAAGTTCATGGAGCTTGGTTGGTGCTCGAATCTATAGCCATATCTACCTATTGTGGGACGCCAAACGCCTTCGTCTCGAATCATCGCTCGATCTTGCCGCCGCCATCGAGCAGTTCTCTCGCTGCAATGAGCTCTGCTTGATCGTACCCTGTCCAGCCAGTCTTACCAGAGCTAGCATTCCTGACAATCTCCCCGAGTTTGCTCGTCGCAATCTCTTCCAACTTCTTCACTGTCGCAATCTTGGGGATTGGTACCTCGTCATCGTCTTGGTTGTTGCCGCGCTTGTTAGACGCTGAGGCTGAATCGGATAACACAGAGATAAGCTTCGATGTGATGAGCTTGAGGCCGTAGTAGCCACGGAGGTATGAGTCGTTGAGTTCGATCGAGCGGCAGAAGTGCTTTAGTGAGAGAGCCAGGGCTGGGAGGCTGGGCGGGCTGTTGGAGGCGGTGGAGAGGTAGTGCAGCGTCGCAATGTGTGCATGTGCCTGTCATCAGATTAGCTTTTCGTCGGGCGGAACATTATCGTTTGGAAACTCACACTCCACGCATTTGGCATGACCAGCAGCACCTCCTCAGCGCAATATATCGCCTGTCCCCAAGCGCCCTGACTCGCATACAGCTCGCTCGCCTCCGCCCACGCCTCCACATCTGTCGGGCTGTTCTGGAGTAGCACTGTGACTGCTGTGATGGCATCCTGTGTCCTTCCCAGCGCCTTGAGCACCGCAACCCTCCTCTTCCTCACGCTCATATTCGTCGGATCTTCCCGGAGTATCTTCTCGTACCCGTCAAACACCCTCTCTAGATCGGCATTAGATTGCGCAATCGATTCATTGTAGATGCCTCTCAGTGTGATGATGCGCTCGTTCTGGTCGCCGAAGCGCGCTTCCATTCGCTCGAGGATCTGGCGCGCGGATGTCTCGTCACCTGTTCGCAACGATGAGTAGAAGAGATTCTCGTGGATAGTCCATGACTCGGGGGTCTCGCGAGAGAATAGAAGGGAGAGGGGCCACGGTAGTGAGGATGTGGGTGGGTGTGAGAGTATGAGCGGCGCCTTTAGGGAGAGCTTGCGGGCTGTGTCGGGCGAGATGTGGCTCGGCGGTGAGAGGAGGTTGACTTGTGACATAAAGGCGACTTCTCTATTATTTAGGGTATGGAGAGAGTAGGTCGGGAACCAATTGCGATGTGAGGGTATGCACGTTGTGGAGTCGCGACGTTGGGGATGTTGGAGCTTAGCTTTGACCAGCCTCAATCGTCGGCGAAACTAGACCTCCGACGGGCGGCGATGCTCGTCAGTAGGCTTTCCACTACAGACGAAGGTCCGCTATCTACTTGCTGTTCCACCTTGTACCCTCTCTCACAGCCCTCGTCAATACCTTGTTATATGCCGACAGACGCCCAATGATGCCTGCTGGCCCACGTGCACGCCGCCGTACGACCCCTCCTCGTGCTCTCGCATACTTAGACACACGACCGCAGGACACTACCTGAAGTCGTCAACATGTGAGATATACCCCATCTACATCCACAAAATATGGACACTAACCTCACAACAGGTTCGAGAAATCCTTGTACGACCTCATTCGAGGCCTGCGCAACCACAAGGGCTCCGAGAGGGAGTACATCGCTGAGAGCATAAAAGAATGTCGCAAAGAGATACGGTCCAATGACATGGACCTCAAGGCCACGGCCCTCATGAAGCTCACATACCTTGAGATGTTCGGTCACGACATGTCATGGGCCAGCTTCAACGTGCTCGAGGTCATGTCGAGCTCCAAGTTCAAGCAGAAGCGCACAGGATATCTGGCTGCAGTGCAGAGCTTTCGAAGAGACACGGAAGTCTTGGTACTGGCGGAGAACCAGCTCAAGAAGGACGTCATGAGCCCAACCCCGCCGTATATTGCCTTACCACTGGGGGCCATACCGCACGTCGTTAATCCTAGCATGGCGAATTCTGTTCTTTCCGACCTCATACCGCGCTTGACCCATTCGCACGCCATGATCCGAAAGAAGACAGTTGTCACACTCTACAGACTTGCCCTTGTATACCCAGAAACACTGCGACCAGCGTGGCCCAAGATCAAGGAGCGTTTGCTTGATGAGAGTGAAGATCCGAGCGTGACTGCAGCTATTGTGAACGTCGTGTGCGAGTTGGGATGGAGGCGACCACAAGACTTTCTACCGCTTGCGCCGCGATTATTTGACCTTCTAGTCAGCGGCGACAACAACTGGATGGCTATCAAGTTGATCAAGCTGGTATGTACTGGGACGACGGACGGCACTGAACATTTGCTGATAGATCAAGTTCGCAACTTTGACGCCTCTCGAGCCTCGACTGATCAAGAAGCTACTCCCACCGCTCACGAAGATAATACGAGAGACATCCGCCATGTCCCTACTATACGAGTGCATCAACGGCATAATACAAGGCGGCATCTTGGAGGCTGTCGAAGGCACCTCGGAGGGCGATGATGTCGCGAAGCTTTGCGTTGGCAAACTGCGAGGCATGATGGTAATAGAGGGTGACTCCAACTGTAAGCTAACGTTTATCCCAATTAAACATTTTTGAGTCTCATCAGATTGCAGTAAAATACGTGGCGTTGCTCGCTTTCGAAAAGATTGTCCGCCTCCATCCGAAACTCGTGTCACAACAACAGGACGTAATACTCGAGTGCATTGACGATCCAGATGTTTCGATACGAATGCGGGCCCTCGATCTCGTTGTGGGCATGGTGAACGCCGACAATCTCACAGCTATCGTTGGACGCCTCATGCGACAGCTACGAAACGCACCGATTGCCTCCCCAACGCATGAATCTAGCAATGAGCGAGTGAGGATGACAGAGATAGTGCCTTATGCAGACGATGATTCGGACGCAGAGGAGCACCTACCACGGCATGAGCATCAATCGGATCAGCCGCCCTCGTTACCAGACGACTACCGCATTAGTGTAATCAAGCGAATTCTCGAAATGTGCTCCAGCGATACGTATGGCAACATCTCCGACTTCGACTGGTACATCGATGTACTTGTCCAACTTGTCCGCGTTTCACCTTCTACCAGGCACACATCAGCTTCTGAAGAAAAGGGAGACACTGAAAGATCGGATGACGTAGGTGGGGGTATTGGGCGTGAGCTGCAAAACGTTGCTATTCGAGTAAAGAGCGTCCGATCAGAAGCTGTAGACGCTGCCCAATCACTTGTCCTTGTCGACCGACGAGAGCAAATGTTCCCCACCTCCGGCAACGGTGGACAAGGTGTGCTCGAATATGCTGGCTGGCTCGTTGGAGAGTACGCGAACTACTTGTCTAGGCCAGAACCCGTCATGACTTCCCTGCTACACTCAAATTCCCTGCAACTTCCCTCGAAAACATTGGCCGTCTACCTCCAAGCAGTACCGAAAGTGTTTTCTAGTATGGCTGGAAACGACCAGGTATCGTGGACGCCGGAACGCAAAACACTCATGTCCCTCCTCATGGCTCGAATCATACACTTCCTAGAGCCGCTCTCTACACATCCTAGCCTCGAAGTACAGGAACGCGCAGTGGAATACCTTGAACTCATGCGGCTAGCCGCAGAAGCCGCGTCTGGCACTGCACCTGGAACTAATAACGGAGACTTCACTGACCCCCCTCTACTACTAACACAAGCAATACCTGCCCTGTTCTCGGGCGCTGAGCTAAACCCTGTTGCACCTGGTGCGCAACGCAAAGTACCTGTACCAGATGACCTCGACCTAGACACCCCTATAAACCCTAACTTGCAGCATCTACTCTCTCACGCTGAAACGGAAGGCTTTGAGACAGATGAGGACGATGTATACGCGTCGTATAGCGAGCCAATGGCCTCTCACACAGAAACACCTACCATCGTCGCGCCAGCTGCAGAGCGACTCGATGCCCCACACAGGGAACCAGCAAGCTACCAGAACGCGGTAGAAGAAGAGTACCTCGACCCTGATATCATCTCCCGAAGGAAGGCAGATAGGAGAGAGCGATACAAGGATGACCCGTTCTACATCGAAACCGAAGGCGATAGAAGCGGAGCGGTCACACCTCTCAGTCGAATAGTACGCGACGGCAATCGAGAAAACAATGACCTGGACATCGATTCAATACCCATCATGGATCTCAACCTCGAGCGGGCATCTTCATCCGACCATGTACCTCGTGCACGCAGTCCGCGTAGGCCCACTCGGAAGGTCGAAATCATGGGTGACGAGAACCTTGGACCTGCCGCGGATAACTCGTCGAGAGAAGACATTGTTCAGCCGCGTCCAACACGAGTGAAGAAATCTTTACTCGAAGTTGATAGTTCGGGTCTTGGCTCGCTCAGTCTGGTCGATGACGATGGCAGTTCGAATCGCAAACTCACGCAGCTCGACATGGAAAGGAAACAGCAGGAAGAAGCAGACATGAATAAGGCGTTACAAGAGGTGGAGCGCCTGAGATTGGAGATGCAACGAGCGAGTGAGAGACTGCATGTCAAGGAAGAAGTTGCAGTCAAGAAGAAGAAGAGGAAGGTTCGAAAAGTGGATGTCGAAGGGGACGAACCTGCGTCTACGCCGCCGGTCGAAGCAGTAGGCGAAGAGGCGGATGCGGCACCAGTGAAGAAGAAGAAAAAGAAGAAGGTCAAACCTGAGGGTGACATTGAGGCAGGCGAGGAAGCGGACGGCACAGTCAAAAAGAAGAAAAAGAAGAAAAGGACTGTCATTCTCGACGATGGAGAAGGCACTGCTGAGTAGTTAACACAGCAGAGCGTGTTGACGAATGGAAGATCGAACTGCATTGCATTGGTATCGAGCCAGATATCACTGCACAAACGCTCCTGCTGCAATGCTCCCCTTGTGAACGCCGTGCCCTATGGAATCCAATACGAAGAATATAATATACCCGTGCTTCCCCTGTTCTGTGTATGATGTCCTGACTCTCACTTAAGACCGTAGGTATTGTCTTTCGACCAGGTCGTGTCGCCGCTAGCGTAAAGTAATGGGACAGAAGATCGGCGGTCGGAATAAGAGGTTGCTTAGAAGAACATCTTGAGGAGCTCGAAGATGAGGCCGCCGATCAGTACGAAGCCGAGGAGGACTGTAGCGGAAGTTAGCCTCCTATTCGAGAATTTGTACCCAATTCTTCTCTCGTAGGCGAGAATGCGCGTACGTTCGTCGCCACGCGCAGACTACATGAATAGGGCGAACGTACTGATCCATATCTTGGAAATGGGCGACTTCTGCGGCTCGCGCTTCTTAACAGGCTGCTCAGGCCGACCCATCTTCTTCTCCTGCGCCTTGGCGAAGCGCATATTGGCCTGTCGTTGTTGGGGAGTTTGCGCCTACATCTATCAGTCAACATCCTCAAGTACATGCAGCTGGACCCTGCATCTAAGGAGTCGCGAGGGTGAGATGCGTACCATTGTCGAAGTGTTTGAACGTGGGGAGATTATAAGATTCGATTGATAGTGGTGGTGAGAATTGAAAGGCGAAGTAAACGGCGGGAAGACTGGATTGGAGTGAGCGTACGAATGGGAAGGAGGATAGAGTGATGCAAGGTGTTCGCTTTGGAAATATCGTGCACGGGCCAGGAGCGCTAGTGGGATGCGGAGATGGAGCTCGGAGGTTTGCTGTCTTCGGCGATGGGGCAAGTCGCGATAACCTTTATATCACCTCGATACCGCCCAATTGACACGTCGCATACACTTCTTGGGTCGGAAACCGTCCTCGCAATTCCAAGGAATACCTGGCCACAGAATATCGAGGAATTGAACGGAAAGCTGGTGCCTGGATCCACGCGATGAACCACGTCAGAGCAAGATCGATATGGAGAATAGGCGCGCCGTCGAGAAGAGCAGGACAGGTGTCTAGAAGATCTTATGCAAATGAAATACCGCCTCAACCTACGCCGCCGCACACGCCTGCCTCGCCTCCAAATCCGAACGCAAAACCGCCCTCGCGAGTCGTACGTCATACCCACAACAGTCTCAAAATCGCACACAAAATGTGAAGTCTGACTTTGAATATCCAGGGCGCATATTACAAATCCTTCTCCTACCCCGTCCTCAAGTCTTTCCTCATCGCCCTCTTGACATACCAACTCGCCTACTACGGCTGGCTCAAGCTCGAAACGATCGAGGAGACGCACTTCAAGTCGACGGAGATATCAGATCTGCAGGCGCAGTTGCGCGAGGTGATAGAAAAGCAGAAAGCCAAGGCGGGAGATGTGGTGGATGAGGTGAAGGACAAGATTATTGAGTATACGCAGGAGACGAAGGAGGCGGGTAGGGCGGTTGTGGAGAGCGTAAGGGAGGGGAAGGAGGAGGTGGAGAAGACGGCGGACGCGGTGGGGAAGGTGGCGAGTGGGGGGTGGTGGCCTTGGTGAAATGAGGAGGGATGTGGTGTGTGGAGAGAATGGAATGAGATGCTTTGCACCAGAAACACTTGTTAGTACAGTAACTAATGTATATATACCAGCCAGCATTCAAGGATACCCAAACAAGAACATCTACAACAAAAGCTTCCCTCGCCAAATCGCTATCAGATGCAAACTCCCCGTCTATCCCTGGTATCACATCGTTATCATAACACGCGTCGCTAAACTTCATCCAAAGAACTCGCCACTCACAAGACTCTCCCACGGCTTCCCCGTATCCCACACACGCTGCAGCAGCGTCGCCACCCTGGGAGTATGCGTCATTCCAAAGCCCTCCACGCTCTTCAGTCTTTCCATAATCTTCTCCCTCTGCCCTTGATCCTCGGTATCGCAACCCGCCGCAAACATCGGAAATATCAGACACGCTTCTGCCGTACTACCTCTTCGGATCTTATACAACAGGCCCAAAATCTCTCTTACGGCGTTCTGCACCTCGATATCCGGCCCCGGCTTGCCCAATACTCGACGGTATAAATGAATAAGCCCAGCCCAATGAAACATCTCATTCGTCGCATAAATCTCCGTCGCATCCCACGCGCCCTCACTCTCCGTCGACGCACTCGACCGATGATTACACCCCTTGCGAATATTCCTCTCGAGCAAGCCCTCCTCCAACTCGCGTCTAATCTGCACCGCCTTCTGCACCACATCCGGCTCTGGGATCCAATCAGCCCTAACATTCCCCTGCTCATCAATGCGCTGCGCTTCACAGCACTTCGCTAGCTCGGATATGCGCGCCAGGCTGCCGACGCACCGTGTCGTGAAGCCCATCAAGCAATCTATCTCGAAATCCTCGTCCGCGACGGCGTTCACGTTGGACCAGTATGCTGAGCCAAGCGGCATATCGTTTTTATTCCCAGATAACGACCCCAAAACATCGAGGTAAGCAAACCACCTCGACAAAAAATACGCAACGCAATCCTCGCGCCCCATACCGCGCGGCCCGCCGCGCGCGACGATCATCTGGCGCGCCATGGTGAGGTGGTTCTGCCACGAAACCGGGACTTCAAACGTGCCCGACGAGATGATTTCGAGGCTGGCCATCATGATGACGGCCGCGAGCGTGGCATCAGAGATGTGCGCGGGGTTCAGGAGCAGCGTGTGGCGGAGCTTGGGGAAAACGTTTTGCACCCACAGGGCGATGCGGTTTGAGGGTTCGGGGTGGTGCAGCATGCGGGCGCGGTGGGCGGCGGAGTAGGCGAGGAGGAGGTTCATTATGGAGTCGTCGTTTACGGCCACTGTTTGCGTTAACTTATCATGGTATACAAGCATGTTGTTGCATACCTACTTTGTGGCAAAATTTGTCGAAACGGGTTGCGCTCGCAGTCGTGTGGGACGAGGATTCGTGCGGTGTGGTTTAGGAAATGGTGGAAGTAGAGTAGGTTCATGCGGTTCTCCATTAGTATGGGTGGTAGTGCGCCGAGGGATTTTGATATTTGGATTGCGACGGGTTTGGCGTAGTAGCCCCAGCCCTCGAAAGCCATGTCGTTACTTCGGGGGTCTGCGCTTCCGTATGGAGTCTCACCATCTAGCTCCATTGTATCTGCTTGTGGGCTAAAGATTGCAATTGCAGCGAAGTCGTCGTTGTTTGGTGTATCTAGATCAGGCAGCCCGAGGTCGTAGCCATAAGTGATGGCCGAAAAGTCAGCGATCGGGTACTGTCGCCCTCCCGCAGTCTCTTCGCTGTGTTCGGAGAAATCATTGTTGATGATGGACTGAACTGACATCCTACGTAGATCAGGCGGTGGATTTGAAGGACTATCGTGTTTCGAGATGGTTCGTGAGACAGGTTCATCGGAGCCCACTGAAGAATTTGGTGTCAACGGCATCGCCATGTAGGGGCTGAAGGGATCAAGCGGACCTGTATAGGGCGAGTGTGCATCAGACATAGTCGTCGCAGGCGAACTGAACGAGTGATGTTGACTCTGCTGTTTCTGTGCCAATTCTAGTGATGCTTGCGGCGGAAGCATCGAAGGCGGAGAAAGGGGTGCATCTGCGGTGATCGCGTTGATCGCGTTGAACCCCATATGGTGGTGACTAAATGGTTCGGGACTCGCATTGGAAACAGGCTGAAATTCGAAAGTGTTTTGAAACTTTGTCTGAGAGTAAGGCGTTGATGTCGGTTGTCCGCTGTTACTTGGAACGTAGTCGTAGGATCTGAAGTTCATCATAGGGGGCGTTTTTGAGTAGCCCATTCCTAGTATTGCCGGATCGACCATGACAGTATTTGATCTTGGTGGAGATATATTGGACCGTGACCGTACATGTGACGGCCGCGATGATGGTCCTGGAGTAGGTGGAAACAATGGAGGACCGTCTTCTTCAAAAGAGAATGTTGCTTGGTATGGGCTTCCGGATGCTGTGCTCGACACATCAGAGCCAGCACCCGACTTCTCTCTCTTGGTGCGTCCTCCCCAGTTCAGTCTAATAGAGTAATCGCAAGTTTCGCCTTGACGTTCGCAGTTGGTACATTGCGGTTTCTCTTCTCCGCTACAATCTGGTGAGCCACGATTACTACAACTATTTGGGATAGAGCGTGACTACCATTTGACTTTTCGTGCTTTGCATGGCCTGTATTGGTAAGTTGAAGTGTCTTAGCAAAGTCTTGCAAACACAATCTTACCAACATCCGTTACGCGACCTCCTCTTCGGTTCGACACCAGGTTTCTTCGGTCGTGGCATTTCCAACAAAAGGCGTGATAGTGGGTAATTGGTGAGGAATATATGGATCGCAACTATAGATCGACACCAGATCTTTATATCAGGGGTCTGATACTCAAAAGATTAAGAGCTGAGCGTCCTAGTTGGGATATCTTGGGTTGGATGGGGATCTACAAGGCTTGCGAACCGGGCCACACCCGAGCAGGGGTTGCGTTGCGCACCACAGCAACTTGGCGCATACGAGAGGGCGTGTGGTTAACAACTGACTTTCAGGTTTTGCTTAGCAATGCACGGACAACGCCAAGTCAGGTTGCGTCGACGTAATGGTGGATGGAGGAGGAAGGCATGGAGATGCGCGGCAAGTTCTCCGCTACCGGTATCCGTTTACCGTACATGCCAATCGCGTACGGAACTGTGAGCGGGGCAAGCGTTATTCGCCCACAGATCATCAGGAGTTCAACATCCAAACGACCACCACAAGAAGCGACTCAACTCTCCATCTCTCTTGACACACAATGTCCTCCCGTTCTACATACAGGCTTTGCGCATGTCCACCGTAGCATCCGCCCCCTTCGATGCATGGTAGGGCCAAATTCGGTACGTGGTCAGCTCAACCCATCCCGCTGTCGGCGCATACGGAACGCGAGACTTTGGTTCTACACCCACTCATGTACTCTTTGCGCCATATCAGGCATTCTTCTTCGTTGTTTCCAGAAGCGTGGCGTTCGTTGTCTGCCGCGCCTCTGGCTACGTTACACTCGCTTCAGCCGCATCAATGACACCTTGCGCGAAATCTGAGTGGCTCCCAGACAGCTGCGAACAAAAATATCTACCCGCTTCATTCGTGTAAATGGTTGTGGCATTGCTGTGACCCTCACCGCGTGCCTGATCGAGCTTCGAGGGTCGTTTTCCATGTCCAATACGATCCACCCGGATTCAATGCGGCTGGAGGAGCGATCTCAACGTTCTCCATATTGCCTCCTCTCTTCTTGTATCTAATTACGAGGCCGAAGGCTATGCAGCGAGCTAGATGAGCCTTCCGGTCAGCGATGACCAGAAACTGAACCCTCAGCAAGGACTATGACACTTTTGCTATGAGCTGACTGTGCCATGCCCTTGGTTATGTTCACGCCCATGCAACATGACCTGTCATACTCTGAATACATGCACGCGAACAAGCACATCATCGTTTCGACATTCATAGATCCCGACCGATCGGCTGCCCGCTCCCTCTAGTACTTGCGCAGTGCAAGGATGGCCTTAGACCTCATTTACGACTGAGCAACGCAGCAAAACAGCTTGTACGCTCGTAGCCACCCGATCAGTGCATATTCGCTACACTACTTGGCATCAACGTCATGTGGGCGACCAAAGCCGTGGCGCCGGCAGCATGCAGAACTAACCAAAAATATCCCACGGGAAAACTGGACTAGATTTGGCATGGCGGTATTCTGAGCCCATGGGATTGACCGATGTTGGCGGTGTAAGTACGATGAAATGCTTCGAGCGGCGCAGGACTGCGACAGAAGCTTAGCTAGTCTTAATAGCGTTGAATATCCTCGTCAAGCAAGCACACGCATTGTTTTGTGGTTTGCGAACTCTTCTATTTATGGTATGGGGAAACCTGGTGTATGAGCACGACAACCGCTGCCGTCGAATGAAGCTTTCGACAAGCGTAACAAGTACCGTATTGTACCCAACGATTCTATTCACCTCCATGGCCTCCAATTCTCCGCTGTTCACACACAGCAGCGGCTTTGAAGCCCGGTGGCGGCGATGGTAAACGAGCCGATATCTCCTCACTTAATCCGTGCATACACGCATCTACTTGTCTAGGCTGACAACCCAAGATGTCCTGGCAGATCTTGTTCCTCTCCTCCACAAGTTCGTCGAAATGTCTCTTTTCATATCTCTCGGCCTTCACCCTCCTCTTCGTCAAATGACTGTTTAGGACAAAGTCTCCCATAGCTTTCGTACCCTTTTTAAGGATCTTATCGCGATGTCGCACGTAGTCCTTCTCGTCTTTGCCTAGTATGACAGCCCAACTCAGTTTCTTCCTCGCCATCCCTGGATCAATAGCCGCATGGAAGGCCTGCATAGCTTTCATCTGCACGTCGATCTCCACGCCATCGGTGCCCTTTGTGTCTGCCATAGCTACTGCGTATCTCTCCATGGTACCGAATGGCAGGACTGCAAGTGTCCTGGAGATGAGTTTGGGGCAAGCGAGGATCCAAGGTATACAAGAAATGTGGCTGTCGTATTGCGCGCCTGCGATGTCGATAGCCCATTGATTTCCAGTCGCGCATGAAGTGATACGGATGAGCCAGTGATCAAAGTCGTGGAGGTCTACAGCCTTGCACCCGTAGGAAATGCAGGTGCCCCGCCTGGGCGGGTTCAAGCTGAACAAGACTTCTTCGAGGATGACGTCCATACCTGTTTGATGGAGTTGTTAGCACAAGGTCTGGGTCATTTCCTCAGCGTATCTCACCTTCGAGCATCTGCTCTATCATCTTTCGCAGGTGCGCGATGTCGTAGCTCGCCATCGCAGACAACACCGCCGCTCGGTCGTCGGGCGTATCTACCAGTTCCTCCGGGTAGTGTGAGAACCAGCCTTGCCAGCGAAGCGACTTGTTAGGATCGTCAAAGATGAAGATGTTCTCAGGGAAGCATTGGACGTCGAAGATGTGGGTGTGCCATGTTTCGTCGCGGAAGGTGAGGAAGGTGGCCTTGAGTGTGTCGGCAGCACGCTCTATGCGCTTTATCTCGGCGGATTCGACGCATGCTGGGT
Organism: Ophiobolus disseminans; assembly: GCA_010093685.1. NCBI lineage: Eukaryota > Fungi > Ascomycota > Dothideomycetes > Pleosporales > Phaeosphaeriaceae > Ophiobolus > Ophiobolus disseminans. The sequence goes on from MU006217.1 coordinate 1,082,397, forward strand.
TCGACATCGTGCTTGATAGCATGTCGTACTTGCGGGCTGTTCGGATCTGAAGTTGTCAAGTTGAGGTTGGTAAGAGTTGGGTGAGGGGTGCGGCGCTCCGTGTTGTGTTTGTTACCCGCCTTCACCATGGCGACCAACAGGATCCTCTTGCGACACCACGACTACGACATCGGCCTTTTCAGATATCTTGATCGTACCATATGTCCACGTACATCTCCAGGATCTATCAAAGATGGAGCCTTAGTGTATACCTAGTATGTCCATGTAGTCTTCCCAGTGGTTTATTCCGAAACCTCACCCTCTTCCTTCTCCCACTGAAGACTCCCTCGCTTCAATCTTTTCTGCTCCAAGGATAACCGCCTCGTCGTCGAATACACCTTGCTGCTGTCGAAGCCTGTAGACATCTGCGCCAAGGGGCCATGGCCGACATCATCGTGCTCGACACGCTGTCGCTTCTCTTCGTACAGTAATTTCATCTCATCCTCCTCCAGCCCTGGTTCCTTGCTGCGCGTCTTGTGTGGTGTGTCTTTCGTTTGCAACTCGTTGGACATCAGACGAAGCTGCTGAATCTGCACCCACTCTTTCATCTGCCGGGCATAATACCAATCTTGAAACTAAGGGTGACCACGTTAGTGATGTCTTCCTGCCTATCCAAATAGGTAGACTGTCGTGAATTATATTCAAATTCTAAACGTACTGCATTGAACCATATATCTGCATCCCTCGCTCGCTTCATTGCAATATTGACCTTGATTTCATCTCGCATAAAAGTTTGAACAGACATTGAGATAAAGGTTTGAATAGCCATCGAAATGAGGTGTATAGTTTCAGAATGGGAGGAATACGAAGTGCTTTAAATTGGTGTTGTTGCGATCTGGCTGTTGTGCTAGGCAACAATAGATGGTTGTTCAATCTATGGTACACTATGACGTGCGCTCTATGAATCACAACTTTAACACCGTATGTATAATGATTACAATTTTCTGTCAACTAAGTGCCTACGTATCATCACCACCTTTTGCTCGAGACCCTGTACATGCTAGGCTGAATGCAACTTCGCTCAATGGAAAAACAGAGAGGTGGCCTGTGAAGACTACACAGAACAGCGCGCATACGTCCAGGCACCCTTCCACCACTCGGTGTACATGCGACTACGCAATCCTCTCGATATGCTCGCTCGCGTCGTACGCAAGCTTTTTTTCCGTTGCAAGAGGGGAAACTGGCATCTGCTTTCTGCGGTCAAAGCCAAACAGCTCGTCCATTTGGTCAATGCGCAGGCCCTTGGTGTCGTGGATGAAATAGAAAGCGTAAATACTGGCGCAAATCAACGCTGTAGCAAAGAACACATACACACCCCATTGCATACTCGTGTACATCTGAGGCAGAGACTTCGTAACTATCAGGGTCCAGATCCAAACGGAAGCGGCTGCGAATGGACCTGAGATGGAGCGCAGCGACGAGGGGAAAATCTCCGCGGAAATGATCCAAGGCAGGCCGTTGGCCTAATATGTGTTAGTTGCTTGACTCGGAAACAGCTTGCAGATTCAACACTCACACCAAAAGACCAGGCAGCTCCGAAGATCATGATCATTGCTGTTGCGCCTTTGCCGCCCGCAACGGTTGAGTCAGACATTGGCTGGCCAACTTTGGGCTTACCAAGAGCGATATAAATGGCTAAGTAGTATTGGCAAAAGGCACAGATAAGGGAGGAGACAATCCAGGGCCACTTGCGACCAATTTTATCGATACTACGAAGCGTTAGCGACTAGCGGAGATGACTTAGTAGCGAACCAGACTTACAACCAAGTGAAGAAGATGATAGAACCACCGGCTTTGATAATACCGTAAACACCGGTCCAAAGAGTGACGTCGCTCAATCCAATAGACGTGAAAATCGTTGGCGAGTAATAATTGATAGCCGCTGCGCCCGACCAGGCCTGCCACATGAACATGAGAAAAACTAGCAAGAAGCGATTACGCATGCCCTTCATGCTTCCCTCCTTGGCAGCGCCCTTGATAATTTGTGTAAAGGTAGCATGAATCTGGTTGCCGACGAGTTGTGCACGTTCTTTTGCAATCTCATTTTTGACAAACTGCATGTCTTGCTGTATATACTCGTGGTCTTCTGACAGGTTGCGAAAGAAGGAGTAAACTTTCAGGGCCTCAGCATCACGACCGCGCTTGAGCAACCAAGTAGGAGACTCTTTAAGCAGCGGTATCATTAGCGCAAGGAGACCCGCGGGGATTAGCTGCACAGCCATGGGAATTCGCCATGCCATGGATTTTGAACGGTCCATATTGTGCACAATGCCATAGTTGATCCAGAAACCTATGACCGCCCCCGTCTGATAGAACGACTCAAAGAAGCCAGTTAGGCGACCACGAATAGCGGGCGGTGAAATTTCGGCGATGTAGATCGGTGAGACGGCTGCGATGCCACCGACACCCATACCGGTGAAGAATCGGCCTGCGTACACAAGGCCGATTTGATGGGTAGGTACTGTGCAGAGTATGGCCCCGAGGATGAAGATGGTGTCCGAGATGATGACCGTCATGCGGCGGCCGAGAAGCTCGAGAGACGGGTACATAAGCAGAGCGCCTACAAGGCCTCCTGCCGAGTCTATACACGAGTTAGCACAGTGTGTGCCGTATACGGTCAGGTCAGGACCAGCGTACATATTGACGTAATGTTGCTCGTCATTTCATTGATTTCCGCTTTCGTCCTTTGAGAAGGCAAAAGGCCGAAGTCGTTCTTGAATGACTGATGGGTGATGGTTGTGCCAATGAACGCGCTGTCATAGCCATAGGCAAGTACTCCCATGGAAATGACTAGCGCTGCCATATATACTCTCCAATTGTACTACACGATGGCCAGCAATTGACATCAGCTCGATAAAGTATGCCTGAACTACTTACGACTTCAGGAGGAGTTGGCCTATCTTCGGGAGCCCTTGCAAAACCACCCATGATGGAAAAGACTTCTTTAAAAGGTGGGGCTTCGATGCCACTTCGCTACTGCGACACTGAATCCTAAATCCGGGGTATCAACGTCTTCTTATGCGAACGTCGGACTCGGGAACCCAGTCGTGCACCTCTCTTCTCCACAATCCTACCCGGTCAATGGCGCAGACGACATGGGTGTGACTGCCGATCAAATGAGTCTTGAGAGGGTGTTTTCGGAGCGACGAGTGCAAAGCCAGCACATCTTCGTACGCCACGCGATAGTATACTCGGATGCCTTGCCACACCATTATTAAACTTTGGCAGTCAAAGAGGCCTGAAGATTCCAGTGGTGTCTTTATGTGTTGTCTAAGCGCTGTGGGCTCGAGACGAGGAGCGTGTGGAGTGGCGGGGAAAGATCAGCTGCGCTACTTGTAGCGCGTTCCTTCCGGAGTATAACTCCACCGGCACCAACCCGATTCGAAGCTTGGTACTCGCAACACATCAACGGCACATACCACTTACTCTACAAATCCTTCGCTACGTGATCCTCACTTCGGAATCATCTGCGCGCTGTCGAAATGCATCGCTGGAGAATGAAGGTCAAAATGAGGGTACGCGCAATACTTAGTGTCAGCACGGCACCTTAGTTCATACAGTACATGTGAACTGCACTCTCACGTGACCCTTAGTCACCTGCTTACTCATCCTGGTTGTGTACATAACCGCTGTCCGTAGCTCTCTCAATACAACAACCTTCTCCCTCTTTTCTGCCCTGTCTCTCACATCCGACACTTAGGTACTGTGCTGCAAGTACTGTAGACAATAAAATGGCTCATCTTAACAAGATCGAAGCTTCACTATAAATAACGGTAACAGAATAGGGTTACGAAATATGGTGTTGAGGTTTTGATGCATCAATAGCGCCTTCCATTGGGGCTTGGGCATCCGAACTGATGTACAAAATGCATGCTTGTAGAGTCCAAGTTGATTGATAGTCCAGCACAAGCCTAGAAAGGCTCAGAGAAAGGCCACGGCAGTGTCGATATCCCATAATGGCAGAGCCATGACCCAGCACATACGTTTTCAACCAGCTTTGATGATTCCATCAGCCGCCTTCTCTGCAACTGCATAGACCGTGCTACTCGTGTGCGTTCCTGGAATAAGCGGCATAATGCTTGCATCAACTACCATCAACCCCAATACACCGTGCACCCTGAGATCTGGTCCCACAACGCCACCCCTTTCCACCGGGCCAAGCGCGGCTGTTCCTACCGGATGGTAGAAACTAGGGCTCATTGAGCGCTTTAGCCACGTCGCCCATTGCTCGTCAGTCTGCACGTTCCGACCTGGCGTTTGCTCGGTCGGTCCTAGCTTCAGGGCTGTGGGGGTGGAATATAGTCTACGGAGGATTTTCGCGCCGTGCATGGAAAGTGTGATATCGAGTGGGTTTGTGAATGTGCGGTAGTTGATAAGTGGGTCGGCTAGTGGGTTTTTGGGGTTGATATTGACTGTGCCTCGTGACAGAGGTTTGAGGAATGCGATCATGTTGCCATAGCCGATCGGATACTCGAAGACAGCAGCATCTTTGGAGGACAGTAACCGTTTGAGTGAGTTCAGTTGGTGTTTGTAGCCTTCGATGATGCTGGAGTGACTGTTCGGCGGAAGGAATGCTGAAGGCGACTGCGATGCCAGAGCTAAGAGGAAATCGGATGTGGAGTTGGTGAGAAGAAGCAATGGAAGGAACGCACCTGAGTTACCGCCAGATAAAGTCAAGGGGCCTGAAATTTTAGCGATGATTTTAAGATGTCCGGGCCTCAAAATACCTGTTTTGTGCTCTGCGTATTCGCGTTGCGCCTCTTGCATTGCCGTTCGGTTCATAAATAACTGTTCAGGGCCGGGTGGTGGAGACGCCACTGTTTCTAATCAATGATGTATTCATCTCACAGGTGGCACATGCTTACGGTTGTAGAACATGTTGAGTAAAGCGTGGTCTTGGAAGTTTTGCCCTACACCAGGCAGCTCGACCTTAACATCCACGTTTGAAGCGCGCAGGACATCTTTCGGACCCAGGCCGCTTCGCTGTAAAATCCCAGGTGTATGTATCGTTCCTGCAGCGAGAATCACTTCTTTCTTTGCCATGACAACGTCGCTGGTTGCGTTCTTGTCGTCTACAGCCTGAAGCTTGACACCGGAAGCCTTCCACTTCCGCTCACCATTAGCAAAAGCTTCAAGAACGACTTCAGTCACCTCATGGCCGACCAGCAAGTGATAGTTCGGGCGACTCGCGACTGGGTCGTAGTGCGCAGTTCGAGCATAAGAACGCGTTTGCGATTTTGGATCCTGTGAGCTAGGTAGCCAGAAGACGCCGACCGCATCTCCACCTGCTGCTTCTTTCGGAGCCGGTAAGCCAAGTTCCAACCATGCATTGCGCATTACTTCTATTACAGCATCAGCACAAGTCTGGGCAATGAAAGACTTAACGCACTTTCGCTTGGCCATTGGAATGGAGGATAGCTAGCCTGAATGCCACCATCTCCGCCATAGGCGGCATCCACGTCGTACGTGTAATCGTACTTTCCCATCTCCAGCGAAGAGGGCGGTGTGAACGTCGTGCTCTATGCGTATGTCAGTGTTTTGTTGCATCCGGTCTATGGCAGAGCTAAACACCTTCCGAAAGTACGGCAGCAGACCACCCCAGGTCCATCCAGCATATGCGTACTCTTCCCCTAAGACCTCCCCCCAAGCGTCATAATCCGCCTTGCTACCACGATCAAACATTTGCGCATTGATAGCCGAACAGCCGCCAACGATCTTGCCTACTGTGACCGTGAAGCTCCTGTTATTGAGTCCCGGCTCAGGCTGAGATAGAATTTGAAACGCATAGTTCCGATTCGAAACGGTCGCCGCGGGGATGAGGATTTCGGTGGTATTGACTAGCTGACCGTACTCCACTACCAGGACTGTGCGATCGGGGAAGGCTGCAGTGAGGCGATCAGCTACTGGAAGCCCCGATGTACCACCTCCTGCTATAACGTAATCATAGGATGGGAGGAGATCTCCCACCGAACGCTTGATCTGAGCATATTCAGAGGAGCCTCGTACGTTAGTCACTTGCAAGAGGAAGGCTAATAGGTATACGATGGCTATGTGCGCCATCTTGCGGAATTTTGTGAGAGAGAGGCGGATTGAACGATCGTCTTTATATGATGTACCCTGCCCGTGTTGATCTTGTGGCACGTATTGCCAGGATGCCGATTGTTTGGGGTACGCGGTAGTTAAGTGGCCACCAATTGAGCAGTCAGCTGCACGAAAGTCGAAGCCGAGTTGCTTGGTATCGGATGATCTTAAGCATCGAGCCATTGATCGTTGTTGTTCAGCCACGGTAATTCCTCTCGATACGAATTGAACAAATTGCAAATTCTTTTAAGACGAAATGCGAAGATGGAATGTATTGTCGCACCGCAAGCGAGTATGGTGCAGCGCACCGTGGCATTGAGTTTGTTATGTAATGCGGGTGCCACAAGGTGGTAAACAATATAGTGTTGTTTGTGGAGGCGCAGGGGTATGCGGATTGAGCCTATATGCGAGCCAACATCGACTACCAGGGATGTTGAGGAGAGCCCTCGCGGAGATATTTGGGGATCTGCCGGAAGGAGGTTTTGAGCGCCGTCGTCCGCCTAAGATATCTCGAGGACACACCATAGTACGTCTTATTCATTAGACTGCGTTAAGGATGTATTGTTTCTCATGATGACGACATGTTATGACGGGCACTGTGAGGATCTTGTATAGGTCCAGCCTGTGTTAACCAATGTTATGCTTATCCATCTCCTCGTCGATCCAACTCCCGCGACTAGGTCTCTTTCTCTTTCTCCACCGCTCTCTATCTTCTTGCATCCTCGTTTCCCAAGTGTTTTCATGAATTCCGTCTCCTTCACTCGGTTGTGCATGTGTAACATCGACGCTAACTCTTGTGGGATCGACGAAGTCGGGAAAATGATGGACGTCTGTACCATGCTGCAAATTGTTACTTAGCCGAGTGGCACTGAAGCGCGTGAAGCTGTTGTTGGTTCTATTGGTCTGATTCGTTGCCGTCTTCTCGATTGTTGAGCCGGTGGTGGTAGCCCTGCGCTCGAGACCACTGCTTTGACGACGTTGATCGGAGTTGCTGCTCGTATTGGCACGATTGCGTACGAACTGAACGAGTTTGCCGAGCACAGCAAACTCGAGTTTCAGTTTAATCGAATACACCACGCCCTTGAGTGTTGTTTCTATCAAGTATAAGTTCGCAAACTCAACTCCAAGCAGCACAAGATCCATGACGATAATGATGACGTTGATGGCGAGCAGCTGATACATAATCTTGCGGACGTTTGCAGTGCCTGGGTGACCATGTCCACTGCCATCGAAACTTCGTGTGTCGTCTTGAGAGGTTTCAGACAGTTTTAAGAGCCGGATGGCTTCGCGAATGTAAATGACCGACAGAATGAGTTCTTGTATGAAGAAGCCGACCATCTGTACCTTTTCCATAATGGAGTATCCATTGACGAAGCGTTCCAAAGTGGACTGGGACAGCGAATTGCTGTTGGAGCCAAACGTGAGGACGGTAGTTATCGAGTGCAAGATGGTCCCGTTGACAATAATCATCCACAATGTCCAGCGGAGTACATGACGCGAATTGGTTAGAAGGTGGAGGCGCGACCACAGGACGACAGACTGGCCTAATCTTGTTAGTGGATGTGAGCCCAATGTGATAACCAAGGTATACCTGTGATCATGGGATACCATCCGATTGTTAGTAGGACCACGGCGACATATCCCTGATCTTGGTTTGGGTCCAACAGCTGAAAGAACTTGATGAGGAAGCCCAGAGAGTACGGTATGATACCGAAAGCCGCAACGAGCAGGCTCCAAAAATAAAGACCATCATATCGCTGGAATGTCACAAAAATGAGGACAATGAGTTCGACGGCGTTGTACAGTGCCAACCCCAGGAGGATCGCAATTATGATTTTGAGGCTAAGGGAGTCGCCGGTGTATCCTCAATGTGAACGTTAGCTACCTAGGTGTGTGCAGCGGCATCAGAGGCGTCGCATACCTCCTGTGATACCAGCGCCTGCAGAATCGAGCGCTCCTTGTGCGGGTGTACGCGCAGCAGCGAGGGCCGAAGTGGTTTCGCTTGCAAAAGCGTTCCATGACGCTAACGACATCGTGCTTCTTCCGCGTTTGGTTCCAATCAGGTCTTCATGGTAGCCCGTTTTGCGACGTTCAGTCGCGCAGGAGGGTCGTCCGAAGTTATCGCTTGGATGCGTTAAGACTTTTCAGGTCCGAGCATGAAGACGGCGCGTGCACTACTCAAATTCGACCCAATGTTGGTAATCGCGGTCCGACTCCTGTAATGACGTTGCAATCCCCACCTGGCTAAGGAATGGCGGCCTTGGAACCTCGTAATCTGGGGTAGATCGCTCTCGTGCATTAATTCTCCGATTTGAAGGACAGAAGTCGGGATCCTAGTTTGAGTATTAGCTTGCGACATTGCTACGGCGTCGTCGTACGTACATCACGCTATTGCCGCACGTTCGGCGCTGCCTTTGGGAGTTGCGACCGAGTCTTTCCAAAAGTACTACCGAGACCTAGGAACAGACATAATCAATATCCATAGTTGAGTAGGGCCTTTCAGGCACCTTGATGCTATGCCAGAACGTCGACGACGTCCCGATGGGTTCTTTTGAGTTGTTTCGGTGCGCGGTGGGGTGGCAGGTGGGCATCGGAGCTTCTCCCAACCATCGCAACGAAGATTTCAACCTTGTTCTACACCTTCGCACACATTGTCTGATTTTCTGACGATGGATAATTGCTAGTGCACTGTGGCTGCCTGGAAGTCACTTATAGCCGTGAAAGGAGCCTCTCGGTAAGTCGTGAAAGCTGGAAAAAGGTGAAGCTTGACGACGACATCTACATATGTGAGAGTAAGACTAAATTCTAGTAATCCTTTGAAGACATAGATACGATAGTGTATCCGGGTTGCGCGAGAAGGAGCCTGAGGTCTGACCATGTGACATCTTACGTTCCACCTGCCTGCCCAGTGGCTAGGTAGTTGGGCACTATCCCCCGGGCCGTATCACGATACACACAGCGAATCATGCAGCGAATCGCACATCAACCACGACGAACAATTCTCTACCATACCAGAAAAGCACTTGTTGCCGCATACAAAACACGATGTTCGCCTGAAACAGCATTTGCACATCGGAGAAAGGCAGTCCACATGTGTCGCGGTGTGGGAACAGCGCATATGCAGGAAGAATTGAAGGATTGAACTAAGGTTGTATTGAGTGAAGCTACAAACTGTATATATAGGTATGTGGCTGTGGGCAGCGCTAGTTCAATGTAGGTAGTCGCAACTCGCTACCATACAAGCGAGGTGCAATTGCAGGTGAGGCAGGAGACACCCCAAACCGTGACAACATGTCACCTAGGCATCAGATAGCGATTGCACCTTGAACAGTCTCAATATGGTCGCGATGACGGTCTTCTATGCCCGCATTACACAACAAAAAAATCGTTCTTTCAAAGACAAAACTACCGAGGCACCATCACGCTCTTTAACCCGCTAGCACGTGCCATGCGATCCACTCATCAGATCTATCATATAGTACTCAAACAGTCGCATTAGGATAGCCATCCAAAGTACGACGCTCCCACTCCTGTAAGGTAGTATATCGACAAAAGAAGCGTGGCAGTACGCAAAAAATCCTATTGCGAGTCGCATCACAAGCAATGCTCTTGACCACAGCGTACCCCTGTGTTCTATAGGATGGTACACAACCTGCGTGTGTCGGGTTTCGCAGGCTTAGGTAACACTCTCTTGAATGGCTTTGGAACCTTCTTCGCGGCACTTGCTCTTTTCTTCTGCCCCAACGCAATGTCCCTCTTCGCTAGTTCTCTTATTTTTTACATCCTTAGCAAGTCTTGCGACTTCCTTCTTCTTTTCGCCGCTAATAATGTCTCTAGCTAATCTCTTTTCCTTGGCAAGTCTTGTAGCTTTCTTTCTCCTTTGCTCCGCTGCTAGGCTTCTCCCTATTGACAGGCTCTTCTCTGTGAGTCTGGGAATGAGCTTGACACCTTTATGAGTTGTTTGCTACTTAACTATTTCTTTCTCTGTAACTCGACGTTCCCGTTTGACGTGCTCAAGGGGTTGCAGCGGCTTTGGGCGAGTTAGAGTCTCTCTTTGCGTCTCGTCCCCGTGCGTTCTTCAGTCTTTCGATATGACCATCAAGACTTGGATTTGATAAGCGCACCGATGGGTTTGTCGGCCGTGTTTTGCTGACCCCTTGACGACTAAGAGAGGGCCTTTCAACCTTTTTGAAGGGTCGAGTGTCGTGTATAGGTCTTTGTTTACTTGACCCCGCTTTCTGCGACGCCTTTCTAAGATCAGACACGCTCCACTTACGCAAGGTAGGAGATTTTTTCATTTGCAAACCAGTGCCTTCGCGAGGAGCAGCGTTCTGCACATTGGATCCATGTTCTCCGCCGATAACTCGCGGATGTCCGCCGAGTTGGTTCTGCCACTGCGACACTCGTTCTATCTCCTTATTCGTGGGTCTATCATCTCGCACATCCCTTCTAGCTCCGGTATTCTCTTGTCCCAATGTAGGGCTCAGTCCCGTAGCAGAAGTCGCTTTTGCGCGATGTGGTATGAACTTGCTAGTGTGTTGTGTGCTGACTGGCGTTCCGCCGCGCCCTGGAGTTGGGCTTGGTAATAGAACTTTCCAGAAGTCTGGACCGAGATCGTTGTTTGGACCCAAGTCTGCGAGCGGATCAAGTACAGGACTAGCCTAGCATCAGGACTCCAGCCTTGTTCTGAAAGGAATCCCATACTCGTCCAATCAATCAACCCCGGATCTAATTGAGCATGGCCACTTCCCAGTGTTTGGCCTGCTTGATGGATTGGAGGTCTGTTCCTGTTGCATGCTAGCAGGGTTATCCCTACGCTCTCTCATTCTGCACATATATATAGCTTCCCTCGTTCATAGCTATACAATCAACGCAGTCCTTCATTCTCCTTCCATATCACATACGTGAGAGTTCCCTCCATGCCCGGAGACTCCAATATTTTGTGGGGATCCAGGGTCAGCAGCTGGCAATCTGCCCGCAGTGACGTGTTGTCTTTTCTTTCGAGCATCTGGGACAGGGTTGCGGGGATCAAGCGGTTTGGAAAGCTGTTCATGTCTCCCCTCCGCTGGCTTTGACGGTCTTCTCTCCTTTCTAAGACCTGCCGCGTTGATTCGAATCGCATCATGCCTTGTCTTTTCTGGAAGATTGAAAAAATCTGCCACACTCATCTTGAGGGATTTAGCTGCGGCAGTCTGGTCTACCCAGTTTTTGGCCTCCTCTGGGTGCTGTTTTTTTAATTCCTTTTGTTTGCTCTATATTGGGATTGATATTCGTAACGTTTTCCTTTTGTTCTCGCCTCCCGAGATTTATCCGGATCGAAAGATTCAGCAGCAGCAACATTGTCACGTCGTCGTGGAACACGTGTACCGCTTGTTGTAACTGGTGCTGTAAGTTTGTTCTTTGCCTTGTATCGTACTGTCCGTTCTCGCCCTAGTCTTCTCCTTTTCGCCTCCCAAGATTCAACCGGATCGTCTGCACTATCGCCAGATTGGGGTCGTAGAACATTTCTTTTGACTTGTTCTGTGCGGCTTTCCCTGGGCAAAGACTGGGTCCGTTCCTGAAGGGAGGACCCCTGTACGCCTTCTGCTGCGTATGGATGAGGATCGTTGGTCAGTGCGGGCAGATTTTCTTGGAGGATGGATGGGTCAAGCGAACCTACGAATGAAAAGTCCACGTCATCGAAATCCGGAGTCTGTCCCAACGACCAATCGTACTCCATGATGGGAGATCTCTGAAGAGATTTATCGTGTCAGTGCGAGATCAGGTAAGACGCGTATTGGTTACGGCGGAGACTTCAAGTTTGGTTTTGACTAGTGACGACTCTGGCTTGAGTTTGCGCAGTTTCTTAGTCACTGTCCATGAGGCTTGAGGTTTTGATCGGAAGAGAAGGCCAAATGATGACCCTATATAGCAGGCCTCACGCAAAGGGCTGATGGTGAAGTCTAGTTATTCACAGAGTTGTAACACGGGCAAGCCTTCACTATAGCTATCATGAAGAGCATATACATGGCACGGCCTGTTGGAGTGGCAGGGGTCACTTGGCCAATCAGAAGCTGCAGAGGAGAAGCCACCTCAAGTGAGGTAGGCGTGACGGGCTATTATTTGGGTATATAACTGCCTCTTTGGCCGAGATTAATCCATCACTTGTTAACTCAACTTTTCACTTCAACACGGCCCTCTTGACGACCACGTGTTGAAACACTGCATTGAATTTGCGCTTATCGATTTGACTGAGCTCATCATTATATACCTTTCGTATTGGCAAAGGTGTGTACAACATGGGCTCGACGCTTGGTATACAGAGTCCGCAACAATCAATCCAGATTGTGAGATTGATCTTGTGAGATTGTCAGATTGAAGCTATAATCAAATCAAGAAGCTAGTCTTTAGATTAGTAGCTCAATCAATCAATCCGTGACATCCAGATTGCCAGATTGATGAGATTGTGCCGCTGCTGTAGGGGTGGAGGGTAATGGATAGATAAAGGATAGAGTTTCTCGTGATAGCGCGTCATAGCGCGTCCTGCCAAGTCGTATTACCTAGCGGAGCTCCTCTCACCCCTCTATCCTCCGCCTATATCTTTCGTTTTTAACAACGCGTTACAATACTTCCCTGATCTCAAAAGAAGCGCAGCAGTGCACCTACAGTTGCTGCTGAAGCTGCTAAACGACTGCGCCTATCGCAGCGATCGCTGTCGCCCCGAGAAGCCCTGGCTAGCTAGGCCACTAAGTCGCCGTCTGAGCTAGCGTAGGAAACGCAAGTTTTGGAGTCGCAACCTGAAGCTGAGATCGCCGCGCCTACTAAGGGCAGCCACGCTGGCACTAGATCAATAACAGACAACGCTAGCGCAGGCCGGTCAAGGTAGGAGACTAACGGGGCCAATCACTTTGATAGGATTAATTAGGAGCAGCTGAAGCATAACATGAAGCTAGTTAAGGCGCTAATAGGCAAGAAGAGTTAGATATATCAGCATGGCTATCGCGTTGTTAAGCGGAGCAACCCAAAAAGCGTGTAGTTTGTATGCAGATACTGCTATTCTTACAAGGTCTTTAGTAGTAGCCTATACAATATAACGAGAGCGACGTCTGCAGCAGAAAATCACCTCCAGAAGGCTGCACGAGGCTATGGCCTGTCTAACGATCTCGACGCAAAAAGCAGCATCGCGTATAGGCAAGGTTAGCTATTGCTGCAGCAGGCGATCGACAGCGGCGTTAAACTATCCTAAGAAGCAGCTAATGTGTTTGGCTACTTTAACGTACAACAGTTTCGACTTGCCTTTGTTCTCTAGCTCGTTGACAACAATATGCTAATAGAAATAATTGCGCGGCAATTAACGCGCGATATAATCAAGTTCGCTAACCTAGAGGCAGAAGGCGCGTTGTAGCGAAGC
>MU006217.1:1120066-1148878 GCA_010093685.1 Ophiobolus disseminans
AAAAAAATAAGTTAAAATAGCTATTGCAGCGTTAACAATAACCTTATTTTGGTAGTAGTAAGCATGTTGTTCGTGAGGCGACCCGCGACGTGTGGCGACCCGCGCACGGGCATAGTAGTACTTCCCCGCACGTGCTAAGAGTTTTCGCTCTCACTACGTGCAACAGCACAGTACTAGATTGCGATGCGCTCAAAATACCCGTGTTTAAGCTAGTTTGCAATCGATATACTAACTATTCTAGCCTTAAGCTGTGAGTGCGAGCGGCTCTTTAGTGAGCTTGGTAATCTACTTGAGCCAAAATGACGTGCGATCGGCAGTGAGTTGCTTGCGGCTCTACAGCTTATACGGGCATGGACTTAGGCTGGCTACACTACTATTGTAAGGGGCCAGGCTGAAGACAGCAGGAAGGCTAGGTTAAACAGAGATGAATTTGATGGAGTCTATCTAGAGCCAGAGAGCAGGCTGACTTTATAGCAGACTGCTAGCTTCTGGAAGTTTCTACATACATCAGCATTTGTCAGCTGTTAGAAGAACATATCTTGTTCTAGCTAGTTCCAGGACATTCTATGACGTTCTAAGACATTTCATGAGGTTCTAAGACATTCCATGGCGTTCCATGATGTTCCAATGAACCGAAGTGTATCCACTGAGGACAGCAGAGGTCTAACCTCTTACAACTATAAAAGCAATTGAAACGCACAGCGGCGACGGCAACAGCAGCAGCAGCAGCAGCGAGAGCTTTACAGACGACTCACTGGCGCGAGAGTACGATATATACAACTAGACAGACTCGTTAGAGATTGTAACTCTAGGGGAGTAGCTACACTACTAAAATTTAAAATTTCTCACAATCAAGTCAAGTCAAGACCATCTTAACTGCCTTACGACACCTCAATCTGCAATTAAGACAATCTATAGGGCTGCTCTCACCTAATCAAGTCAAGAAATCGGTCTCGGATTGTCTTGACTTGATTGTTGCGGGGTCTGTTGGTATATCGTACCAAAATATTTTCCAGTGTAGTAAGACCTCTTTACCTTTAGATTCTTATTAGGGTTTTTTAATGTCATAATAGTACTGTAAGGATATACAGGCTCTCTTTTCACATCAAGGTCACAAGACAAAGTTCGTGCACACCCAGTAGGGTCTGATCAACAAGTGGGTGCCGTGAGCCTGGTTGTGATGTAGTGCGCCTTCATACATAAACTAAATTAAACGCACGTCAGTCACTGTCGTGCTTGAGATCCTATATTAACAATTGAAATCGTGGATTTTGAACCTTCAACATAGTACAAATTGTGACGATATAAATACCTTGTATACGGAGGGGTACACAAGGTCGGCCTTTTTGTACCATTACACAAATATGGTGAACAATAGAGTGCTTCCCTTATCATAACCTCCATTCGTGGGCTAGTTTAATCATCTAGAATTATCTGCGATAAACTTTTCGTCCTCTTGTGTGTTCTCTGCACTGTCTGCTAGCTTACTTTAAGTCTTCCTCTTTGAGCTCCGCACGCAGTAAACATATTAAAACACTACACCAGTCAGCCCATCTCCAACAAATGAAGAGCCTGAGATACTCATCGTAATACTTAGAAGTGGTGGTAAGTAATCACTTGCGAAAGGCGAGTCATTTAGCCTTGCAATAAAAATTCAATGCAAGAACAGACTGCTATAGACATGCACACTAAAAGATGGCGTAAAGTCTAACTACAAATAAAATAACGCGGGAAACTCGTATCCACAAGTATGCAATACCGGCTTACAAATGGTTGTCCCAGGGCATGCTCGGTTCCTCTACAAAATGCTACACAAATTTCTTGGAGCGGGGATGTCAGACTTTTTGGACATCTTTCCGTGAGCTGCAGCTGCTTGCTGTTTACTTCCTTTCTTCCACTTTTTCTGTACAGCTTTTTGAACATTCCGTTTTCTTCGAAGCCTTCTGTCTTCGACCTTCTTGTCATTTCTCACCCCATGCTCCACTCTCTTAGTACCTGTTGTTCCTCGCCTCTTTAAGGCTTTGAGAGCCTCGTTCTGGTTTTTCGCTTTTGCTCGTGTTGCAACAACGGGATGCTGTTTGTCTGATGTATTATTTTCTGAGCGCTTGCTTAACTTGAGTTGTCTCCTGTCAGGGACGCTTGCTCGAGCTGAAATGGGTTGCCCCGCATGTCTAACTGCTCTGCGTGCAACAGTTAGTGTCTCTATCGATCTTAAGCCTGTCTTATTCAAGTGAGAGTGGTCGTCGCGATTTTCATTGCGTGGAGTTTGTTTGTGCTCTGGACTTGCACTTAAACCTTTCCAACTGCCAATATTAACATCTCGGTCTGGACTAGGGCTAATGCCTTTCCAGCTACTCGAGGAAGTGCTATTTTTCGAGTTTGGGCTGATACTGTTACTTGGACGTGTACCCATACCCTTCCAGCTAATCGAACTACTGCGTCTTTCCGAACCTGGAGTGAGCCCACGCCTGTCGTTTGGGCTTCGACTTTGGCTCTGCTGCAAATGACCGCCGATGCTTTGCCCTGAACCTGAAGCTGTACTCTGTTGGAAGAGCCGCCGAGCTTTTTCAAGTTCCGGGGTGCTATATCCAGGCTGCGAAAAGCTGCCCATATTTTGCCCCGGACTGGGACTTGAATTCCTGTGAGTATACAAATTTGCTTCGTGCGGTGAGCCACTGCTATGATTGGGTGGAGAAGAACTGCCCATGTGCTGCCCCGGACTCGATTCGGAGCTTGATCCAGAACTTGAGCTTTGAACAAACAGAGGAGAAGCTCTGCTTGCTCCCTTTCTTCCTGGCTGTGCTGCATGCGTTACTGTCTTGTTTGTTCCTGGTGGTAGTCTTGGAACGACATGAATCGTCGAGCCCAGGGGGCTTAAGCTCAGTCCGTGCAAGGGAGATTCGCTGGGCATCTGCCGAGAGTTACCTCTGGTACTCCGCCGTGTACCGATAGCTGTATCAACCCGAGGGCTTGCGCTTGCTTGCTGATCCATTTTTAATAAAGCCGGGTCGATAGATTGCAGTCCACTAGGCCCCGCTGCCGACCCTCTGTCTGGGGTGACACTGACCTCTGCACTCCGAGTGTTATATCGTCTACCAAATGGAGCAAGGTGCTGCTCAGACATCTTAGAACCACTTAAGGTATCATTGTTGTCTCCACTTCTGGTGTTTGGTTGTCTTGCATTGGTACATGGACTGAGATTCTGCGAACGACTCCGACTAGCATCTGGCTTCTTCGCTGCAGGTATTTTGCCTTGTTTGGTGACTTCGGGAGAACCCTGATCACGCACCGCTGACAACGCAGCACGCCTTTGCTCCTGAGGCCAAGACTTGACGTCCGATATAGAGGTTCCAGCATTTTTTGCTACGAGTCTTATGTCATTTGAGTACTTCTTATCCGCTTTTGCGCGGGATTGTGAGGCCCCTTCTGGATCTTCTTTCCGCCGTTTGACTCGATAATCCCTTGACTGTTTGACTCTCCTTGCCTTACTTCTTGCCTTACTTTCAGCACGTTTCTTGTCAATAGTATCATCCCTTCCATCTTGTTGGTTTCGTGCGCTGGGACCTGCTCCGGAAACGCCTTCGAAAGGGACTCGCTCCGATAAACGCTGACCTGGATGTCCTTCTTGGGAGTAACTGTGCATGAGCATTGAGAGGGTCTTGATCGTTCGAACCGAGAGGCACCAGGTTACTTAGGAAATCATCCATTTCATTCCTGTTTGGGGAATCCCCAGCAAGGTTCATGTACTTGTCCATGATGTGTGGGTAAGATGATGGATTTGTTGTTGCAATGTTTCGATATGTTGATTTGAGAGTAATTTTTGGTTCGCGAGCGAGCCCAGGTAGATATACTGTGGAATGGTATTTCAATAGAGGGGCTTGTGTGAGATGTGTTGCTGCCGTCTATGCTAGTTCGTGTGGATGTTGGTATTTTGGTGTAAGGATTTAAGGAAAAGGCGCCACGTAGCTGAAAGATATATCCACGTGCTGCAAACGATTTGAGTCGTGAAGTGTACACATTCGTGAAGGGGTACGGGTTCGATATAAGCCATTGACGCATGCGATGGAGAACAGCATAGGAGGTGAAATGCAAGCCTTCTTGATCCTTTGTGCACATCACCGTCACTGTCACCATGCACCAACGATACTGTAGTTCGCATGTACAGAATGGTCACTTGTCACGTCAATGGCAATCGGTAATCAAGGCTTGACGGCACTGCACGCTTGAAGGATGTTTGAAGGATTTCCTGGATATAATGTGATGAAATTGAGAGCGCGGGTTGAAATTGAGCTAATAGAGTAGTCAATATATCAAGCATGTCTGGTTCATTCATATATGGTTAGCGTGAAGCATTACTCAAAATCTATGAACGCAGGAAATGGTACACCAACTGTTGAGGAATCAAGCACGTGTGTATAGGGAACGGATAATGGTACTAGGTTGTTGTCCTACGTAGCAAGTATCTGCCGAAACACTCATTCCGTGCAAGACTACCTGGGTATATCCCAATCCACCATACCCATACGGTACCCGCACCATTTCCTCACCTACCTACTATACGCTTCAGAACTCACATATCTAACCCAGTAAAGCGTTTGCGCCTTAAAAAAACTCTCCTTCTTCAAGGCCCCATGCTCATGCCTCCTCCTCATGTCGCACAAGTCGTACGACTCCGTGGCTCATGAAACAATCCTCCCACTATCTCTCCTAGAAAAGCGCTGGGCTACACTATCCAAATCGTAAAAGCTTTTGACAAACTATGTGATATGAGAAATAAACCAACGCGGTAGAGTTTGTAATGTATCTCGAGCCGTACTGCACATGTTTCGAAACATCTGACCGACGCCACTGTGGAACATGAGGGTTGTCTGTTGAACAAGTTTCCCACGAGAGAAGGAATTGTGTGCGCGTACAACGTGAGTATAGACAGGATCCCCTATCGCGCATGAACTGCATGTAGATAGACGGCTCATAGTGTGCTGATGAGTTGGCGAGATGATTGAAGCACTCAGGAGGCGGGTTCGCACCATCACAAAACGTGCCCAGAGATTGGAAATTGTAAGAAGAAGGCTGATGCTACATTTCCAAGCCATTGAAGCGAGAGAACTACCTACCAAGTTCTACGCGCATCCCAAAAGTATCAAATGTCAAAGCCTAGATTTTCCGTGATGCCATCCCAGGCATAAAGTCATGTCGTCCATACTGCGTATGCAGTTCCAATGTGCATGTAAAACCCTGATCGCACCTTATTTGCACGCCCTAGTTGTACCCAGTTCGCACGCTCTGTACGTCTACCTCGATATCTCCTATTCAATACCGGGAGGCGCAGTCTCGGTGCCATCATCACCAACATTAGCCTCAGCCTGCTCCTTGGCCGTGATGTACTGGTACTTGAGACGCGCAGCCCTGAGTTCCGCCTCCGCGACCTCGAGCTCAGCCTGCAGCTTCTGCACGGCAAGCGGCTCGTTGGAAGTGTTCACGATAGTGGCAATGTTGGAGGATGCGCGGACAGGGCCGTGAGTGGGAGACTTCGAGGACGAGCGTAAGCCATATGCCAGGGGCAGGCCGGAGTCATTGGAGTCTTCGTGGTCGGACTTGACGATGCGGCTGCGGCGCTTGATGGAGCGGCGGCCGCTGTTTGGGGTGGCGCTGGCGCGCTCGTCCGAGTAGCGGCGCTTACCATGGCCCTTGGACTTGTCCTTGCGGATGAAGCCACCCTCTTCGGAGCGGCGGAGGCGGCCGTGGGAGCCATCTAAATGATGTCAGCTTATGCATTCATGCAAATGTTGGCTGTACTTGCACTTGCGGCGCTTGTGCGACTCCTGAACGCGCGCCTCGTAGACCTCGTGGTTGCGCACACGGCCGCGCCTGCCTGAAGGGAGGTCTGGCTCATGCAGCTCCTCGAGGTACGAGTCGGTCGATGAAGTACCAGCAGATTCGGGCTCTACGGGCGGTGGGCGGTTGGGATGCTCATACTCGTCCTTGAGCTCCTTGATGTCTGACAAGCGGCACCACGGATGCTTTGCCTCGTGAAGATCCACCCTCGCCCGCAGATCGGTTTGAAATACCGCAAGGTTACCATTCTTAAGGCGGGAGATGGCCATCAAGTCCTTCAGAAACTGAACGCCCCAATTGCGCGGGTCGTTCTCCGTCTGGTCCTTGATATGGTCGCGGCGATCGCAGTCCCATGCGCGCATGCGGATGTCTTCGGGGATAAGATCTACGCAGCTCTCAACTCCAAAGGATTTTGCCAGAGCCGGAAGGAGGCATTCGACGAGGTCCTTGGTTTCGGCATTGAGTGTCTCAAAACGGCCCATGATGATCTAATTCAAGGAAGTTTGACGGTCAGCCAATCGTCCGATAGTCTGATGCCGAAGAATGAGACATATTGCGAGAAAGTTTAAGGCACAAGGTTGTGCAAAGCAAGCGCAATGGCGCAACGCAAGTCGCCGTCGAACCGGAGCAAGCTTGGAGACGTCGCAACGCAAGCCACGTGTGATAGATAGGATAGAACGTGAACATGCCTTTTGATTTGATGGTGTAGTTGTCTTGAAAGAGGTTGACTCTGTTGAGGTGATGTGTCGTGAGTAGCAGGGTGATGAGGATATGGTCACTCTGCTCGTGAAAGTCTTTCGGGAGCGAAGAGCGGAGCTTGCGGCGCCAAGAAAGTTCCGTAAAACAATGTGCAAATCGTGACGATCAGGTGGGCTCTCCAGTGATTGATGACTCGTACTTCCAATGACGTTCTAGCGCAGTCGGGCAGTGCAAATTTGGAGAGAAAGGTTGCTGGCAAAACCAGCGGGAGGAGCTATATATACGCTCTAGGCAGCAGTAGAAGCTTGCAGTAGATCCTCGATGTAATAGAAGCAGTAATAGGCAAGAGAGGATAGTTTTACTGGAATCAAAAGCAAAGATTGGCTGCCTTTTCATCACTGGTTGTATAATGTGAAGTGAGAGAAGAGGTACCCAGGCTCAATTTTACCTACAGAGCCTGCATGCGCCATCAATCATGCATGAAGACAAACATCAATGGAAAACTAAGCCTGAAATCATAATTTTGCAAGCAAGTCGTGAATGGGTACCTGAATAAGAAAGGATGCTCTTTCCAGTTACTAAAAGACATCATCGGACAGAAGGCGAAGCTTCCTCTTGAGCAGACGATCGAGCAGCGTTTTCGTTTTGGAAACAAACAGTATAGTGTTGAATTGAGCATGAGGTATGTATTAAGGGGTAGCAACAATGGCTAATGATAATCGCGATGATGGTGTTGATGTCGAAAACACTTGCGGCACGACTTTCCTTCCGAAGCCAGACAAGTGGGACATCTCGCTTCGACTTGCCCGCACCTCTCCTTCCCTCCCCAACCACCCACCTGACCATCAGCCCAAGACAACACCCATTCCATTTCGTATCCAAAGAGATGGCATTGAAAAGGGAGCGTCCAACATCTCCAAGTCCAGGACCAACAATTTTCAAGTCCGTAAAGATAGACGAGCAAACCTCCTCCTTCATCGGCGCCTTCTCCCCCAGCCTCTCGGCCAAAGAACTCCAAACCCTCCCAGAATTCCGGACCGCATCCCACAGAATCGTAGCATGGCGGAAACGATCACGGCAAAAGTCCCTAATGCCAAATTCCAAGATCCTCTACGACCTCGGCCACGATGACGATGGCGAGAAATGGGCCAGCGGACGCCTCCAGAACGTGCTGAACGACACACAAGCCGAAGGCACCGTCGTCGTAGCACGCTGGTACGGCGGGCAAAACATCGGACCCATCCGCTTTACGCACATTGAGAATTGTGCCAAGGAAGCCATCTGGAAATGGAAAGTCGCATCCACGCAACTCGCGCAGGACGCCGCATCCAAGAAGCAGAAAATCGACGACGAAGCAAAACGTACAGAGCTAGTTAAAAATCTGCAAGAGCGCGATTTCAACATCTTTACGCTGAGGAAGTTACTGGCTGAGAAGAAGGCGAAACTAGAGGACCAGGAGCCTGCGCCGCCGACGCCGCAGAAGCCCCAGGCGTATGAGAAGATGGCTATGGATGCGCTGATGCGGGTGGATAAGGCGAGGGATGCGACGATTGCGTTTATTTTGAAGCAGATTGACAAGGTGGAGGAGGAGTTGAAGTTGGTTGAGGCGCTGGAGGATGAGACGAAGGATCTCTGGGACGAGGTGGATGAGCAGGGGAGTGTGAAGGGGAAGGAGCCTTCGACGCCGAAATAAAGTCAGAGTTTTGCTCTTCTGATCAAACGGCCTGAAATTGTTCTCGAGAGATGCTGGTGGTTGAGCTATCGACCAGCTGGTGCTAACAGCTTATGCAAAACGTCTCGACGTCTTGCTTCCTGAATGACGGCTTCCTTTGAGTTTCCAAAGCCATTTGGAGCACTCAGCACCATGTGTCTCTGCTCGATCACGATGGACGGGTTTCGGCATACGGGAATACTGCGTGCAATGAATTAGGAGAAGTAACGGCATGCAAATGTTTGCTGAGACGGTCTGGTGCAGACCATGGTGTCGACACACAGTCACTTTCGGACCAGGATGACGAGGCACAAGTCTGATCAAGGAGTTTGCGGCAAAGCCCATGCAGAGGGTTGATCTGAGATATATCGGAAGCTTGTTGGAGCAGATGCAGTATATATCAAACTTAAGGATGATCCGATACGTAATCGCGAAAGTTGATCGTGCATAAGATACATTGTTCGGATACGCTTTGTTTGTTGATGCACGCCCTCGAGCCCCATCTATGCAAGCAATGTACAGTATCTATACAGCAGACATACCGCATGCCAGGTCATCGAGTTCTTCCTCCAGTCCATGGTCCTTTACTGTGTAGTAACTCTGCCTCAAAAGATACCACACCCATCCCATCAACACTAAATCGCACTTCCCTCCTCCACCACCACCTCCTTCCTCCCCTCAATGACTCAAATTCCACCTCCCCTTCGTCAACCTCCTCATCAACGTCTTGCGCCCCTTCTTGGTGCGAATCCTGCTCAAAAACCCATGTCTCCGCTTCCGCACAGTATGGCTCGGATTATACGTATCTCGCGGGCCGCACCGGATCTGCATGCTGCCTAGGCCCGGGTGCGCGGAGATCTTGCCCATCAAGTCGGGCGATTCGGAGGTCGAGGGGAGGAGCGAGGAGGGCGTGCCGGGTGGCGGGTTGGGGCGGGAGAGCATGGGACGCCGGGGTGTGAGGATGGAGAGTAAGCGGTGTTGGGTCGGTGAGGAGAAGCTGGGGAGGGGTCAGCACCGCGTGAGGCGGTAGAGCAGGGTGTGTACGCACTGTTGTGGTGCCGCTGTGCGTGTGGGAGTAGGTCTGAGGAGCGTGGATGCGTTGGTCGCTGGGCGCGCGGCGAGCCTTAGACATCGGAATGCGTTCATTGTGAGTTTATAGACGCCCGATGACCTGGTGCCTTCTTTCGGGGTTCGGTATCAACGACGTGGGCGGCGTGTGTGGTTGTCCCGTCAAAAGCGGAGGTCCGCGATGCATCTTCAATCGACGCGTCCGTGCGCTAAAAAAGTTCGGAGCTCCAAACCCACCACTCCACCGTCGCAAACATCTTCACCCACACATACCAAACCGCTCTCGACATAACATACGCCACAATGTCCTTCCAAGTCCCCCCGCCCTCGCGCCACATCTCCTCCACACCCATCACCCTCTCCAGCGCATCCCACATGCTCGAAACCTACCTCAAAAACTCCGAATCGCACGCGCACCTGCACCCCGACTCGACCATCACGCCCGAAGGCATAAATTTCTCGTCAAAAGGCGGCCCAGAGGGAAACGTCGTAATGCACAACCTGCGCCGCATAGCTGCCGGCCTGCGCGGAGAATATATGGCGCCGGAGAAGACGCCCGAGCTGGAAGAAGACGAGGCGGCAGAAGCCAACGCGTACAAGGGCAAGAAGCGCAAGAATTTCTCGGCGCCGCTCAATGACGGCGATTGGCAGGACAAGGCCGAGTATGAGTGGCAGGAGGGCGTGCTGGAGGTGGGTGATATAGGCGAGCGGAGTAATGTGGTGCAGGATGGGAGAGAGGAGCCTGAGGTTCAGGTCACGGGTGGCGCGCAGGAGAGTGCGAAGAAGAGGAAGCAACAGGGTGCTGCGAGGGAGGGACTGTCGGATAAAGAGGCGAGGAAGCAGGCGAAGAAGGAGAGGCATGAGCAAAGGAAGAGGGAGAGGGCGCAGCCGAAGGATGCTTGAGAGATTTCACTGCGACGGACACGCTGCGAGAAAATGGCTAATATGTTTCCCTACGGACCACGTACGGATGCCACCAACCGACGGCCGCTACGCGCCTTTTTTATACCCTCGACCTTTTTGCCTCCCGAATATTCGATAATATACACAACCAGCCGCGCTCATAGCTCCCGATCCGAAGCTTTCACAGCCTTGTCTTCATCCGCCGCCTTCTCCTCGACGATTTTCTTGTCGCCGGTCCAGTTCATAGCCTTGAGGCGCTCCGTCAGAATGGGATGCGAGTGGTGGAAGCTCGAGTAGAACCAGTCGGCGTCCATGCTTGACAAGTTCTGGATCTGGAGCTTGATGAGCGAAGCACCGAGCTCGCGCGCATAGCCAAGCTTGACGGCAAAGGCATCTACATCATGTTAGTTAGGAGCTTGGAGCATTGCATTGGATACATACCAGCTTCGTACTCCATCTTGCGGGTCCAGATGTTCATCATGAGCTTGATAATGGAGTCGGTGGGCGACAAGATCTCGTTGAACAGGATGAATCCGACAATAGTCGGCCGCTCCTGGTGGAAACCAAAACTGGCGTACAGCGAGCGGTTGTTGATGAAGACGGAGAACAGGGCGAAGACGTAGAATAGATGCGCCTGGCTAATAAAGAGAAGTCGCGACGTGTGGTTCATCTGCCAATGGCCCAGTTCGTGAGCCAAAACAGCTTCAACCTCTTTTTCGGTGCTCTTCTCCAGCAGCGTGTCGTAGATGACAATCTTCTTCTTGCCGATCCAGGGCAGGCCCGTGAAGTATGCATTGCTGTGTGCGCTGCGCTTGCTGCCGTCGATGACTTGCAATTCCGCAAGCGGGAACTCGAGCTTCGAAGCAAGGGCCTCGACGCTGTCCTTGAGTTTTCCAGGCTTCAGCGGCTCGAGCTTGTTGAACAGCGGCACGATCAGGATGGGGTAGATAGTCATAGCCGAGATCTGCACAACCAGCATAAACACCCAGAGGTAGTAAAAGAAGTTCTGTCCCGTCCGGTTAATGATGGCGAGGAAAGCGCTTCCAATCGGGATGCCGAAAGCAATAGCGAGGCCCTGGCCCTTGATCATGTCGGTAACCCAAGTCTTGATGTCCATTTTGTTGAAGCCGAATTTCTGCTCCAACACGAAGTTGTGGTAGTATGAGAAGGGTAGGCCATAGAAGAGATCAATCCAGCCGAGCATGTACATAAACAGCAGCGACTGGCTGATCTCGCCTGAAAAGACAGCAGGCGCATACCGAGCGATAATAGTGCCAGCAACGCCCCAAACGATGGGATACACGTTGAAGTAGAGGACGGCGAGGGACTTGATTTGGTTGCATACACCCGAGATGAAGCTATACGTAGCTTTTGCGCGACCGTAAGCCTGGCAACCTGTCAGCCATGAATGATGAGGGGTATACACGTATGCCTACGCACCTGCGACTTATCGAAAGTTTCAGTGCCAATTTCCTTATTGAGTGCTTTGGGGACTGACGTCCGTTGCAGGACGCGGTATTGGCGGAAGAGAAGCCAGTTCTCGAGGGCAAATTCCGCGAGCGAGAAGCCGACGACGAGGCGCTTCCATGGGAAGAGCGGCCGGTCGAGCCAGCGCGCCAGGCTCTGTAGACTGTTAGTAAGGTCGTATGGAATTGGCAGGTGGGTTATTCATTACCTGAAGTACACCCTGGATCATGGTCTTTGGTGGTGGTGATGTGTTCGAGCTGACGCAGGTTGAGGACACTTTCGCTGTGTTGCTGTAGGGCTGAGCTAGCGTCTCGGGCCGACGCATAATACTATGCCCGTGCGCGGGTCGCCACACGTCGCGGGTCGACCCACCCCCCACCAAAACACTAGACAAGCCACTTTGCGCAACGCGTCATAACTCAACCACTATAGCACTAATTAATAATGCAATTGCAGCAATCGAATTGCTAGAAGCAGGAGAACACTTTTCATACTAGGCAGTAGCTAGACAGTTTAGCGTAGCAGTTAGTATGCTAACGCGGAGGCACAAGGGTTGTTAGAGGTCTCTAGACGCTTAGAAAGCTTATTAACAGACACTTAACCTACAACAAGAGGCTGCACTTGTACAATACATTAACAACCTTACTAAGAGAGCGCTGCTGCCTACAAGAAAGATAGTACAAAATTTCGCATTGCATATAGCTGCAGAGCCTATAAGTAACTTATAGGTAACGCGCTTTTTAGAGCAATAACGCGATTATCTTATCTTAAAATAGACCTCTAGAATAGACGCTCTCTGCTACAAAGCCGATTCTAGAGTTAAATATAAGCTCTATTTTAACCTACTGCATGCTAAGATAAAACAGTACAATATACAACCTAAGCACACCTATAATATAGACAAAAAGGGCTTTACAATTAGTGTAACAAGCTGCGCAAAACACGTCTTTAGCTGCTACCTTTAGGAGCAAAAATAGGTTACTACAACGCTCTAAGATAGCTCTTAAAAGTAGATAACTCTTATAGCAACTGTCTGCGCAGATAGAATAACGCTGCTGCTAGCCCTTATCTATACTGCTGCATTAGGGTTAATACGGTCGTTATAGGTAGCTAAGATTAAGGCTAGAAAGCATAGTGTCTTTGTAGCTTTATCTCTATCTAGGTAGAGCAATAACAACGTTGGATTAGCCTAGTTAGAGTAGGTTTTTAACCGCAATACAAGGCAAAAAGCTCGCTAAGGTTGCGATTAGCGTCTCCTTATACTTAACAGCTATAGTAGTTATGTTACGAAGGATTTTATTAACTACTACGACGCTTATAGTATACTACTAGCTCTCTTTCTACCTTACAGTACCTATACTTTGCAGCTACTTAACGTTGTCCTCTTTAAACTACTATTAACGGCGTACTCTATGTAAGGGGCCAGGCAGAAGACTGCAGAAAGGCTAGGTTTAACCGTGATGAATTCGATAGAGTCTATCTAGAGCTAGAGAGCAGGCTGACTTTATAGCAGACTGCTAGCTTCTGGAAGTTTCTACATACCTTAGCATTTGTCAGCTGTTAGAAGAATATATCTTGTTCTAGCTAGTTCCCGGACATTCTATAACATTCTAGGACATTCTATAATGTTCTATGTTCGTCTACGATGTTCTATGTTGTTCTATTGAACCGAAGTGACTCCACTAAGAATAGCAGAGGTCTAACCTCTTACACTCTACCGAGCTCACAAGCTACCTCTATTGCAGCTAAGGCCTAATACCTATTACTAAGGGCGACTTTTTCCCACTATTCTAGAGGGCTTAGCAGTCGTCTATTACACTAGAGATCGGCCTTAAGGCCTTCGAGAGCACTAGTATATAGCCTATGGACCTAGAGGTTATATTGAAATGCTATACGGACGATACCTTAGCAGAGGGCGCACGGCCTACCTCTGTTACTAAGGGCGACTAGCGTTAGATAGAGCGTCTCGTACGCTCTGCAGTGAGCGATCAGGGCGCAGATAAGTAAAAAAAAACTCTTCTAAACGCTGCACACACTAGCTGTCTAAAAGGAGCTATTACACTACAAAAACAAGGGCTTAAAGGAGGCTCTTGTAGTTAAAAAGAAGCATAGGAAGGTTAGTAAGCCTCTCGACCTGCAGCAGAGGGAGGAGTACTATAGTAGTGCCAACTTCTAGTCTCCGCGAAAGATTAGAGAGGCCTATGCCCGTAAGGCTATAAAGGCGCAG
This sequence comes from Ophiobolus disseminans, assembly GCA_010093685.1. Classification (NCBI taxonomy): domain Eukaryota; kingdom Fungi; phylum Ascomycota; class Dothideomycetes; order Pleosporales; family Phaeosphaeriaceae; genus Ophiobolus; species Ophiobolus disseminans. Next base: position 1,133,977 of record MU006217.1, read on the forward strand.
GAAGAATACTAAGAAATGCTTACAAAGGCAAACAGGAAAGAGCTTAAGGCTGCTGCAAAGCTCTACAAAGACTAGATAGCTAAGGAGAAATATGTTGCAAGAGAGGAAGCTAAAGTAATGCAAGAGAAGGTAAAGGCCAAAAAGGCGGCTAACTGCACAGCTAAAATTAAAGCTTAAAACACTAAAAAAGCAACTTATGTAAGAATGTAAGCTTCGACAAGGTATTTCCTTATTAGGAAATGTCACGTGACTGATCACGTGACCTGCCTAATCTAGTAATAGCTGTAAACGCTATATATATCATGCCTATTAGGCTGTTACTATCTATAGTAGCAACGCGTAATCTATTACATCATGATTGCGTAATCCATCACATCATGATGTACAATCTATCTGTACGCGTAATCTATTACATCGGATTACGCATATAGAGTGCTCTAGAACTAGATTGTATTTATAAGCAAAGAACCTTCTAGAGCTACTCTACAATGTATATAGACTCTCTTCTCTCTCTCTATAGCTCGGTGTCTAACTATCAATCTTGTAACTAGTATATATATTTTATATTACTAGTATCTTCTCTACTCTTTACCCTACTTCCGTTGCGGCTATTACGTTATCAGCACGTGATAGTAGCCTCCTACTAGAAGAGGAATAGCCTGTTTCTACATACAGGCTACAATCCACGCCTCCTCTTGACAACTTAAACGTCCTAGTTAGGCAAGAGAAGAGCCTTAAAGGCCTCTCCGTTAAACAATAAGCGCTAGAAACGTAGTGGCGTTTGTAGAGGTGTTGCGTTGTCCTTAGAGGCTGCACTAGCTGCGCTACCTAAAGTCAACTCTTGTAGCCGCACTATTAAGGTTCCCACTAAATATAGATAACACAAAGTCATTGAAAGCATATTGCAAGTCACTCCACTAAAAAAATAAGTTAAAATAGCTATTGCAGCGTTAACAATAACCTCATTTTGGTGGTAGTAAGCATGTTGTTCGTGAGGCGACCCGCGACGTGTGGCGACCCGCGCACGGGCATAGTAGCACGACGTCACGCGATCGTGTCTACCATCGTTATTTCACTTACACAAGCCACACAGAAGTTTGCCGCGCGCATGCCACGCTTATGCGAACTCGAGACGCCTGCATGAGGCTACAGTGCTCGCCTCTGGTCCTCGACATGGCGATGTCGATTTCTTGTCAATTTTATGCAGCTGTGGCCCAAGCATTTCAAGGTGGTACTGACATTGTTGGCCGACAACGCACCGCCAGCGATTAATCACTCATGTAGCTTTCAAACGACCTCAGTCGTGAGTGGCGGTCAGTATTTCATTCCAGGAGAGGGCCTCAAATTGCCACAGGCAGCAACATATGCCAGAGGAAGTCACAGCATAGCTATCGTGGGTATGTTCAATAACCTGTCAAAGTGAAGGGCAAGAGAAATGAGCATGGTACTCTTTCGCACCTGACCTGACCTAACCATTCCGGGAAATTGCTGGACCAGTGAACGAAAAGCGCGAGCAGGCGCAGCTCCGTCGCTAGCTCACTTGCCCTCCATACAGTATGAAACTCCCACGTTGCTATAAACAGCCACGGGGCCGTTCCGCAATAACCTCAACTCAACTTTTCTACCTTGGATGAGTATCTCAGCATGCTACATCACAAAGGCAGCATTCCTCACCCACACCGACTCTCGGCTGCCTTCACATCGAAACTGACAGATGTCATCGAAAAGAACAATGAGCGAAAGTCCCACGATCTACGAAGGCTATCCCTCATCACAGTTTCCGATTCCCGGTCTTCGAAAGACAGTTCACATGGGAGCCTGCAAGAGGTTCTCGACCATGCTGTACTCGCCGAAACACCCACCGATCCGTACCTGATTCAAGAGAACAAGTATCCGTTTCTCCGTAACCTTCGAACGGATGAAGATATCGGAGACGGGCTGTGGATCTGCTGCTACTGCCACCACGAAAACACCCTACGACACTGGAAAGGCCCATTCCCGTTCAAGTACATACACTGTGACCGCTGCACTCGGATACTCTGTTCGAGCTGCCACAGTTCCGAAGTCCTCACGCCCTGGCCTTACGGTATGATAAGCGCTCCACGACCAGCACCTGGCCGCGAAGTGCGCTACTGCCATGTCTGCGTAGTCTGTGGGTTGTCACACCGAGCGGAGATGGAGGGCACGACACTGGATTTCTATGGGGTCACATGCTCAGGATGCGGCATAACGTCATATGGCGACTGGCCGAGATTTCACATCGGAAACGTCGAGCCATACCGAAGGGATCCAGACCCCAGCTTCGTCAAGCTTATTGAGGCGAGAGTTGACGATGCAGTGAAGTTGGCGTTCCAGTGGGAGTTAGCGAGTGTCGAGTCGAGGCCGCCGTCGAGGCTGAGCTGCAGAAGTCCGGGTTGAGGTGATGTGGGATGTAGGAGTATTGGTTGTGACGTTCACGCAGAAGTTGGATAATGGAGAGATTGAGAGTAGCGCATTCGTAAGTCTGGTTCCACCCAAGTACTTCCACTTACAACATAGGCATTGTTTCATTCAGGTCTGTGCTCATTCTTTTTTCCTCAGTCTCACTTCACATTCCCTACGTACGATCATGTTTATACATAATTTCTTAGTGAGTATCTTGCGACCAATGTCATGTCTCAGCCATTGGGCCCTTACAGCTCTCATCCGTTTGCTGCCCACTTTCACAATCCACATATATACGCGCAATGTCGGCAAGGCGCTAGTGAAGGTATCTGCTAGATTCGCTCACGATGAAGAAAGCTAAGCTTGACGACTAAATCCACGTATACAAAAGCTGTTTGAATCCTAAAGGATATCTCTATATATACAGGGTAGTATATCTCTGTTTCTGGCGTTCGCAACTTACCAAGACCACATCCGGAACTATCATCTAGATTCATACACAATGTCTAACGTGCAGTCACATCGTCTTACGACTCGAGTTCGTAAAGCCTGTATTAGTCTGCTGCATATTGTTCTATAGTATCTCATCAACCTCAACTTTTCGAACATCAACAGCGGCTGTTCTAGCAAGTAAGTCATCGACTACATCGCATTCAGTTCAGTAACACATCAACTAGTCAAAACGTTCATCACGATGGGCTTGAAAAAGGCTATTGGTCGACTAGGCATCTCTCGTGCCGCAACCGCACCACCAGCATCATCAGTACAACCGATACCATCAGAGCAGTTGGTACAAACCAGATTGCAGAAGTCAAAAAGAACTGAGCCCCTCTGGCGCAGGTCTACCTACATTGAAGAAGGCGCAGAGTTTCCAAACCTTTGCGCTGTCGGCGATGATCAAGCGGATGGACTTTGGGTCTGCCACCGGTGCTCTAACGAGAACCCGGTAGTGCATTACACAGGTCCTCATTCGTTCAATTACGTCGTGTGCCGGATATGTTGTGACGGTGTGAGGAGGGGGGAGGACTGCGCTGCATTGGCTATCTGAGGTGGGATGAGCTGCATATATACATGACCAACCATGAGCTATCCCAACTTGTACTAGAGTGGTTCTGGGCAAGGCCCAAACCGTTACATATGTGATCACAAAATCTGTGGCCGATGCCCATCTTCAGAGATTCTCACTCAGTTCGAGTTCAAAGAACCAGGTTCTACTTATCTTGTCAGCAATGAGATGCAAGCCAGCTCACAGTTGCCATTCTGTACAGTATGCGCAGACTGCGGACTGTCGCACCGCGCCTCCGTGTCCAAAGGATGTCTCAACCTCTCTATGCGTGCGTGTGCTTGCGCGCCCCCTCTCGATGTGGGGAAGATTGGATATTTTATTGGATCAGCTGTCGACTTTCGACGCGATCCACAAGGTACAGCTGTCATGTTGAGTCTTGCACGGCGTAAAGTCACTGACCATGACAGCGAGCGGTCAAAGTTATTTCTCGAGCGAGCGAGTCCAAGGCCCTCACCACAGCCTCGAGTCGCGGAGGACGCTCGTCCTGTACCACCTCCTCGCGCACGCACTACACCGGCTGCCAAACCAAAGGTATGCACCGTGAACGACGACCTCGTGCCTCCATCTATTTCGCGGCCAAAAACTCGCCCGGGTATGCATCCACGCAGCACACCCGACGTCATCTACCGTCCCGCGCCACGGATGGACTCAGCTATCGCACCTGCTCACACGCAGGCAGAGCCTCCCACGCAAACAAAGCCATCTCCGCACATTCGGTTCCTGGTACTCCCACACCCCAAATACGCAGCTCGCTCCGCTCCCTTCATTGACCCTCGGGTTATCGACCAAATACCCAGCGCTCGGTCCCGTGGCCCACCACGTCCCCCGACAAAGGTCCAGCAGCCAGATACACAGCTCCAACGCGCCGATGCAGCTCGAGAGCTACCTCTTCGGATTATGACGGCTGGTAGCTCAGTCACTCGTCAATCCGTGGTTACAAACGCACCTCCCCCGCCGCCAACTGTCTGGGAGCGTCGCAGGGCTAGGAACAACTAGCTCCGTGCAACCTCGTAGATGGTTTGGTGGCGGTCTCTTTCCTGTCTTGGAGACGGGATCTTGTTTGGGGTTGTTTTATTATATATGGATTGTTCGTTGAATATCAATCTTTTTCTAAATTGTTTCTGTCCGCAATATTTGCCAATTGTATGTGTCCTTTTAATTTGGTTTGTTTTGTTTACATACTTGTGTTTGTGAAACTGCGGTCGTATCTGCTAATTAACTTATAGACTTCATCCGTCCGCCATCGCCGATAGCAGCCCCTTCATGCCTCTTGGTAAGTCGTGAAAGCTAGAAACAAGTCAAGCTTAACGACTACATCTAAGTATGGAAAAGCTGTTTTAATTTCTTAAAAGTCTCTGTATATAGACAGGAGAGTGCATCTATTTCCGGCTTTCGCAATTCCTTCCAGAGACCCGATGAGTTCAAAACGCTACCACTGGGACCCACAGCTCCTTTTTTGTACTTGTACACAATGTGCATTATACAACCCCAATGTCTTCCGAGCAACTCTCATAAACCGGACGTACCTAGGTATATATCCCCCGACCGCTCCTCCGTGGCCCAAATCCTCAGAACATTATCAGACAACAACATGACAGACTCTCACACATACAACACCAAATCAGGCCTGGCGAATGCCGCTCGTCAGGTAGCCTCATTACGTACCCTGCAGTCTCCAGCTTGCCTCAAGCATGACCACGACCAACAGAAACGTCCTGAAGAGACATCGCAGTCGAAGGCATCGACGGTCTCACAGCCGAAATAGAGTCAGCATTCGAAAGGCTCACACACCAAAGCGGGCTCGTCCGCTTGTACGCAATCGAACGGACGAGCTGCTTGGGCTAATAACACTCGACAATTGCGTGCTGGTGTTGGATACGTTACTTTGGATGAGCTGACTGAGCTGTATGGGCTTGAGTAAGAGTCAATTCAGGCATCTTTTTACTAACATAGTCGAAGTACTATATACAATGTAGGTCTCGCGTCTTTTCTCGCACCGTACCATTACATCATTGTAGCTGGGTTAGCTGCTAATCAATCTCTTTTGTTCATGACTTGAGTTCACTCCTAAAACTTATCATGGTATCTTTACGAATTGACAGAACTATTCTTGAGATGCTTGCTTATTTGTTGAGATTGGAAGCTGAGACGCGTACCCCAGTTGATCTGTGCCTGCACAATGCACATTGTGCGCTCATGTTGTCGCTATACACCGACTAGTGTCAAAACACACCGGTCTTATCGCCTAGAGAACCATTCGCAACATTGTGCATGTATATAGCCCTCCTGTCGGCGAACGAGAGTGGCCAAGCTTAGCCACCATCCTCGATTCTCCAGCCCATCTAAGCATGGCATTAAACATCCACAACACCGAACATTATCAGTATACAATGACGATCTGTCTTCTCCAGGCGAAGTATTGAACTGAGCGCAACACTGTTCCCATAAACTCACATCTATCCATACCCACATCAGACTCAGTCTACAACACTACTTCGCTACATCAGCAATTTGGTAGCTATCTATGACTTCTATCTCTAGGAAGATCTTCGGCGGCGGGAGCAAGTCCGCAGCTCATCAAGCACCAGTTACAGTTCGCTCCACGCAACCTCGTACCCCGACATCTCGCACCATGTCATCTCGACCACTGCAGCGAGCGGAGATTCCCGACCCCGATCTTTTGGAGGACGTGGAGTATCCGCACTTGCACAAAGCGACATATGGCAATAACATCGCAGATGGTTTGTGGCATTGTTGCTGCGGTACGAAGAACGGACTGATACACTACCTAGGGGACCACCCCTTCGGCAACGCACTCATCTGCCGCAGGTGTGATCACAAACACTGCAGCAGGTGCACTTCGTCCCCGATAATGACAAAGCTACCCATCCGCATTATCACCCAGGACAGTGCCTTCGCCAAGAGTATCAGCCCGCACACAGGACGCATCTGCCGCGGCTGTGGGCTTTCGCATCGTCGCGGCACCCGTGGCTTCGATGTATGCTCCTGTGGCAAAAAGTCTACGTCTTCGGACGTGGGGTTCCATATTTGCTCACCAAATGGTTATCATCGCGATCCTGAGGGGGTGGCAGTGGAATTGGGCCTTCGCGCTCGCTTCACTGAGGTCGATCGTCAACAGGAGCTTGCGTTCCCGCCGGTGCGCGAGATTATCAATCTCACGCCCGTATTACCAAAGCGCCGCAACGCTGTCCACCGGAAGGGTCCTTCTGGTACCGACGGCCTCGAGGTACAGGGTGCGCAACGTGTCCACTCACCGCCTCAGCATCCAGTTGAGCGTGTCGACTCTGGCCGTCTCCGTGCCGACTCCGCTCATCAGTACACAGATGAGCGCATCGACTCTACTCGTCAACTTAGCGATCAACATCTCCGTGTCTATTCCGCCAGTCAGTACTCTGCTAGTGAGTATTCCCGGGAGGAGGATGATGACTCAAATCCTCCGCTCCGCGATAAACGTGTCGACTCCGACCGTCGACGTCGCGATGAGGAGGCTGAAGCTATTCGCCGGGAGCGGTACAGACTTGCGTGGGACATTTGAACGTCACTGGACAATCAATACACCACACATGCATGATTACCATGCCACACTATCACAAAGGCACTGGCCCGTGATTAATTACCTCAATCAACACCACAGAGGCATGATGCGTCATGTCTAGCTCGTGGCACACATCGTCGTGGTTAAAACTCGGCGGTGGGTGGAGGATTGTTGAATTTTTTTGGAGTTGTGGGAATTTGGAATTAATGAAAGTATGAAATCAAAACGAGACGTTCAGGAAAATTAATGTGAATGTGATGAGAGTGATAAATTAAAGAGATGTGACGGACAAGACAGTATGCTACAGGTTGTAGACTGACAGTATGATATGATGATCGGAATGCGTTTTTGTAGAGAGAAAGACCGGACTTAAGTTCTTGCAACGGCTTTGTCAACACACAAAGCTGCCTTTACTATCCGACTTCGAGCAGGTTACAGTACACATACGTTTCTATTTCCGCACAATCCCGCCTTCCTCCCTAGCATCCCGCCCAGACCCGAGCCCCTGTTCGTCCCTCTCATCTGCATTGTTTTGAACACGACCACCTGGACTTCCTGAATCGTCATCTTCTCCGTGGTCTTGTGATTCGCACCGAGCATCTTTTTCGTGCTTCGTCTTTCCGCTTCGCCCACGCGAGGGCTGAGCGTGCAATTGATGTATGAGAGGTAGTCTTCTCTGCCTGGCTTGATGTAGGGCAGGGGAGGTAGTTCTGCTGCGTCAAAGGAGGAGTGCATTGTGAAGGTGAGATGGGTTGGGAGGTCTGGGATCACAAATTTGAGGTATGGGGGGATTCAAGTTGAACAACCTCAGGAGCTGCTGTCACATCGTGCAATTTTATTGTTTTGAGTGCGGTTTTGTGGTGTCGAACAAGGCGTTGAAGAACAATTCTAAGCTTTGGCGAAGGGTCGCCCTACCCGAGCGGATCTTCGCTGACACCCGCACCACATTCGAGGAGCGTCAGTACTAGATTGTCAAGGAAAATCAGATCTTTGAAAAGAAGAGTGAATGGAGAATCCAGAGAACGGAGATTTAATGGACCAAGTACAGTCGTACAAGTACAATAGTAGCGGATTACCATTGGATGTTTTACTAACGCAAAGAAAGATTGGCCGTGTGATGCGCCATTATGCCCTTGATGTCAACATTACTGTCGCTGGTTCGATAAAACTTACAAAAGAGAATGATGTCTGTAGATACGCCTGGCCGTCTGCGTATGAGTTCCGGCTCCAAGTTCCTACGCTCGACCACTTGTAGCGTCGCTGATTCATGCCAGCACTAGTTCTGATTCGCTCGCAGCCATTCCAATGTAATGCACGAGGACCTCCTCAAGGTACAATCCCGCTCAACGTCTATAGAGCCTTGCCACCCCTGTACCGTCCCGTCTTGAGATTGAAGGCACGCTGGTCCTTCAACCACCTTCGATATCCGGCTACGCTGCCGATCTTCTCGCCATAGTAGTCCGGTGGCGGGTTCGCGAGAGACGATGCGGTAGGGTCAACGCGGTGGCGCTTGATGCGGTTGAAGAAGCCGGAATCCTTCTGTGTGGTTGTTAGTTCCTGCTCATGTTGTGGCCGTTCCGTATCACTCTATCACTCACCGCTGTAAACTCCGCAAGCACGCCCCTATAGGCCACATTGAACACCTTGTTGCCAAAGATGGGCCCAATCAGCCATCCAGCGGCTAACATGCCAAACGTGCTCAATCCCATTAACATGAACGGGTCAAGCCCACCAAGCTGCGCTGACAGGGTGGCATCGTAGCCGTTAGTCATCATCGTCGTGAGGCCGTAGTACGTGACAGCAACTGCGCCTACAACGGAACATCCCTGCCCGATTCTTCGGCGCGTTCGGCGCAGTGCGAAGAAGTCGTTCCATGTAAGCTTCGGTTGTTGTGTTGGTGGAACACCAGCTGTCGGCGGGGATGACGCTGTGGATGCATTTCGAACCGTGACAGTGAATCTGCTAGGGAAGATGCGCCGAGGTGTGAAGGGAGCCGTCTGTTGATTTGGGGTTTTAGTGGGTCGTGTGCATGTGGAGAATGAAGCTGTGGCGGTCGAGATAGGAGCGAGGATGGCGGGCGGATGGCGGTTCGCGAATGCCCTCGCGGGACAGAAGGCGCTTCGCGCAAGCATCGTGATCAATGTTCCGGTGCAAAGTGGAGAGGGTGAGGCACGTTTGAGCGTCCAAACTTTTGTCGCGATGTCTCGGATGCGGGAGGTCGGTCTTGGCAACCAGCTGCGGAACGGGACACGCCACACTTTGATACGATAATATACCCCTCGTTGTGACTCTAAAGTGATACCGATGGTGATACAATCCGTGCTTCGTGTGTTTGCTTCGTTTGTGATGTTGACACTTCTCTTCGTTGGTACGTCATTTTGTTGAGCTCGGACTGCTGAGTCATCACATCGTCCATCTCAGGTCTCATCTCCCACACGCACAACAACTGCATGTCACGTCGTCCATTGCCATCATGCTGAAGATCAGTTCACGAGCGTCACATTCCAACACCTATTTACGTATACCACGTCGGCTCCGGAACCTCATCTAACAACTCATACCTCCCCAGTTCGCGATTCTTGTAAGCGACCGGATCATGCAAAGTATGCGTGCGAACATCTCTCCAGAACCGATCGAGCCCAACCTTCTGACTGGTTGCCTTAGCTCCAGTGACCTCAAAAACACCAGCAGTAACGCGTAGTGCTGTGTCAGTCGTGACTACCTTGGTACTAGCGACCCACTCCGCAAGCTCACCGCGTTCACGCGCAGGGAGCTCTGCGCGCGCTGCCAAATCGCCCGAGTACCTGCCATATACCCGGCTGACTTGGTCTCCTGTATGATCTGCCAATGCAACAGCCGCTCGTAGATGAGCGTGAAAGTTCCCGTATCTTTCGAGGATGTAGAACTCGTCGGCGGCTTGCTCTTTGTTCTACGTTGCCGTCAGTACATGGGCAGCCATGTCGGGGTTTTGCACGTACGTCTCCGCCGAACGGCCATGCGCGCGTATTCTTCACCGTGTACTTTGATGCGTACTGCTGTGCCCCAAGAGCCATTCCAAGGTAGAAGTTGCTGAACACTAGCTGGATAGTAGGGAGCAGCAGTGATGCAAATGGGATTAGCAGGGCCTTTGGATCGGGCTCTTTCTTCTCAACATCCCAACCCAGCGCATCCGACCACGGGACCACTACGTCGCTGATCTCGACACTTCCAGACTCTGTCAAACGCAGCCCAATATTGTTCCAATTGTGCGCAAATTGGATGCCCGGTTGATCAGTCTTTGCGAAGGCGAAAATGTGGTGCTCTGTACCCTCCAAGACGCCTTCCAGCACTGTCAAATCGGAGATTACACCACCGGTATTGAAGTGTTTAAATCCGCTAAACAGGAGGTTTCCACCCTCGGACTTGATAGACAGATCGCTGTCTCTGGGATTGACGGCTCCACCAATGAAGTAGTTGTTCTCTAAAATTAGCTTCTGGAGTCGATCCGCTTGTTGAGGACTGCCGACCACATTCGCCGTGGTGCTCCAGAGGAGATGGTATCCCAAAAGCATTCCTAAGGAGCTGGATATAGTCAGGAACAAATCACGTATGCGCAGGAACGTTTACTAACCCATCGGCTTCTGCAACCTTGCGAATCGCTTTGTAACCAACGCTCCACGACTGCTCTCCACCACCATACTTCTTCGGTCCCAGAAGTTTCAAAAGTCCAGCGTGCTTCAGTAGAGTTACTTCAGCCCGTGGAGACTTGTTCTCCTGGTCTCTTATCACAACATCGATGGCAAGAATATCGGCAACTTCTTGGGCGCGTCCGAGCCAGCCATCTTCGTCTCGTGGAAATTGCAGACCACTTCGACTCGTACTCTGCGTACCTGCAATCGTAAGACGGTTAGCGTGGACCTCTAGTACTATCCACTTGAAAGATGTGCATACACTGCTGGATCAGTAGAGGCGACTTCTCGTGCATTTCCCCGGGTATCATTGGTGCCATTGGTACCATGTGTAGCCATATTTGCAAAACACCAAATGAGTTTTGTTTCAGTGTGGTCCCGACCAGATTTATCACATCGGAAGACACGTCAGTCTGATGAAATGACAGCGGTAGTTCCCTTTTTCATGATACTATTTCACATGAAGACGGAGGTATTGCGTGCGATGCCTCCACTTTGTGTCAATCATGCATGGTTGCGATGGCGAACCTCGCGGTGGAAATGGTGTGATGTGGGCCACGAGGGCAAAATTTGTATATCGCTGGAAGTCACCGTATGGTATACATTCCTTTTTCTACAACCAACACACGCAGTTGTCAATTGGATTGACGGCGGATGATGTTCTCCCAAGCTACCTAGGTGATGGCACTCCGAAACTAGCCAGGACTCGCTTAACTACTGATCGGCATAACTACTACCCACCAAGACCGCAACGCCATCTTTGCCTCGATCGCATCATACTTACGGATCCCTATCATCCAATTGAAAGCACAACACACTCACACAATCTGTCGAAAACGATAGTTCATCGGACAGACAATATCAACCGAGAGGGGCATTCAGATGTCTCTTTTGACCAAACCACGAACGGGCTGTCTGCGGACTAAGCTCCGCCTACTGAGTCTTCCTAGTCTTCGCAAAGTACCTTGAAGTATCTCCCAGCGGTAGTTCAACGATTGAATCCTTCAGCAAGAGGTGGAATGTCAAATACCTAAGAGTATTAGCTCTGGTCTCATGTCGGCGTCTCAACTTACCATCCAATAACTCCGGCAACGAAGCAGAAGCCACCCCCTCCCTTCTTCAACGCATTTGAGCCTTTCGGGTGTCCGTCGGCTGCCGCAAAGTAGCTGACCGCAACCAGTAAAAAGCCAAGTTCTACTGTAAAGAAAATGCCAATGTAGACCAAGTTAGTTCGCAAAGAAGCGACCACGAACGTGAGAGCAAAGACTGTCCATACTACGGATTGGTCAATCAACGCAGAACTTTCACGATGCAACCTGGAACCTACGTATCATGAAGAACCCCAGGGCATTGTTGAGCTCCTTGGTGTCGTCGCCATATGCCTCGATCACTCCAAACGCAGGAGTCAGGATTGCACCATAACCTGCATAAAACAAGCCTGTCTTGGTTAGCTTCTACACTAGAAGCGGACAATTTGGCATACCAAAAGCGCTAAACACCGTGTATGCGAAACCGTTCCCGATTGACAGCTCCCATTGCGCTGTAACAACAAGTCCGAATGCGGAAGCGAAGAAGAAGTTGGCGACGAACACATTGTTTGTCGTGACTCCCCTCCATTCCATGAGGCTAAGCGATAAGGTAGTCAACGTTACCGCAAATACACCAATTGGGAGTGCCGTCTATAGAAGTCAGCCAAGTTCAATTTCAACTGCATACAAAAACTTACCCCAGCACCCAGACTCTTTGGAGCGGCTGCGATTGGGATGACACTCTTAAGAGTCTGTTGTTTTTCAATATCGGTATAACCGACGCGAGCTTTTCCACTACGTTGCAGATCATCTGTGGAGGAGGATGGCATCTTGAATATGACTTTCTTGAAGGATGTGATAGAGTTGTAGCCCTCTTCAGGTGAGTTCGTTGCGCATTTCGACTATGTATTCTCATGATCTTACGTTCACTGGAGCCTGCATGGCGTGCTATCCTACCGACGTCAAATGCGTAGTATTCATGACTGTATCTTGTCGATCGAAGACGAGATCGCTCAGAGACATGAGCCGTGCGTCTCTCCGAGATACCTGGAAAAGTTGCCGGCAAATATTGGCCGTTGGACTAAGAACGACTACCAAGCGGGAAAGAATGACGCGTCTCATAGCGTGACTTTTGAAAGGCCCGTCTCTTAATCAAGTGGCTTGTCATTTCCTCATATAAGATGTACATAGCCGGGCTTGTCCGCTGCAAGGGAGTACGCACTACGAACCCGTTAATCGCCGGAAACAGCATCTTGGCTTAGATCTATGTACTCGAGTACCCTTTCAGATCCTACCGGGAGCTGGTATTATGCGACTAGGGTCTTAGTAAATCACAGAAGCTAGGAATAATGATACACTATCCTGTATATCTACAGACACTTTTTAGAATCTCAAAGAATAACCATATACGTACAGTACTAGGTCAAAAGTTTCCGCCGCCAAGGTCGACTAGCGTAAAATCAACATGGTGTCGCAAAAGTTTGCAGTATTGTAGCTCAATGACCATATGTTCAAATTAAATTTTTTTTTGGTGTTTTGGTGTTGCATTAATTCAATATTTTGTTTGCCAGCCTTGCGCTTTCCATACGGCATAGAGGCGTCAAGGCATTGACATGATGAGTTGCTTGATGAGCTTCTTGGGTATGCTTTGCCAACACACTTTCAACGCCTCACAGAAGCCATCCCACTCATCCTGAGCCTGGCTATAGTTGTTGTATTGTGGATAGAGCTTGTGCATGCGTCTTTTGAGCACCCACCAGAGGTGCTCAATTGGGTTAAGGTCTAGTGAATAGGCGGGCCAATCTATCGCGTTGATGTAGTGCTCCTGATGAAAAGCCATCACTGCGCGCGAGCGGTGTATGCCCACCCCATCCTGCATAAACAACTGAGAGCGGCAATAGTGAGGCAGGAGACCTTTTGTCAAGGCTTCCATGTAACTTTTAGCGGAGTAGCCACGCTTTTTGGCATCAGGATCGCGCTCCATGATGACCAGTTTGCTCCTCTGAGCCACCCCCCGTTCATCCAACCACACACAACCCCACACCATCTGTGCTGGCTTCCTGCTTGTTCCTACAGGATCTAGCATCTCAGGCTTCCATTTCTCCCAAGGAAAATGAAAGCACCACTCCTGATTTGCTCTAGAGCCCTTTTGAACTGAGCACTCATCTGAGAACTTGAGGGTGCGCTGACCCCATAGGAAGTAGCGGTACTTGCGAGCAAACTTGAGGCGCTCATGAGCATGGGCCCGGGTGAACTTTGGATGCTTTTTAGCCTTGTGATTGGTGAGGCCACGTCTGCGGAGCTCCCTGTACAATGTGGAGCGGCTGGGTGGCTTTAAAGGGGTGCCCTTAGCATTTACAAATATGATGTCTTCCTGGAGTACTGAGTACTCCATCTTTGGAGTTGACCACACCTTTCTGTAGATGATTTTTTTCTGCTGTTTTAATAGAACAGGTGGTCGCCCGCTGCGAGGTTTATCCTAAATGCTGCCTGTTTGGTGGTATTTTGTGCATAGGACGCAAATTGTTTGTTCACCCCGCTGTATGGCCCGTGCGACTTCCGGCACTGTCATTCCACTCTTGAGCATCCCAATGGCCTGGTCACGCGTCGCAGGACTTATATTTCGACTCCTGCGCACATTTTGATCTACCTCTTGTCCAAATTGACGTTGTGGTGGCATAGTTACAACGCGTTGAAGTTGGTGTTGTGATGTTGGTGATGGAAGTTGGACGCTACTGTACCATGGGGTTCGAGGCAACGCCCGTTTCGGGGCAACGCCCATGAACACCAAAACCTGCCCACCAACTTAAGTGAATTGATTCACCACCACCACATGCTGCAATTACCTGAGAGTGAATGGAATAGTCAAACAAGGCAATGCGGTCAATTTCTACAATCTAAGTTTACTTGGAATAGTGATGCTGCACCCTGACCTGGTCTTTTTAGGTGGGGGTGCTTGGGATAATTCACTACCACCACCACCACCAGCACCTTCAGTGCACTCCTCTACAACCTTCCTTTTTAGGCCCTGTTTCTTTAAGCCTGTGAATTGAGCCTTTTAGGATTGACGCGCAAATTTCCAGGCATCTGCAGCTTGTTTTTCCATCTCTTTTTGTTGTTTCTTTTGGGCCTGTTTCTGAGCCTTCCTTTCCTTCTCCTT
>MU006217.1:1149778-1406568 GCA_010093685.1 Ophiobolus disseminans
AGGTATCTCTGATATTACCGTGAAGTCCTTCAAATATGACACCAGGTGGGAGAACAGTTCCATCAGCTCCAATACAGGCTATAGTGGATATCCACTCTCTACTCCCATCTTGAATAGCCTCTTTCACTTGCCCACTCTCCCACAAAGCTCTGCTGAAGATCCTCTTGCTTTTCCCAATCTTTCCAATCATGAAGCCCTTTTCATCCATATTGTATGAATTCTCAGGGAGAATTGAATACTCAGTGATCTTAGCCTCCAGAAGATTAAAGTATAGGTTGTACTTCTTCACTGAATCAGCTTTGTAGCGATTGTGGTCCATTCCAGCAGTCCATTTGAGGATGAGAGATTCACTGTGGCGCTCCACAAACCTCCCAACCCACCCTTCTCCCACATCCTTTTTGGCCACCCCACATGCAAAGTTCTGCATCATCTCTCTGGTAGGTGAAAGGCCCCTCAAGGTCAGCCCATTGAGATACTTCACCGGCTCCCTCTCTTGGTGGACACTGAGTAGTTGCATGGTGGCTGCAGCCTCTTCTCTTGTGCCTTGAACACCTCTGTGTCTTCTGGATAGTGTAGATCTGTTCACACCATACGTGTCAGCAATTTGTTGGTACGAGAATTTTTTGCCTTTATCCAGGCTTTCAATTGCTGCCAGTGCCTCCTCCATTGCTCAAATATTGGTGGTGTGGTGGGTGATTGAAGTTTGGGGTGAATACAGGGGTTGAGTTTCCCTGCGGGCGTTGCCCCGCACCGGGCGTTGCCTCGGATCCCACGGTACATAGCGCGGCGGAAACTTTTGACACCCGACTGTAGATGTAGACGTTAAGCTTAACCTTTTTTCCTAGCCGTCAAGCTCAGCCTTTTCCGGCCTTTACGACGTACTGAGAGCTAGGGTCAAAATGCGGGACCCCGCATGGCACAATTCGCTCGTCTCAGCACGTCATCTTGCTCTCCATGCACTCAACCTTGCAACCCAGCAAGATAGTCCAACATATCGATCAACATCATATTGCATCATCGACATAGCTCTAAAATTATGAGCTCTTAGTGGAGCAGGCGATTAAAAGTCAATAAATGAATACGCACTTTCACAATCCTCAAGACTCGACACAATGGCACACGCATCTAAGAAAGTGAAGTACGAGCACAATTCAACAAAGTCAGATACCAATGGCTTCACTCCGGTCAAGCAACTTGACCTGAACCAGGATCCAAGTCGCATACTATTTGCGTAAGTTTTAATTTTGCTGTTGTTTGCAGCGGCATTCGCTAAAGTACCGCGCAGATACTGGGTTCCCAACGTGTCCGGAGGCCTAGTAATCTCCAAAATTCCTCAAAAGACCTCCTGGGATCTTGCTTCGAACGTCCGCTACGCTCAAGCAGCCGAAGCAACAGGCTTCGAATATGCCCTCACGCAAATTCGCTTCACCGCCTCATACGGCGCCGCGAACCAACATGAAAGCGTCTCGTTCTCACAAGCCCTACTCCATAACACAACTCGACTGAAAGTCATTGCCGCGATTCTCCCCGGACCATGGAACCCAGCCGTCGTCGCAAAGCAAATTGCGTCCATCGACAACTACACCAATGGCCGCATCGCAGTAAACATCGTATCCGGCTGGTTCAAGGGCGAGTTCACATCCATCGGCCAATGGTGGCTCGACCACTCCGAGCGGTACCGCCGCTCGAACGAATTCATCCGCGCTGTGAAAGGCATCTGGACCGCTGGCGAAGAAGGCTTCACCTTCGGCGGCGACTTCTATCAATTTCGCGACTACCACCTATCGCCCAAACCGCTGCAGAAGCCACATCCAGAGATCTTTCAGGGCGGTAATAGTGATGACGCGCGGGTGAATGGCGCTGAGGTGTCAGATTGGTACTTCATGAACGGCAACGACCTCGATGGGTTCCGGGACCAGATCGCCGACGTCAAAGCTCGAGCTAGGAAAGTAGGCAGAGAAGACCACGTACGTTTCGCAGTGAACGGCTTCGTCATCCTACGCGACACCGAAGAAGAAGCATTCCACGTCCTCCAAGAAATTCAAGGAAAAGCCGATGCAGAAGCCATCAAGGCATTCCAAGACGCGGTCAAGCAGGCAGGCGCTAGCACGTCCAACAAGGAAGGCATGTGGGCTAACAGTAAAGCCGAAGATCTGGTGCAGTACAACGACGGCTTTAAGACAAAGTTGATCGGTACGAAGGAGCAGATTGCAGAGCGCATTGTGTTGCTGAAGGCGTTGGGTGTGAATTTGATCCTGACGGCATTCTTGCACTATGAAGATGACATTGAGAGGTTTGGGAAAGAGGTTCTGCCGCTTGTGAGGAAGTTGGAGGCGGATGGAAGGGGCGTGGATGTGGAAGATGAGATCGGGAGGACGGGGGATGTTTATAGGAAGTAGGGAAGCCTGGTGAGGAGATTAGAGGAAGAAGGGAGGATGTTGATGGTAAGATCAGGAGAAACGGGGATGTTTAGAGGAAATAAAGATGCCATTGTTCTTGTTTGACTTGACGCTAAGAGAGACTGGCCATTCTCACCAGCCTAATCTAGTGTTCTGACATTCCAGGTCCCCAAATTGGATATCTTTCTAGGTCCTGTTACTTCATAGGTTCCTCCACTGCCTTGTATTTGATGTAGTGCTGTCTCTTTTATGAGCTGGTATAGTTATGATACGGGATGCGGTACGTACTGTTTCTTCTTGCTTGTCCTTTTGCGGCAAAGCACACTGTTCCGACACCTTAAAGCCAGACTACAATATGGAGCTTCTCTTCTCCATGCTTGAGCTGTTCAATAATGTGACAGTGCGTGGAGAGGGGGAGTACTGCGCTGCATTCGCTATCTGAGGTGGGGTGAGCTACATATATAGACCGCCATACATAAGCTATTCCAACTCATACTAAAGTAGCTCTGGACAAGGCCTAGACCGTTACAAATAAGCGGCGCCTTCTGTGCTGCTGTCAACGGTCCCTTGCCCTTGTCGATACCAGCGAT
This sequence comes from Ophiobolus disseminans, assembly GCA_010093685.1. Lineage (NCBI taxonomy): Eukaryota > Fungi > Ascomycota > Dothideomycetes > Pleosporales > Phaeosphaeriaceae > Ophiobolus > Ophiobolus disseminans. The sequence goes on from MU006217.1 coordinate 1,152,768, forward strand.
GAAGATAGCGTAGATCTCCGGACGAAAGTCCGAATCGAGGATGAAGTCCCCCACAGCTTCCTTCATGGTATTCAGAAGGGACTCCTTCTTGGCATCGAACGCCGCCGCATCGAGTTTGACAAGCTCTTGCAACTCCAGCTTCTCTGTCTTGACCCAGGTGCCTATAGCTGCGTTTATATGACCAGCGGCTTCGAACAGTTTGCGCGTGATTAGGCCCTTGATTTCAGGTCGCTGGCCAGCTTCGATGAAAACATTCTGGTTAGCACCTTCGAGAAGAACATGTACGATCTGGTCGATGTGAGCGCGAGTGAATTCCATTGCTGGCCAGAGCGCGCAATTGATGTTATACTGCGGACCGGAGATGTCGATATACCAGGCCTTGCCGGTAGTTAAAGACGTGACGCGTAGCACTTCGTGAATGTTACGAGGCCAGTTCTCCATGACATGATCCAGATACACGGTGGTGATCATTCGCGGTACGGGTTTCAGCTGAATGCCGACTTCTTGAATCTTCATATCGTGGCCTACAGAATTAGAGATGAGAAGCAAAGCAAAGCAAGGGACCACCTTGCCTTGAGTGAGCTGCTTGAAAAGCTCGCGCATGTAGACGAAAGGTTCTTGGCAAGTGAAAGCGCACAGCATACCCGCCTTGACGCTGGGATCAGACACGAGGTGGTCCGGGAACGACCGGAAGAGTACTTGATCTGTGGCGACAGCGTTGTCGTGCACCACTATGTCGCTGCCTTCGAGTTTGATCTTGACGGCATCAGGGTCCCAGGTGCGCTCACGGAACTTGAGGAAGGCACGCTGAACGATATCTGCCGTGCGCACGAGGATCATCTCGAGGTGGATGTCCTTGCAGACTTCTTGTGTGTCGGCCAATCGTCGATTTGGCACTTCTTGCTGCAGTATGTCGTCTTGCAAGTTGCACAGCACTTGTCTCCGGCCACACCGCTGCAGGTAGCACACTTCGCGCGGGAGTCGGAGTCGTCAGTCATGGTGGTAGGATTGCTGCTATGCGATAGGCAAAATGGATAAGAGAAGTGTGGAAGGTGTGGAAGGTGTGGAAGATGCGATGTGGAAGGCGAGAAGGTCTTGATGTTTTTAGTCCCAGAAGCGCGGACAAGTCCGCTAGTGCCGTTGCTACGCGACGAGGTGAAGGTGAGTTGCAAGTGAGCCCGTGTCCTTTAGTTCAATGAGGAAAATCTCGCATGTCTTCTTCACCGATGGGCAGATCAATTATTGAACGGTTTATCTGAAAAGCCGAGAAGAAAGTGTATGAGAGGCTCAACTTCCAAAGTTGAGTAGTGATGAGATTTGTGAGCACAGGACTGAGTTAATAAAGAATGTGTTCATAACACGGGTACCGTAGTCACAGGTATCAAATCATCATGCACGCGTTCCTTTGGGGGCGTGAGATGATGAGAGGTATACACCACCTATTTTCACTTCAAGTTTATCGGGTATAGACTCAATGTAAGTCCATCGCGTAAGAGGTAGTGACAATAGCCAGGACCAAATAAGGATGCCGAGCTGGCCATCACCCGTAGACCTATCGCCTTGCTGCAACGAGATAGGCGTAGTGACCAGAAAGATTGTCAAGGGAGTGACTTTGTCGATGGTTTGGGTAGGAGGAACAGTCTACATTAGGGCTGGAACGACCCAACGCACGGCCGCGGTGAGATGAAGTGAAGGTGAGCCAGCATACAGCTGGTGTTAGCATACAGCTATCAAAGCAGGTGAGACTTCTTCATCACTCCAAAAACAGATCATGTCCGCGCCAAACATGTTGTAATTACCCAGAAATATTACACTACTTCGCCAACCGATAAAGCCGTCAATTACACCATGCTCGTACATGATAATGCCCTCAGCGAAAGCGGAATACCTTCATCAACCGCGTATTTTTGGACTTAAAATATCAGGGAAAACTACAACTCACATACTGGGACAATCGGCGTGCATCAGTCGCTGGTCCACTTGTTTACTTCCTGTACGAAGCTCCGCAGTTCATAGCCTATGGCATTGATAAGGTCCATCTCACATACGCCAAACTCCCCTTTAGAAGCGTTCATCACAGCCGTGATATCCGCATTCGTACTTTTTATCTACCTTCCAAACGCTTCGAATACTTTCTTGGTAGCTTCCCTTCTAACTTCAAACCACTCTGGATCCAGGCCTTCGGTTTCTTCCAGAACTTCTTTGTTCGACTGGCCTCCCCAGTCAGCCACTAAAGTGACTTCATCCACAAAATTATGATATTTCTCAGCCGACCAGAGTGGTTCATCAATGCCAAATTGGCTACCGGTGAGGTCGAGATACCATCGTTTGCCACTTGTTTGGCTTGTAACGCGCACGCTATCGTGGTAGTAGCCGGGCGAGTTACAAGTCTCCTTGCCTTGGACTACCAGCGTTGTTTTTCGTAGCGGTTCCTTCATTGTAACGCGAACTTCCTCATAGTGGACGTCAAGTAGGATTCCTGTGAGCGTCAAGAAAAGCCCTCCGCGCAAAGCAGGAATGCAAATTCATCGCATACCTGTTATTAATTCCTTGAACAATGGTTCCATCCCAACAAAAGCTTCGTCGCACACGCAGTGTGTAAGAATAGCTGCTCTAACTGTCTTGTCAGTTATTAACCAATTAGGAAATGGTACGAAGGGTTTTTTATCGGCGTCGAACTCTCAGTCGCGAGCTACCACTTCATAGTTTTCATCTTGGTCGCCAATGATATCAGTTCTCTCAGTGTGTAACGGCTAGGTCATCTCACGGAGTTTAAGGAATGCTTGCTGGACAACATTTGCAGCACGTTCGAGACACGCGTGTATCTCTTTATCGCGCTCAGATAAAGTTTCAAGTTCTTCGTCGGACATGTCTGCAGTTGATGAAAAGGAATGGGTCAGAAAGTTAGAGATATTGTGACAAGATTGAGCAGTACGATGCAGAGAAATGGAGGATTTTATATACAAAAGCACAACTAGTGACTCAGGCAAACATACTGTGACTTGTTGGCGTGAAGTCGTGTTATGATAAGTCTGCGAGACCAAGTATGACATTTTGCAAATCTTCCTTTCTGTGTCAGATACTGCCATATGATCGGGGGTCAATCTCAGTCAGCGCTTGCAGGCAGGCTCATACGATTGGGCGTGGAGTACGCTTCTGATGACTTTGAACGCGTTAGATAATAGAAACATATTAGAGGCGTGATCGCAAGGCCTTTTGAGGTTATGACCAAGATATCCGAAGGACCAAAACGCATACGCCAGTGTGACAGTGGGTACCCCAACGGCCTGTGATGGCTGTCGTGACGTAGATATCTTGTCGTTTGAGTCGCAATAGAGGCAGTCCCTACCAAGTCAAGCGACAACGTAAATGTGTGCATCGGTGCTGCTGAAGGGTGTAGACCGTGTCTTGTCGTTGAGAAGGATTGGAGAGGTGGGCGTGACAGTTCCGAGGAGATGGCTGAGTCAACGTCATGTCACATGCTGCCGAAAATGACTCGCTTCCCCCTGACGTCGTGGCTCAGCCACACGGTGGCAAATCACCCTCTGGACAAGTATACACCTCTGCCCTGCGACCTTCTTCCCCTGTGCACCTTAAACCATACCCTCACATACTATCGCTCAACTTTCTTCATCATGGACGAAGACCTCATCGCTTTCGGCATCGTCATGGTCGGCTTCCTGTCGATGCCCATGATCCTCGTCTTCAGCATCACCGGATGCATCGCATACGGCCGCACCAAAGCCTGGGACAAAATGCGCAACCAGGGCGCCATCAACCTCGAATCCTCCCGCCTCGTCGAGAACGCCGATGACGAGGAGTCCGACTTCGTAGACACGGACGACGAGGATGACTTCAACAAGCGCAAGGCCGAGGAGGAGTCGGACAAGTCTCTGACCTTCAACCAGAAGTTCAGGAAGGAATGGAAGAACTGCTGGAACGGCAAGGGCCGTGAGGAAATTGTGAAGACCAGGGAGCGCGAGGAGCGGAGGAAGCTTGCCAAGGCGGTGGCGAGGGCTTTGGACCGCCGCGAGCGACGACGCGCTCGACTGGCTGCTCAGGGCCAGGCAGATGAGCTGCCTCCATACATCAAGAACTAAGCGGCGGCTGGGTCTGGTGAACCTTTTCAGCATTTCCTTCGATTGGAAGACCTGAGGGTCAGCGGGCAGATGCATTTCTCTATAGGCTCAAATTTATACCCCCGTTCCCACGCTACATTACACGTCGTTTACATGCCTCTGATAGTTCATGGATTCAGCAATTTGCCCATCATAAATCAAATCACATTCACCGCGCATGCTAACCACTAAAACAGCAACCCACCAACAAGCGCGAATTCCGTCGACTCCCCCACACACTCCGCGGTCTGCCATTTGCCACCCAACGGGTAATCTGCCGATGCAGGTCCATGCTTCCTGCAATACCGGGACTCACACCCACAAAGCCAAGCCCAATGACCCTGCATATCTTACGTGCGTCATGCCAAGATATTATGCAATTTATCCGTTCTGCTCCATCGCTGAACAGTCCATGCTTTTGGGGACCAGGCTTTGGATGCTTCGCAATCCGATGGCTGTTGATGCCTCCCGTGTTCTCTCAAGAGCACCGATTTTGTTGTACTGCAACACAGACACACGTTGAATCTCACGACGCTTGCAGCTACAAAAGCAGAGAAAATGACTCCGAGGTCCTGCAGACGGTAACACCAAGTACACTATGGCTATTCATGCAGTATCTCAGCGCAAATTGAGCAGCCTATCGCACACTCATTGGCCCACACAGCTCCACTTGTTTCGGTGAACAGGCGCATTAGTAAGAGCATGTCGGGTGTTGCCCGCGCCTGGTGAAAGTACTGCCACATAGAAGAAGTGCGCAGACGTTTTCCGCCAAAACGCAACGTGCGACGCGACAGCAATGACTATTCTCTTCTCCATTCTGACGGTCTTTTCGGTCTGTCACGCTGTGGTGCAGACTGCTAGTGTCCCACTCTTCGACTACGAGAAAACGCAGCTCACCGATTACAATCTTGCACAGCTCCCAGCAGAGCATCAGGCCTACTTCAGCTTCGAGGACAGCGCCGGGGGCTCTAGTTTCGTACTTAAAAGCGGAGAATGTAGAGTTCAACCTACCGACGATGATTATCCACCACCGCCCATTTGGAAATACTTCAAATCCAATATGCTTCTTAAAGGAGCCGTAATTGATTCCCGCCCACTGGCGTCGCCATGTTATCTAAATTGGGGAAACTGGGACAAATCGACCTGTGAGAAGATTGTGAAGAACTGGGGAGATCCGTATCTCCAGTGAGTGGTCCATCCGCCTCTACTGCACTAACTCTCTAACGATTCACAGCGAAGCAGATCCTACGTCGAGTATGTTCCCCGTTTACCAGGGACGTACATGCCTTCCTCGCCTAAGCGAGCTGGGAGCAAATGCTACCTGCGAGCTTGGGGCATACCCTGCGCATGTCGTGAACGTATCGACAGTCGCTCACATACAAATTGCTCTCAACTTTGCACGGAATGCGAACATACGCTTGGTCATCAAGAATACTGGACATGACTTCCTGGGCAAATCACTCGGCGCTGGGGCGTTAAGCATCTGGACACACCATTTGAAGAACATGGAGTTTATTGAGCATTACAACAGTAGTTCGGGCTATGAGGGTAGCGTGTTCAAGGTTGGAGCAGGAGTGGTTGTACGCGAGATCTATAAAGCTGCTGAGAAGTACAACGTTACTGTCACCGGTGGCATCTGCGAGAGCGTTGGCTTTGCTGGTGGTTACATCGCTGGTGGAGGGCATACACCTATGAGTGGGTATTATGGCATGGCAGCCGACAACATCGAAGAGCTTCAAGTCGTTACAGCAGACGGTCACTTCGTCACGGCATCCAGCACCTCTTATCCAGACCTCTTCTGGGCTTTGAGAGGTGGCGGTGGAAGCACCTTCGGCATCGTGACATCTGTCATTGTACGCGCCCACCCCAAGACGTCTGTCGTGACGTCGACCTTCACGTACTCTACCGGCGGCAATATCACAAAAGAAATTTTCTGGCAAGGCTTACGCAAGTGGTGGGAAATGTTTCCTGCTCTCGCAGACGCACACACATACTCTTACTTCTGGGTTTACGCGGAACCCAATGATCAACTCACCTTCCAGATGATGCCGTTCTGGGCTCCAGGACACACTATCGAGACCTCCAATAAGCTCCTAGCACCATTGTTCACTCACCTGCGCAGCCTCGGGATCCAAGTCAATCCCAAAACCACCCTGTACGACTCGTTTTATGCCGCTTACAAGGAGAACTGGGGCAACGAGACCGTTGGCTATTCGACTGGCTTGCCCGGCAATCGCCTCTTCCCGCGTAGCAACTGGGAAGACCCAGTTAAATTTGAACGCATGTATGCTGCGATCAAGAAACAAAGCATGGGTGGTCAGACAGTCGGTGGATATCACCAAGCGCCTCAAAACCGACTCAACGTAGACAATGCAGTCTCTTCTGCCTGGCGCCATGCCCTCTCCATGATGATCGGCATGGCGATGGTCGAGGGCGGAGATAACGCGACGGCAGTTCAGATGAAAGAGGCGGCGCGAGAGTTGACCGAGGATATATTGGGGCCGTGGAGAGATGTTGCGCCAGAGAGTGATTTTGGCGGAGCCTATGGTAACGAGGCGAACGTGGTAGAGCCGCAGTGGCAAAGCAGTTTCTATGGGACGCAGTATGAGAGGCTGTTGGAGATAAAGAGAAAATGGGATCCACAAGGCCTGTTTTACGCGCCGACGGGCGTCGGGAGCGAGGGGTGGGAGGTGAGAGATGGAGATTGGGGAACGCAGACGCAGAACGGGAGATTATGTAGGATTTGATCGCGATTTGGGGTGACGTGAATGTTGTCGACGTTCTTTTCGAGACTAAAAGCTCCCACAATCAGAACAATCTTGACACGTCTTTGTGCCCAAGTTCATCCGCAAGGCTGAGAAATCGCCTCCTCAACTCACTCTAAACAACTTGCACCTTGCCTCTTCCACGCACTCCCCCACATGCAGCAATCCCACCATCCCGACTCCTATCACCCCCATACTAACTTCGTACGACACAAAATGGCACCACAATACCCAGTAGCTCCGCCCTAAGCACCCCCAACCTACCCAAAGCCGTAATCATCGATTGCAGCACTAGCTCTCACTAACCCTCATTGTGGCATGTCTAAGCTAGCGTGCAGTCCGCACTAAGACCACGCCGCAAGAGGGCTGGTGTTGGTGTGTGAGGCATTGATTGAAGCAAGGGTTAGGAAGGCTCGGCGCGGATGTCGCATGGGGGCGGAACTTGCGGGGCGGGATGAAGGGCTAGCGTACCCGAGGCCGAGTCGGGAAAAAGCAAGAATTGTGAGGCTCTGCGGGGATGCCGGAATGAACTAGGGAAGGTGTTCTTGAAACACGGTGTGTTTGGTGATCTGCCCGGATAGCGCCGCATCCGGGTCGCGTGTTGCGTGGATGTTGCGTGTTTCAAACGCAGTTTGGTCTGTCGAAGACCAAACGAGGACAACCTCAATGACAGTGCTTGTTTGATATGTGTGATAAGATTGAGCTATGTATGAGTATTACGATATACCATGGAGCTCGGCCCAACGAGCCACCCGGCTCAACGAGCCACCTAGAACACCAAACCAGCAACCAAAAATGAGGCTGTAGAGCCACGTACAGTAGCTATAATTTTTAATTTTTTAGTGTTAAGTTCTATAGGCCTTAATTGATATATATAGCTATCTATATTTTGCTGGTAGCTTAATTGCTTGCCCGTGTCGTGATTGAGATGGTGGTGGGCCTGCTGCAGCACCTGAGGCCTCACCACCTCTCTGAGGCCGCACAGCTGCTCTCTTTTTTGAGCCTACCTTAGTAGCTAGCTTGAGACGTCTCCCCTTGCCTGTTTGGGCAGTTTTTTGAGCTTGTTGGAGTTGTTGTTGAGTCCTATGAGCTGCCTGTTGTGCGGCTCAATCAGCAGCCTTACGAGCCTTCTCTTCCTGCCTTATTAATTGAGCTGCTGCTCTTGCTGCACGCCTCTGTTGAACTGCCTGAAGCTTCTCCTGCCTCTTCTCTATACGTACGCGAGCTGCCTCAGCTTTCTGCTGTTGTAGTTGCTCCTCCTTAAGCCCTTGTTGGAGCTGGCAATCACGTGCCTCCTTCACCTTCCTTAGGGACCAGAATACAGCCCCACCATGATACTCCTCCTCTGGCTCTAGAGGCAGAGCTCTGCCTTGCTTTCTACGCTGCCTCTCGTTGATCAGAGCCTCCTTGAGTTTCACATTCTCATGCTCAGCTAGTACTGATCTGATTGAGAGCTGGTGGATTGTCTAGTTGAGCTTTGAGATCTTTCTCTAGTCTCTATCAGCTACAGCGCGATTGACTAGCAGTCTAATCTTCCTCCAATCAGAGGCGCTTGAGGCTGAGGAGTTGCTATTGCTTGATTGTCCTGATTGAGCTGGCTGGTTGAATCTCTTGAGTATCACCTCAGGATTGAGAGGTGAGACGCCAGTCGCCTCAAACGCCTTAAGTATAGTCTCCTTCTTGAACGAGGCCTCCCAGGCAGCCATAAACATAGGATAGAAGTCTCTCTTGCTCATTGAAGTGAGCCCTTGGCACCTCTCCATGAAAGCAGCTACCTGGCCTGAGTAGGCAGAGGAGAGAGGCTTGAACATGACAACGTCAAGCGGCTGGAGCGTGTGGGTTGAATGAGGTGGATATACCATAAGGAGTATCCTGTTCTGATCGCAGTACTGGATGAAATCCATCGTAAGATGAGATCCATGGCCATCAAGTATAAGTAATCAATAGCTCCGCCCAGCCTTCGGCTTTGTAGAGCGATCAAATACTTGTTTGAGCCAGGCTAGGCCTATATCATTGTTCGTCCATCCTGAGGGTGATGAGGCAAAGTAAGCTCGGTGATCGTCGGGATCGAACGCCTGCAGCCAGCTATCCTGTATCGAGCCAAAGGCTGATTGATATATGAGGCTTGGCTCAAGGTGAGATCCATTGGCGCATATACAGGCCAGCAGCGTTATCCACGCCCGTGAGCCATCCTGGATGTGAGCCTTGATCTTCCCCTCCTCATATAACCTCTTGCTAAACACCCGTTTTGAGCGAGTAAGCACTCCTAGCATGAAGCCCTTCTCATCCATGTTATACGTATTACAAGGCTCTATATCGTATTGGCTGAGCTTACTGCGTAGAAGCTCAAAGTAGAGGCTATATTTTGACTGAGAGTCAGCCTTGTGACGTGAGCAATCGATGCCAGTGGCCCAGTGTGAGATAAGATGGATGTCGTAGCGCTGGATAAAGCGACCAACCCAGCCTTTTCCAAGCTCTCTTTTTACAATATCTGAGGCAAAGCGTCGTATCATAGGCCGTGTAGGTGGTAGCCCTTGCTCAGTAAGCCGTCTGATGTATCGTAGGAGCTCCTGCTCCTGCTGGGGGTGGAGAGCCTGGCGATTTTGAGCCTCTATATCGTGTGAGGTTGAAATGCCTTGGTGCCTTCGCGCAAGCGTTGTACAGTTACAGTGATACTCTGCTGCAATTTTGCGATAGCTAAACTCTTCTCCTAGTTCTAGCAATTCAACAGCTGCAAGCGCAGCCTCGATTGAGCTCATATTGATAGAGATATCGCGTGTTGAAGTTTGGCTGATGTTTTGGTGGGGTGGCTCGTTGAGCCGGGTGGCTCGTTGGGCCGAGCTCCATGGTATACAGATTTGCCTGAGAGTTGCGCAACGATTGCCGACCTGCATTAGCGCACCTAGTTGCAGGTCATGGACTTATCTTGTACGTAAGTCTTCGCGATTTGGCGATGAAAGTGTTGATGACTTCTTTGAACCTGGATTCGGTAAATATGACTTCCGGCTTGAATAAAAAGTCAGCAACAAGAACGATCAGTGTGATATAAAAGGCTTACGTTGGGTTCACCATCAGGCGTGGCGGCGCGTGTGACGATGGCTTTTTCGCTCTCGGTCAAGAAAGGAATTTCGTTCAAGGATTCAGTAGCTGACATGTGTGTCGTGGTGTGATAGAGGTCTTGATTGTTGCGTACGTTCAATGACGAGACAATAGACTGCGATCGATTCATTTTGGAGCGTTCCAGGTTTGCTCGAATGAAGATGATGATTCCGAAAGCGACCAAGAGAGTCACAACACCTATGATTATTAACTCAAATCTTGGGGCAGATTTGAGGACGACCAACCAAGTACACCGAAAGTGATGAACAATGTTCGCGCGAGGGGTGTCAGCCTACTACTTTGTTGCGTGCTCGGGATGAACACCGGTGTTGGGCGAGGTGATTCCTTTGAGATTGTAGATATGGTGGTCGCTACAGAAGAAGACGAGAACAACACTGACAGAGGCAGCAATGCAATCGTGATATGAGGCTTCGGTGGTGCACAGCATGTGATGGATACCTGCTCCGTGCCTTGCTTCATTTCAATGGGAGTGAGGAAGGGAGTCTGAACTTCGTTTGAGAGGATTGGATTCTGGGAAGAAGAGCTTTTTGGCACTAACGATAGAGTTTGTGATGTTTTGACGAGCATCATGAAGCTAGACGAACGGGTAGGAGGTACAAAAAAGGCCGTGGTGGTAGGTTGTGAGTCGATGCCGTTGGCTGCTATGAAAGATCCCGCTGCTGCTGCATCCATAGCTGGCTTCGGCTGATTTTGCCCTGGCATCGGGCGTGCGAGGGTGGGAACTGGTGCTAGCGACAAAGAGTCAGGAGCACCAGGCATTACCAACGAAACAGCCGAAGGGACTGCATCGAGACTCGGAATGTCTTGGTTTCTACCTGGAAGCGCTCCGGAGTCTACTTTTGCACCAGCATTAGCCAAAGCAGCGATTGAGGTTGCTCTTAGCATAGTTAGGATAGATGGCTTGTTGATAACAACCTGAAGGGTGAAGATAGGGGTAGAGGATGACAATGTTGTATTTGCTCCGCGAATTGTACCGAGCGCCTGGGCTGTTTGTGAAGACTGGGCATACGAGCTGGGCTCGCCAGATAGAGGGGCTGTTGTGGTCTTCCGGGCCGCCGTCAACGAGCCTAGCAATAACGTTGGGCTAGAGAATGGCAGATCAGTCGGGGCTGAAGATTGCCACGATTTCGTTAAGAGTGTAAAAGTTCGAGTAGGAAACGCCTGAAGAATAATATCGTTTGTCCATGGTCTCTCGTCTTTGCCGCCGTCGAGCTTTTTATTCTCCGTCTTTTCACCGTCCACTCCTTCCAGTATTGTCCCGTTGGTTCTCCGTGTGTAAGGGCGGTCCAGCGATGGTGGTATATGATGAGCTCTGGCTAGCACTAGCATGACGTTGATTCACGAGCATAAGCAAGTACTGGGCTAGCAGACCATCAGATATCAAGGAGCGCGATGGCGGATGGAAGACCAGAGACCAGTAATATTGGCGCTGCAATACCCAAATCCTCGATGGAGTGTGTCTAGCGAGTAGACGAAGTTTTGAGAGAAGAATTGTCTTGGGAAGAGCAGGACGGTTTGGCTGGCGATGCAATTTTCGCCGTTTGGAGCTACAATGGCGGTAGATCAGCCTACTATGACGAACATAAGGTCTAGTCCGGTACCAAGCTGGCATATCTTCCGAGTGAGGGCTTCAAACATGTTTGTGCGTGGGTGCGACGGAGGCGAAACTTTGTGTCAAAGTTCGAAACGTAGCACGTCTGTCAAAAGCCTCTTCAAAGGGGAAGACAGACAGCAACCACAAATGCAAACTCTTCTTGACTGCTAGGGTTGCCGCATCTTTGTCGGTTTCTGATCACGTAATGTATTGGGATCCATGTCGCAACAAGTGCAGACTGCAGTAGAGAGCAGATGCCAGCAATGCACCGAGTTTGGCGCCCGTTCATGCTTGAAGGAAGGGTGTCGCAATCATTTTACCGATCTGCCACCACTCATTCTCATCTTTCTGTACGGCGGTGTACATTATCTTGGTACCAGGCAGTTGTCGAAATCGTTGTTCTCACCACTAATCCCTAGTATGTCTCAATTCTCTGCTGCGAATCTCTCACCAGCTGAGAGCTCAGAAAGTCGCACTCACCCGTTTGTGATCCCGCACCGCCGAGGGCGTCTTCAACGCCTCTCCTACACACCTCTCTATTGCTCATCGCCTCTACCTTCTTGAGCCCCATCGTTCCTGATCTAACTAATGATCATACATTCCCATATCCTCCAACTTCATCTCCGTTGAGGCCAACACCAGGCTCTCAAGTTGAGCCTCCCTCATAGTCTACCTTTCATATTCGTCGTCATCGTACGACATACCAACATTGACACGAAAACTCGACAACAAATCGCAATATTCGTAAGTTAGTATATGTTTAGAGAGCGCCCTACCCCGCTGCTCCGATATTTCACTGCACCATGACACTCACAAAATCGTCCCCAAGCTGTACTGCTCATGCTTGGCCAGCCAGAAGCAACAACCGCTAGTGTGAACTCAGAAGCAGCAATGCCCTGTGCGACATGCGGTACCATGAGCAGCTTTCGTTGTGCCGCCTGTTCGGTAATTCGATATTGCAGCACCACTTGTAGAGATAAGCACTTGCGTCAACACCGGATCGAGTGTGGGGAGCTTTTGCAGAAGCTGGTCGGACGCATCGGGGAGACATTCCGGGATGTGTTCTACGTATTCTCGGAGCGCGCTTTTGATACCAAAATCGTTACCGTGACCAAGGGTACAGATGCCATCTTGATCTCCGAAAAATCAAACGACGTACGCCAGACTGGACAGGTGTTGTTCGGCTTTCCGAGAATCCCTGGGTCAGATCTGCGAGACAGGCATGCGGTCCTCTGTGTCAGTCGTAGCGAGCACGCACTTGGTTATCTTCATGACTTTCTCGCTCAGATGCTGCAAGGTGAACTCTCAAGCCCGCAATCCTCTTATGGCATCCTTTCTCACAAGAGGCATAGGTGCTCCTTTGGCCAAAATCGAAGAAGCCGCGGCGTACATGACGCCTGCTCCTAGGGCCGGCATCCTATGCTGCGCAGACGAGAGTGGTAATCGCCAAGCTAAGGACCCGCAGCGCCATTGTTTTATCAAGCTGTATTCTTCGCTCCACGGTAAGCGCTGGACACTTGACCCCACTGGCGCGACCTATGGACTCCGGTTTGATGTCATGGCGTTCGGCAACTACAAGATCAGCCATGTATATGCGTCAGGCGGGTCACTTCAGCTCTTCCCATTTGGACACCACAAGAAGAAACTTCAGGGCTCCGCGCAAGTCGGCGGTCCGATCGGCTTGCCAACAAAGGTACTCTTCATCGCTGCAGAATATCTGCATGCGGGCATCGATATGTGGATACTCCAGTCAAGGCTCACCTTGCCGCAGATGCTCCGTCTGCCTGATCGCGATTTCAGAGCAAATCTCATCTCGTTGCGAACTCATGTCCACGAATCTATGTCGGAGATGACGGGAAAGCCGGAGTATCAGTCCACGATTCAGGCAGTCTTGCGTGTGTGAGCCTCAGCTTTATGCACAAATCGTAGAGTGGTTACTAAATGTTAGATGTCTGCTTGCCAGATCTGCGACAGCGCTAATGTGGAATACGAAGTGTGAAGTTTGGCTTGAAAACAGTAAAATCAAAATGCGCGCTCGGAGGAAGAACTTCGGTCCATTTGATAGGATATTGGACAAGCGCAGTGTGGTTCGCAGGTGGTGGATAAAAGTGGGTTCAATCTCCCAGTCCAATTTGGAGTCAAAACCTGCATATGGGGTTTCGGTCGAGAACAGGCGGGAACGGCAAGGCGCTGGCAACGGGGTGCTCTTGAAAGTCCTAGCTTAGGTTTCAAAGACACGTTGCAGGGTTATAATCAGTACGTTCCTGCCCTAACATGTGCGCATCCTGGCGTGTGAAGAACGAGAAGGGTGGTCGACGAGCCTCGGCGTTCGGGACGCGCAACTCTGCTCAATGCTAAACTGCTTACTGTAGGTACCTCATCGCCCCACATCTGCCAGTGAAATCGCGCCCGTCGCGACAGCACTAACAGTCGCGCTCATCTTGTGCATAACGCGCACACTACTAAAGCTTGCGACCCATGTCAAGCTCTACCATATATGCGACGAGGGACACAGTTATGGGCAGCTGATACAATCAATCAAACACCTGCCGGCTACAGCAAACACATTCTGGCAAAACGATGTTCATTTACATTCAGAGTCTTCCGTCATTATCTTTCAGCACTTTTTCCACGACAGGTTAAGTATTTGGCCAAAAGCAAGATCCTGCGAGCTCCCTTGTACATATCCGTTGCCTTTTGAAGTCCCCGAGTCGACAAGCAAAGGCCGGCCTTACAAGACAGGCTAAGGATCCTCTTACATCGCTAAGCTACCTAAAGAGAAAGGCTAAAGAGAAGATCCTAGCAAGCTGGAAACAGGAGTGGAAGAATACTAGGCCTGAACAGAAGGGCAGGGCCTACAGCAAGGCTACACAAGAAAGGCCAAAAATTGCGTACAAGATGCAGCTACTCCCTAGCTCAAGGAGAGTGCTAGCTGCCTACTACCAGCTTAAGCTAGGAAAGGGCTTCTTTAAGCAATTTTCTAAGGCTATAGGCAAGGACGATAAGGGAGAATGCTTTGGCAGTTGCAGGGCCCTACAGACGCCAGAACACCTTCTCCTACACTGCAAGCACTATACAAAAGAGAGGAAAATGATGTTAAACACATTAGACGTGCCTACTCTAACGCTACAACAGCTATTTAGCACTGCAAAAGGAAGTGCTGCGTTAATAGACTTCTTAAGGAAAACAGAGATTGCTACAGCAAGATGGCTGCTAGCAGCAGAAGCCCTCTAAGGGCATATAACAACGACAAAATCGCAAAAAAAAGATAGAAAGAGAGAATAGGCAGGAATGCACAACGCAGGTGAAAGACTGCAGCTGATAGCACCAAGCGTGGACTCTAGAAAAGAGAGATTAGCAAGGTATGCGCAGCGCTCCATAGTCCCTAGGACTGCATGAGCTTCATTGTATTTATGCTAGCAATAGGTAGTGCAATGTAAATGATATAAAAAAAAAAAAAAGCACCTGTCCTAGTTAATAGAGAACTAGAATTAGAAGTGGAACAGATTATAGCTGAAGTGACCTATAGAAACAGACTATTCTTTAAGGTTAAATAGACTAGATATGCCCTAACAACTTTTAAGCCAGCAGAAAATCTTAAAGACAACACTGCTCTAGATAAGTAGGAAACCTTCACTGCTCTATACTGCAATCAACGCTCTAAGTTGCTTCTAGCTGGATTTAGAAGAGGCGATAAAGGACAGTTCCTAATACACTAATACACAACACCTACAAGAACTAGAGAAAAGGGGTAATATAAGAGGTTAGACCTCTACTATCCTTAGTAGATACACTTCGGTTTATTAGAACATTATAGAACGTTATAGAATGTCCTAGAACGTTATGGAATGTCCTAGAACGTTATGGAATGTCCTAGAACTAGCTAGAACAAGATATATTCTTCTAACAGCTGACAAATGCTAATGTATGTAGAAACTTCTAGAAGCTAGCAGTCTGCTATAAAGTCAGCCTGCTCTCTGGCTCTAGATAGACTCTATCGAATTCATCTCTGTTTAACCTAGCCTTCCTACTATCTTCAGCCTGGCCCCTTACATACAAGATGCAGCCACTTTCTAGCCCTAAGAAAGTACAGACTGCTTACTACTAGCTTAAGCTTAGAAAAGGCTTTTTTAAGCAATTATCTAATGCTAGAGGCAAAGACAACACAGAAGAATGCTTTAGTAGCTGCAAGTCCTTGCAAACACCTTAGCACCTTCTTCTGCACTGCAAGCACTATAGAAGAGAGAGAAAGAGAATAGCAACAGCCCTAGACACGTCTTTTCTTACACTACTACAACTCTTCAGCACAACAAAGAGAAGGACTGCCTTACTAACCTTCCTAAAAAACACTAAAATTGCTACAGCTAATTAGCTACTAGCAGCAGGAGCTCCTTAAGCCTACTACAATAAGTTAAACCACAAGTGAGGATAAAAAGAGAACACAGGCAGAGATGCACAACGCAGGTGGAAGACTGCAGCTAATAGCACTAAGCTTTAGAGCCTTAGGAAAGAGGGATTAGCAAAGTATGCGCAGCGCTCTATAGCCCCTAGGGCTGCATAAGCATTACTGTATTTCTGCTAGCAATAGATAGTGCAATGTAAATGATTTAAAAAAAAAGATAAGAACAACTAGCTTTTAATAATCTAAAAGAGATCTTTATTACTAAACTAGTACTAGCACAATAGGACCTAGACTAGGAAACTATTCTTAAAACAGATGCATTAGGATATATAGTTGCTAGGGTACTATCCTAGTATAACGATTAAGAACTACTAAGACTAGTGGCGTACTTCTCAAAGAAGATAACAAGCGCTTAAAGCAACTATAAGATATATAACAAAGAGCTGCTAGTAGTGATTCTTAGTATAGTAGAGTGGGATAGAATGCTAAGATCTCTTAAGCGTTTTACAGTGATCACTAATCACAAGAACCTAGAGTACTTTAGTAGTCCTAGAAAGCTAAGCGAGCGCTAGATGCGTTAGGCTTAGTTTTTAGGAAAGTTCCCTAATATAGAGATTGCTTACTAGCTAGGTAAGAGCAAACTAAGAGCAGATGCCCTTTTAAGGAGACACTAAGACATACTAGCAGATAGTTTAGATAAGGGCCCTACCTCTGCTTCATGCAGGGTCACGCATCTACACAACAGGGCACTAGCTCTTAACCGCACACAAGGCAGCTAGCATAGCCTTATAATATACAACTTAGAGGCGAAGCAGGAGAACAAGGTCTGGCATTGCCTTGCCTTCTACACCTACCTCTGTTCTACCTAGGCACTACTATAGCTAAAGCAGAAAAAGCTCAACTAGAGCATTTCAACAACGTTAAAATTGCAAACAAAACCAGAAAGACAAGTGAGGCAGGTACACCGTATTAATGCACGCCGGAGGTGAAAGACTCCTACTAATAGCACCGGCAGTAGACCCTAGGAAAGAGGGATTATGCTTAGCATGCGCAGCGCTCTATAGCCCCTAGGGATGCATAAGCATTATTGTATTTATGCTAGCAATAGATAGTGCAATGTAAATGATTTTAAAAAAAAGATAGTTTAGATGTGCGGCATTCCTAACGCCTCCTGCAGGTCTTCAAACCTGCTACAGCTAGGATAGATAAAGACCTAGCTAATAATAATGCTCTGAAAATATTTTACTGCAATATTAGAGAACCTGCAGTTTACAGTCACCTAGTATCTTTACCTATGCCTCTTCTAGCACAATATAGATTAGAATAGTTATAGAAAGAAGTAAGAAGCTAGAACAGCGTGTACTAGTTAGCTTAGAAGGCAGTACAAGATAGCGACCGCAGATTTCCTACCTCTTTAGACCTTAAGCTGTTAATCGCAGAATGCTAACTAGACAACTAAGGTAACCTGCTGTACTAGAACCAAAAATAGGTACCTAAGAGTAAGCCTCTTATAACTAGCATTATTTATGCCATACATTCTTTAAGAGCCTTAAGGCATCTAGGAAGGAACCTGACTTACTAGGCAGTAGCCTAGGATTACTTCTAGCCTACTATAAGCATAATAGTGCCCTAGTATATCCGCAATTGCCTAGTGTGTAGTAGGGCAAAGCCTTAGAGAGATATACTGCAAGGCCTACTCTAGCCTTTGCTAGTACTAGAAAGAATTTAGAAGGAAGTCTCTATAGACTTTGTCACTAGTTTGCCTAAGAGTAAAGAATACACTAATCTTATAGTAGTGACTAACAGGCTTAGCAAAGACAAAGTGCTAGTTAGCCTTAAAGACATCACTACTAAGACTGTATGCAAGGCCTATATTAACTATATTATTAGGTACTACTAGCTCCTAGACTACATTACATCTAACAGAGGCTCTTCGTTCGTTAGTTATATATAGGTTAAGCTATGCGAGCTTACTAGAGTTAAGAGAAGACTATCTTCTAGTTACTATCTACGAACCAATAGGCCTACTAAGAGGATGAATGCTATAGTAGAAGCTTACCTACGTTTATTTATTAATTGGAATCAGAACAACTAGAGCCTAAACCTTAGAATGGCTAAGATTGCTATCACTGCTAGAAAGGCTTAATTAACTTAGATATCACTATTCTTCTTACAGCATAGATATAATGTAGGCTAGTCTAAATTGCTGTGCGGTACGGACCTAAGAGGCAGCTGAGGGGCTAGAAGATAAAGACTAAGAAAGAGAAAGCAGAGAGCATTATAGAAAGACTTTATTAAAGCATTAACCTAGCACAAGCATGTATAGGAGAAGCCTAATAGGAATAAGAACGTTAGGCTAACAAGCACAGAAAGCAAAGCCCTTAACTAAGAGTGGGTAACGAAGTGTAGTTAAAGTTAGCAGACCACTTTAAGACTAAGAGACCTAGTTAGAAGCTAGACTAGAAGAACCTTAAGTACACTGTGCTAAAGGTTGTGGGACCTACCGTAGTAAAGCTTAACAGCCCTAGTAAATTCACCTAGTGTTTAACATAAACCTGCGCTAGTTAGCATTATTAGATCTATTGTTAAGTTAACCACTAGATAATAATAAACTAGAGCCTATTAAAGTAGACAGGGAGGCTAAGTATATAGTAGAAGAAATCCTAGAGGAGAGAGCAAGAGGGCGTAGTGTAAGGGGCTAGGCTAAAGACAGCAGGAAGGTTAGGTTGAACAAAAATGAATTCGATAGAGACTATCTAGAGCTAGAGAACAGGCCGTCTAAATAGATAGACTGCTAGTTTCTAGAGGTTTCTACATACATTAGCATATGTTATTATTTATAATCTTTTGCAATAGCTAGAATATTCTAGAACATTCTATAATGCTCTATAGTGTTCTATAATCTTCTATAATCCTCTATGCTCTTCTATAATGTTCTATGTTGTTCTATTGAACTAAAGTGACTCTACTAAGGATAGCAGAGGTCTAACCTCTTATATTACCCCCCCTCTCTAATCTATGTGCAGCGGTGTTATGTCTTAAGTACTGTCCTTTATCACCTCTCCTAAATCCAGCTAGAAGTAACTTAGAGCGTTAATTGCGGTATAGAGCAGTGAAGGCTTCCCACTTATCTAAGGCAGTGTTATCTTTAAGATTTTCCGCTGGCTTAAAGGCTGTAAGGGCATATCTAGTCTATTTAACCTTAAAGAACAGCCTATTCCTATAGGTCACTTTAGCTATAATCTGTTCCACTTCTAATTCTAGTTCTCTATTAACTAGGATAGGTGCTAGTTAAGTGTTGTTATTAGGCTAGCTAGGGAAGGGATCTAAGAAGGCTAGCCTTAGGCAGTTAATGTAGAAGACATCGTAGATACCTAGTAGTGTGTTAAGCCTAAC
This sequence comes from Ophiobolus disseminans, assembly GCA_010093685.1. Taxonomy (NCBI): domain Eukaryota; kingdom Fungi; phylum Ascomycota; class Dothideomycetes; order Pleosporales; family Phaeosphaeriaceae; genus Ophiobolus; species Ophiobolus disseminans. The sequence goes on from MU006217.1 coordinate 1,172,163, forward strand.
TAAGTGTAGGCTAATAACCTCAATAACTGTATATTTAGCATTCTTCTAGTTAAGTTTCTTGTTTAGTCTTCTATTTAACAGTTGCTTCCTGTAGAAGAGCTAGACTTTGTTATTTACTTGCAGTGTAGGAGGCTTATGCCTATGCTTATTTACCTAACGCTCCTATTCTTGCTGTGCTTTAGCTATTGTAGTCTGTGCTATGTCGAAAGCATGCTTAAGCTTCTTAAAAATTGCCTTTGCCTTGTTATAATTAGGCTGCAGATGTGCTTCTAGCTCTTCTTGGTTTAGTCCTTAAGAGATATCTAGTTAGATAGGGTCAATATTGTAGCTATGTTAAAGAAAGAAGGGTAAGACCCTTGTTGACCTTGCTTCGCGCCCTTTAATAGCAATTGAGGCTATTAGGAGAAAGCCTACCTAATTGCTCTAGTCCCCACCTAATAAAGGCGCAGAGATAGGCTTTAATAGTACTGTTCATCCTTTTAGTAGATCTATTAGTCTGTAGATTCTATGCTGTAGACAGCGCAGGAAATTGTAAGCAACTATTTGTGCTCTAGTGTCCTTTAAGGGAATAAGAATAACATCCTTGCTTAATCGATCTATAACAACAAGAAGTGTTATACAGCTATTGCTTTCTAGTAGTCCTTTAATAAAGTCTATTAAGATCTCTTCCTAGATGCGTTTAGGGAGTGGCAGTGGTTTCAAGAAGCCTTGCAACCTATCTCTCTAGGGCCTAATGCGTCTACAGGTGTTATAGTTACGGACAAAGCGGCGTATGTTGTTAGACATGCTAGGCTAGAAGTAGTCTCTTGCTAGTATCCTGTATGTTCCTTCTCTTCCTAGGTGTCTAGTGGCTAGTGATGCATAGATCTTATAAATAAGCCTAGTCCGCAAAGGCTTAGAATTAGGCACCTATTTCCTATTACAGAAGTATAAGACTAAGTTGTTGTCTGCACAACACTCTAATATTAAAGCCTTAAGTCTAAGGTGTGCTAGAAAACAGCGCTCTCTATCTTTAACATATTAGAGTGCAGTATAATACACTAAGTCTTCCTGTGTAGCTTAATTCTAAAGTTCTTCTAGAGCAGCAGGCTCTATAGGCTCTACCTGAGTAGGAAAAGCTCTTAGTGGAAAAATCCGGCTTGAAAAGGTGATAATAGTATTAGTTAAGTCTGCTATCTCTTCTTCTTTAGCAGTAGTAGGCTTAAGAAGCTGTTGATACTAGTGCTTAAGGCGTGCATCCTCTGCATTTATAGGTAGGTCTTGTTCCCTTCTTAAGAGAGCATCTACTCTTTTATTTAGCTTCCTAGGTCGATATTAAAGCGTGATGTTGTAGCGTCCTAGTAGTATTAACTATCTAATCTGCCTTTTATTAAGCTTTCTTAGCTTACTAAAGTACTCTAGGTTCTTGTAGTCTGTTAGGACAGTAAACTTAGTGACTGTTCTGAGTTTAGAGTCCTATTCCTCTAGGCAGCGTATAACAGCTAGTATCTCTTTGTTATAAATCTTATAGTTACATTCATAAGGGTTATTCTTGCGTGCGAAGTAGGCACAGGGCCTAAGGACTCTCTTCTTATTATACTAGGAAAGTACTCCTCTAACTGCATAGCTAGATAAGTCTGTCTCTACTACTGTTTCCCTGTCTAGATAGAAATAAGCTAGGATAGGCTCACTAATAACGACAGCCTTGAGTTTATTAAAGGCTTCCTGTTCTTCTTCGGTCTAGCGCTAGGTAACATCTCTAGTAAGTCTAGTAAGAGGTGCTGCAGTGTTAGCAAAATCCTAGATAAATCTGCGGTAGAAGTTTGCAAATCCTAAGAAGCTGCGTACGCCTTTAACTAATATAGGTGCTTTCTAGTTAGTAATAGCTTTAATCTTCTAACGGTCTATAAGCAGTCCCTTCTCTGTGTTAATAATAAATCCTAGGTACTTAGTGGACTTGACTTCAAATCCACACTTCTTGATGTCTAGCTAAAGTCTAGCCTCCCTAAGGGCATCTAGGACCTTGTTGACAGAGGTACGGTGTTTCTAGAGGGAGCTATTAGTGTATATTAGGACATTATCTGGGTAGGCAGATACAAATTCATCTAAGAACTAACGTAAGACCTAGTTAATGTAGCGTTAAAAGGTGCTAGAAGAGCCAACTATGCTAAATAGGGTAACTAGCCACTTATATAGTCCAAAGCGTGTGCAGAAAGCAGTAAGCTATTTATATCCTTCTTAAATGCGTATCTTGTAGAAAGCTGCAATAACATCTAGCTTAGTATACCACTTAGCCTTGCAGATATTGTTCGATGTCTTATAGATAAGAGGCAGAGGGTATCTGTCCTTCTTAGTAATAGCATTAAGAGCGTAGTAGTTAATGCATATGCGTAGGCCTCCTCCTAGTTTCTTTGCAAAGAGAACTAGAGCTGCAGTAGAAGAGCTGCTAACTCTAATAAATCCCTTATCTAGCAGTGATGTAAGTTCTTTGCGGAGCACATTGTTGCGTCTACCTAAGAGTTTCCGAATCAACTCTAGCAAGCCGTTATCCCAAACAGCGCCGAAACCCCTCCCTCCGCCGCTGTATACCAAAATTGCCCTTATCTCTGCAAACGCGTTTCACTTCAATATAAAGCGAAAAGAAAACGAGTTCTTTATGACAACGCTATATAAGATTAAGACAATTCTAGAAGGGAAGACAACTATACTGTAAGAATGTAAGCTTCGACAAGGTATTTCCTTATTAGGAAATGTCACGTGACTGATCACGTGAACTGCCTAATCTAGTAATAGCTGTAAACGCTATATATATCATGCCTATTAGGCTGTTACTATCTATAGTAGCAACGCGTAATCTATTACATCATGATTGCGTAATCCATCACATTATAATGTACAATCTATCTGTACGCGTAATCTATTACATCGGATTACGCATATAGAGTGCTCTAGAACTAGATTGTATTTATAAGCAAAGAACCTTCTAGAGCTACTCTACAATGTATATAGACTCTCTTCTCTCTCTCTATAGCTCGGTGTCTAACCATCAATCTTGTAACTAGTATATACATTTTATATTACTAGTATCTTCTCTACTCTTTACCCTACTTCCGTTGCGGCTATTACGTTATCAGCACGTGATAGTAGCCTCCTACTAGAAGAGGAATAGCCTGTTTCTACATACAGGCTACAATCCACGCCTCCTCTTGACATAAGCATCTACAGTCTACCTAGTTCCTAGCTTAAGGCATACCGAATTGGCTCTATACTACGTTAGAGAACGGATAGACGTCTAACTTAATTAGATATAAATGGCTACAGCGTATTTTTATACCAAATACTTCACTATTGTCTAGCGGCTATCGGCTGCTTCTCCTCGATAGCTACGGCTCTTATATACCTATAGACTTTATGTAGCTCTGCAAGGTTAACAAGATACACCTTCTATATCTTCTAGCTTATGCCTCGCACCTGCTGCAGCCGCTTAATCTTGCTCCTTTCTCTGTTCTCAAAACACGCTATTGCAACGAGATTCGCGCTCTCTCTGCACTTAATAACGCAGCGCCTATTAAAAAAAGCGCTTTGTTATCTTATATAACAAGGCAAGAAAAGAAGCTCTATTAGAGCGTATTATACGAGCTAGCTAGCGCGCTGCTAGCCTTTGCCTATTCAATCTAAGTCTAGTACTGCTCTTATCTCAGATCACTAGCCGGCTAGTCACTCTGCTAGCAGCTAGTTAAGCCTTAACTATATCAGAACTAGTCTTTAACACTCCCTAGAGCTCACAGGCTCTATACAAGGCTTAGCAGCAGCTGCTGTTATTAGAATCTCTCTCACGAAGTACCCGGATAGTGCTTAGCAAGGCAGGCAAGGCAATTGCAGAGGCAAATACTAGAGCTGCTTAGCTTGAGGCTGATAATCAGCGACTTAAACATTAATTAGATTACTATAAGATCACTCGTACGAGAAAGCGCGAGTTTAGGTTAATCTAAATAAGCGTTTTAGCAACGTTGAGAGTATTAAGGCTGCGGTTAATCGCGCAGCTGCTCTACAGGCTTAGCAGGCAAGCACTTTACTAGAAAAGGAAGCTAAAAAGGCGGCGGCGGTAGCAGCAGCACTTACTATTAGCTCTATGTGTAGTGAGTAGCAAATATAATTGTTGTTGTTAACAAAAATCGCGACTCTATACTGTGTAGCTACTTTTGGTACGGTGGCGGAACACTATATGTAGCCGAACACTATATGTAGCCGAACACTATATGTAGCCGAACACTATATGTAGCCGAACACTATATAGCCGAGCTTACAACGGAACAATTGCGAGAGTAATACAACGGAATACAAAAACGCCACTGCAGGGACCTCTACGGTTAAACACCTGCCTGAGCACATAACGTATACATTAGACATTAACGGAATTATTAGATATTAACGGAATTATTAGATATTAACGGAATTATTAGATATTAACGGAATTATTAGATATTAACGGAATTATTAGATATTAACGGAATTATTAGACATCAACGGAATTATTAGACATTAACAGAATCATTGGACATCAGCGAAATTATTGGACACTAACGGAGCCACTAGGCAACAACAGAAATATTAACTATCACTAGAATCACTAGAGTCACTGGAATCACCGGACACAATAGAACATACTATAGAAGAACCTAAGCAAATAGCTTACAGCAGCAACGTTGCAAATGCTCTACTAACTATAGAGCAAACCTTCTACGCTTTTATGCAGCAAATAGTTTAAAGCAACGCTATTAATTAATAGACTATGCAAGGCCTCTAGAATGCTCTGCAACAAAGCCTTAATGCACTCTAGTCTAAGAAAAGGAAGGAGAAACTGCTACAGCTCTCAGAGTTTGATAGAACACGCTCTAAATAGGATAGATAGGAAATTAAAGCAAGAAACAAAATCAAGACTAATAGCAGAAGTATTAGGTCAGATATAGTTTAGCTGCGCTACATCTTTGCTAGACTACGCAGCAATGCCTAGAACATGTGCTTAGCTTTTGTTAGAGCTAAGGAAGAGGAGGAGAATAGTTTAGGCTTCTAACTACTAGATTACTTGGCTAGCACATACAGCGACCCCAACCGACAGAAGAAAGCCCTATCTAACGTCTACTCTATTAAGCAGAAAGCGCATAAGCCTTTTGCCTAGTTTCTGCTACGCTTTAAGACTAAGCTAGCAAACGCTAGAGCATTGTTATTTGATAACACTATTAAGATCTCACTCCTAGAGAATGCTATAAGCTATGCTATGCAGAAGAGACTAGTCAGCGTCTTTCCAGTCCCTACTGAGTATAGAGGATTCACCTTTCTACTTTAGACTATTAGGTTAAGACTAGATGCAATTAAAGCACTATAGAAAGGACAAGCGCAACAACGCTATATGCAGCAAGACAGCTCTAAAGAAGCAATAGATTAGGAACCTACACACACTTATGCTGCTTAATCCCTAGGAAATTAACGTGCTAAGTAGGTGAGCAAGGATAAGATTTAGAGACGCAGGAACAACTGCTTGTGTATACGCTGTGGAGCTTCTAGACACATTATTAGCTCTTGCTCTTATGCTCCTGCACGTCGCCCTTCTTCTACTACTGTTGCAACTACAAAGATTGTAGAGAGACTACAGCTAGAAGAGAAGGATCCTAAGTCGGAAAAAGAGTAGCTCCTGTTTAAAGTCACTAACAGGAGCACAAGAAGAAGGCTTTAAGAATAAAGCAAGACTAGCGTTTATTTTAACCTTATATAAAAGCAAAACTACTTACTGTACATATGTTAATTAACTACACTTATTATGCATCTACTATGCTAGATTCTAGTTGCCTGACATATGCCCTTATAAGTGCCTAGTTTGCTTAAAAAGCTAAACTCTAGTGCATTAATCTACCTACACCTAGGACCCTTTAAGGAGTAGAAGGAACTAGAATTATTAGGCAAGCCTGCTACTTTACATATAATATTAAGGGATACACACGCACTAGATAGGGATACATAGTAGAAAACACCTACCTTAGTTTTAATATCCTGCTTAGACGCTCCTAGTTTAACATGCATAATGTCACTATTGCACTAGCAAGAAGGTCTATCTATATCTACTTAGAAAGGACCTGTATCTACCTTTGCAGCAAAGAAGAGGAACTACTACCCTAACCTACTGTTTATAAGATCTCTGCAATTGCTATGCAAAGATACATCTAAGCATCTAAGAAGAACAAGTCTATTAGTATTTTTGCAGCTTCTTTAGCCGACATTCAGAAGGCTTTAGCCCCTAAAGCCTAGCTAAGCCTAGAACAAATTAAGGACTTGTTGCCTTTAAGCTACCGCTATTAGCTAGCAGTCTTTGATCCTAATCAGGCTGCTAAGCTTCTACTACACCGCTAAGGAGTTAACTACCGCATTAAGCTTATTAAAGAAGATAGGAAAAGTCCACAAATACTATAGGGACCTCTCTACAATATGTCTAGGAATAAGTTGCTAGTACTACGCAAAGAACTTACATTACTACTAGACAAGGGATTTATTAGAGTAAGCAGCTCTTCTACTGCAGCACTAGTTCTCTTTACAAAGAAACCTAGTAGCGGCCTACGTATGTGCATTAACTACAGAGCACTTAATGCAATCACTAAGAAAGACTGCTACCCTCTCCTACTTATCTATAAGACGTTAAACAACATCTGCAAGGCTAAGTAGTATACTAAACTAGATGTTATTGCAGCATTTTACAAGATACGCATTTAAAAAGGAGATAAATAGCTTACTGCTTTCTGGACCCGCTTTAGACTCTATGAATGGCTTGTCACTTCTTTTAGCATAGTTAGCTCTCCTAGCACCTTTCAGCGCTACATTAACTAGGTTTTACGTCGCTTTCTAGATAACTTTGTATCTGCTTACCTAGATAACGTCCTTATATACACTAATAGCTCACTTTAAGAACAATGCATCTATGTTAACAAAGTCCTAGACGCTCTTAAGGATACTAGCCTTTAACTAGACATTAACAAATGCGAATTTGAAGCCAAGACCACTAAGTATCTAGACTTTATTATCAATGCAGAAAATGGACTGTGCATGGACCCTAAGAAGATTAAAGCTATTACTAACTAGAGAGCCCCTATATTAGTAAAAGGAGTCCGCAGTTTCCTAGGATTTGCTAACTTCTACTAGCGCTTTATTTAGGACTTTACTAACATTGCAGCACCCCTTACCTAGCTTACTAGGGACGTTAGCTAGCGCTGGACACAATAAGAGCAAGAAGCCTTTAACAAGCTTAAGGCTGTCTTTGTTAGCAAGCCTGTTCTAGCGCATTTCTATCTAGACCGGAAAACAGTAGTTAAAACAGACTCCTCTAGCTATGCTATAGGTAGCATCCTCTCTTAGTATGATGACAAGGGAATACTTAGGCCCTGCGCCTACTTTTCACGCAAGAACAACCCCTATAAATGCAACTATAAAATCCATGACAAGGAAATGCTAACTATTATACGCTGCCTAGAAGAATAGGATTCTAAACTCTAGACTATAGAGAAGTTTACTGTCCTCACTAACTACAAGAACCTAGAATACTTTACTAAACCTAGGATGCTTAATAAAAGGCAGATTAGATAGTCTATTCTCTTAGGACGCTACAACATTGTAAGGGGCCAGGCTGAAGACAGCAGGAAGGCTAGGTTGAACAGAGATGAATTCGATGGAGTCTATCTAGAGCTAGAGAGCAGGCTGACTTTATAGCAGACTGCTGGCTTCTGGAAGTTTCTACATACATCAGCATTTGTCAGCTGTTAGAAGAACATATCTTGTTCTAGCTAGTTCCAGGACATTCTAGGACATTCTATAACGTTCTAGGATATTCTATAACGTTCCATAATGTTCTAATGAACCGAAGTGTATCCACTAAGGACAGTAGAGGTCTAACCTCTTACATTACCCCCCTTCTCTAGTTCTTGTAGGTGTTGTGTATTGGTGTATTAGGAACTGTCCTTCATCGCCTCTTCTAAATCCAGCTAGAAGCAACTTAGAGCGTTGATTGCGGTATAGAGCAGTGAAGGTCTCCTACTTATCTAGAGCAGTGTTGTCTTCAAGATTTTCTGCTGGCTCAAAAGTTGTCAGGGCATATCTAGTCCATTTGACCTCAAAGAACAGTCTGTTTCTGTAGGTCACTTCAGCTATAATCTGTTCCACTTCTGATTCTAGTTCTCTATTGACTAGGACAGGTGCTGGTTAAGTGTCGTCATTAGGCTAGCTAGGGAAGGGATCTAAGGAGGCTAGCCTTAGGCGGTCAATGTAGAAGACATTATAGATGCCTAGTAGTGTGTTAAGCCTAACTGAGTGTGGGCTGATGACCTTAATAACTGTGTATTTGGCATTTTTCCAGTCGAGTTTCTTGTTTGGTCTTCTATTTGACAGTTGCTTCCTGTAGAAGAGCTAGACTTTGTTATTCACTTGCAGTGTGGGAGGCTTATGCCTATGCTTGTTTACCTAACGCTCCTGCTCTTGCTGTGCTTCAGCTATTGTGGTTTGTGCTATGTCAAAAGCATGCTTGAGCTTCTTAACAATTGCCTTTGCCTTGTTATAATTAGGTCGCAGATGTGCTTCTAGCTCTTCTTAGTTTGGTTCTTGAGAGATGTCTAGTTAGATAGGGTCAACATTGTAGCCATGTTGAAGGAAGAAGGGTAAGACCCTTGTTGACCTTGCTTCGCGTCCTTTGATAGCAATTGAGGCTATTAGGAGAAGGTCTACCTAATTGCTTTGTCCCCACCCAATGAAGGCGCGGAGATAGGCTTTAATAATGCTGTTCATCCTCTTAGTAGATCTATCAGTCTGTAGATGCTATGCTGTAGATAAGCGGCGTGTGATGTTTATTATCTTGGTCAGGATAGCCTAGAAATAACTAGTAAACTAGGTACCACGGTCGGAGACAATAGCATTAGGTAGCTAGTAGTAGGCAACCACATACTGCAGGAAATTGTAAGCAACTGTTTCTGCTCTAGTGTCTTTTAAGGGAATAAGGATAACATCCTTGCTTAACCGATCTGTAATAACAAGAAGTGTTGTACAGCTATTGCTTTCTAGCAGTTCTTTAATAAAGTCCATTGAGATCTCTTTCCAGATGCGTTTAGGGAGTGGCAGTGGTTTTAAGAAGCCTTGCAGTCTATCTCTCTAGGGCTTGATGCGTCTACAGATGTCACAGTTGCGGACAAAGCGACGTATGTTATCAGACATGCTAGGCTAGAAGTAGTCTCTTGCCAGTATCTTGTATGTTCCTTCTCTTCCTAGGTGTCTAGTGGCTAGTGATGCATAGATCTTATAGATAAGCCTAGTGCGCAAAGGCTCAGAATTAGGCACCTATTTCCTGTTGCGGAAGTATAGGACTAAGTTGTTGTCTGCATAACACTCTAATATTGATGCCTTAAGTCTAAGGTGTGCTAGAAAGCGGCGCTCTCTATCTTTGACATATTAGAGTGCAGTGGAATACACTAAGTCTTCCTGTGTGGCTTGTTTCCAGAGCTCTTCTAGAGCAGCAGGCTCTATAGGTTCTACCTGAGTAGGAAAGGCTCTTAGTGGAAAAATCCGGCTTGAAAAGGTGATAACAGTATCAGTTAAGTCTGCTATCTCTTCTTCTTTGGCAGTAGTGGGCTTAAGAAGCTGTTAATACCGGTGTTTAAGGCGTGCATCCTCTGCATTTGCAGGCAGGTCTTGTTCCCTTCTTGAGAGAGCATCTGCTCTTTCATTCAGCTTCCTAGGTCGATATTAAAGCGTGATGTTATAGCGTCCTAGTAGGATTGACTATCTGATCTGCCTTTTATTAAGCTTTCTTAGCTTAGTGAAGTACTCTAGGTTCTTGTGGTCTGTTAGGACAGTGAACTTAGTGACTATCCTGAGTTCAGAGTCCTATTCCTCTAGACAGCGTATAATGGCTAGCATCTCTTTGTCATGAATCTTATAGTTGCATTCATAAGGGTTGTTCTTGCGTGAGAAGTAGGCACAGGGCCTAAGGACTCCCTTCTCATTATACTGGGAAAGTACTCCTCTAACTGCATAGCCGGATGAGTCTGTCTCCACTACTGTTTCCCTGTCTAGATGGAAATAAGCTAGGATAGGCTTACTAATAAAGACAGCCTTGAGTTTGTCAAAGGCTTCTTGTTCTTCTTGGGTCTAGCGCTAGGTAACATCTCCAGTAAGTCTGGTAAGGGGTGCTGCAGTGTTAGCAAAATCCTAGATAAATCTGCGGTAGAAGTTTGCAAATCCTAAGAAGCTGCGTACGCCTTTGACTGATGTAGGTGCTTTCTAGTTGGTAATAGCCTCAATCTTCTAAGGGTCTATAAGCAATCCCTTCTCTGTGTCAATAATAAATCCCAGGTACTTAGTGGACTTGACTTCAAATTCACACTTCTTGATGTCTAGCTAGAGTCTAGCCTCTCTAAGGGCATCTAGAACCTTGTTAACATAGGCGCGGTGTTCCTGGAGGGAGCTATTAGTGTATATTAGAACATCGTCTAGGTAGGCAGATACAAACTCATCTAAGAACTGATGTAAGACCCAGTTGATGTAGCGTTGAAAGGTGCTAGGAGAGCCAACCATACCAAATGGAGTAACTAGCCACTTATATAGCCCAAAGCGTGTGCGGAAAGCAGTGAGCTATTCATCCTCTTCTTGAATGCGTATCTTGTGGAAAGCCGCAATAACATCTAGCTTAGTATACCACTTAGCCTTGCAGATGTTGTTCAATGTCTCATGGATAAGCGGCAGAGGGTATCTGTCCTTCTTAGTAATTGCATTGAGGGCGCGGTAGTCAATGCACATGCGTAGGCCTCCTCCTAGTTTCTTTGCAAAGAGAACTAGGGCTGCAGCAGGAGAGCTGCTGACCCTAATAAATCCCTTGTCTAGTAGTGATGTAAGTTCTTTGCGGAGCACTAGTAACTCATCTCTAGACATATTGTAGAGAGGGCCCTATAGTATTTGCGGACTCTTCCCATCTTCTTTGATAAGCTCAATGTAGTGGTCTACTCTAGGGCGGTGTAGAGGGAGCTTAGCAGCTTGGTTTGGATTAAAGACTAGCAGCTGGTGGCGGTAGCTTAGTGGTAGGAGGTCTTTGATCTGCTCTAAGCTCAATTGTGCTTTGGGAGCTAAAGCCTTCTGGATGTCTGCTATAGAGGCAGCAAATACGCTGACAGACTTGTCTTTCTTAGATGCTTGAATATATCTCTGCATGGCTACTGCAGAGATCTCCTGGACTGTTGGTGTAGGAGGTAGTTCTCCTTTCTTGCTGCGGAGGCGGATACGGGTCCTTTCTAAGTGGATAAAGATTGACTTCTTTGCTAGTGCAATAGTAACATTGTGTCTGTCAAACTAGGAGCGTCTAAGCAAGATATCAAAACTAAGGTGAGTGTTCTCTATCATGTATCCCTATCCTGTGCATGTGTATCCTTCAATATCGTATGTGAAGTAGCAAGCTTGCCTAATGGTTCCAGTTCCTTCTACTCCTTGGAGGGTCCTTAGAGTAGGTAAATTGATGCACTGGAGTTTGGCTTTCCGGGCAAAGTGGGCGCTCACTAGAGCATATGTCAAGCAACCAGAATCTAGCATTGTAGATGCGTAGTGAGTGTGATTGATAAGCATATGTACAGTAATTGGTTTTGCTTTCATGTAGGGCTGAAATGAGCGCCAGTTTTGCTTTATCCTCAAAGCCTTCTCCTTGTGCTCCTGCTGGTGACTTTGAGCAGGAGCTACTCTTTTTCCGACTCAGTATCCTCCTCTTCTAGCTGTGGCATCTCTGCAATCTTTGTGGTTGCAACAGTGGTAGGAGAAGGGCGACGTGCAGGGGCATACTGACAGGAGCTGATAATATGTCCAGAAGCTCTACAGCGTATACACAAGCGGTTGTTCCTGCGTCTCTGAATCTCATCCTTGCTCACCCACTTAGCGCGTTGATTTCCTAGGGATTGAGCAGCATAAGTGTGTGTAGGTTCCCAATCCATTGCTTCTTTGTCTTGCTGCATATAGCGTTGTTGCGTTTGTCCTTTCTATAGTGCTTTGATTGCATCCAGTCTTGACCCAATAGTCTGAAGTAGGGAGGTGAATCCTCTATACTCAGTAGGGACTGGAAAGACGCTGACCAGTCTCTCCTGCATGGCATGGCTTATAGCATTCTCTAGGAGTGAGATCTTGATAGTGTCATTGAATGACAATGCTCCAGCGTTTGCTAGCTCGGTCTCAAAGCGTGGCAGGAACCGGGCAAAAGGCTCATGCGCTTTCTGCTTGATAGAGTAGACGTTGGATAGGGCTTTCTTCTGTCGGTTGGGGTCGCTGTATGTGCTAGCCAAGTAATCTAGTAGTTGGGAGCCTGAACCATTTTCCTCCTCTTCCTTAGCCCTAACAAAGGCTAAGCACATGTTCCAGGCATTGCTGCGTAGTCTAGCAAAGATGTAGCGCAGCTGATCCATGTCTGACCCAATACTTCTGCCATCAGTCTTGATTTTGTTCCTTGCTTCAATTTCCCATCCATCCCATTTAGAGCGTGTTCCATCAAACTCTGAGAGCTGTGGCAGTTTTTCTTTCCTTTTCTTAGACTGGGGTGCATTAAGGCTTTGTTGAAGAGCATTCTGGAGGCCTTGCATAGTCTGTTGATTGATAGCATTGCTTTGAACCATTTGCTGCATGAAAGCATGGAAGGTTTGCTCCATAGATGGAGGAGCATTTGCAGCATTGCTGCTGTTGGCCATTTGCTCAGGTTCTTCCATGGTATGTTCCATTGTGTCCGGTCAATTCCAGTAATTCCAGTAATTCCAGTAATGTCCAATAATTCCGTTGATGTCCAATGATTCTGTTGATGCCCAATGATTCCGTTGATGTCCAATGATTCCGTTGATGCCCGATGATTCTGTTGATGCCTGATGATTCTGTTGATGCCCAATGATTCCGTTGATGTCCAATGTTTACGTTATGTGCTCAGGCAGGTGTTCAACCGTAGAGGTCCCTGCAGTGGCGTCCTTGTATTCCGTTGTATTGCTCTCGCAATTATTCCGTTGTATTGCTCTCGCAATTCCGTTGTAGAGCACTGGGGGATGGCCACACCAGCTACTCAAGTGGTTGATCGAATTCAAATGTAAGGGGCCAGGCTGAAGACAGCAGGAAGGCTAGGTTGAACAGAGATGAATTCGATGGAGTCTATCTAGAGCCAGAGAGCAGGCTGACTTTATAGCAGACTGCTGGCTTCTGGAAGTTTCTACATACATCAGCATTTGTCAGCTGTCAGAAGAACATATCTTGTTCTGGCTAGTTCCAGGACATTCCAGGACATTCCATGACGTTCTAGGACATTCCATGACGTTCCATGATGTTCTAATGAACCGAAGTGTATCCACTGAGGACAGTAGAGGTCTAACCTCTTACAAACATCACGCTGAAATACCGGCCTAGGAAGCTAAATAAGAGAGCAGATGCCCTTTTAAGAAGGGAACAAGACCTGCCTGCAGATGCAGAAGATGCACGCCTTAAGCACTGGTATCAACAGCTTCTAAAGGCCCACCACTGCTAAAGAAGAGATAGAGGACTCTACAGATGCTGTTATTTCCTTCACTAGCATAACTCTGCCAACTCATGCCTTTTCTACCCAGAACCTATAGAACCTACTGCCCTAGAGCAACTCTAGAAACAAGGTGTGAAGGAAGATCAAACCTATTGCACAGCACGCTAGTCTGTTCTAGATAGAGAATAACGCTTTCTAGTACACCTAGGACTAAAGGCCTTAATAGCAGAATGCTATGTTGAAGGTAACACGCTTCTGCACTACTGCAACCAGAAATAGGTTCCTGCTCTTGAACTACTGCGCACAAGACTTATCTATAAAACTTATGCTTTACTAGCTACTAGTTACCTAGGAAGGGAAGGGATATACAAGATCCTAGTAAGAGACTACTTCTGGCCTAGCATGTCTGATGATATACGCCGCTTTGTCAGGAACTGCGACACCTGTAGACGTGTTAAACTATAGCGAGATAGGCTACAAGGGTTTCTAAAACCACTCCCCCTTCCTAAGAGGATCTAGAAAGAAATCTCTATAGACTTTATTAAAGAACTTCTAGAAAGCAATAGCTGCACAACACTCCTTGTAGTTACAGACTAGCTTAGTAAAGATGTAGTTCTTATTCCCTTAAAAGATACTACAGCAGAAACACTTGCTGCTAACTTCCTGCGCTATGTAGTTGCCTATTATTAGCTGCTAGATGCTATTGTGTCAGACCGCGGTACCCAATTCACTAGCTATTTCTAGGCTATCCTAACAAAGATAATGAACATTTCCCGCTAGTTATCTATAGCATAGCACCCGCAGACTAATAGATCTACTAAGCGCATGAACAGCACTATTAAAGCCTATCTGTCAGGACGCAGGTCTGCACCCGCTGCGCCATGCAGCCAAAAAGGTATGTATGATTAATGAACATTGATCATGGTGTGCAGAACAGTATATATCGTACAGGCCGCAGCCGACGCACGAGGCTTTGCCTCACGTGCGCGCGTGCGCCTTACAATATCCCCCTTCTTTGTAGCGCATGCCCTCAGGCGCTCAGCGCACCGTGTTAGCGCATGCCTACACAGGCAGGTAATACTGGACCTTCCAGCAGCTCTCGATGGCGCTCTTTGGCGCCAACCGGCCCAAAAGACGACTATCTCAGCCCCGCAGAGCCGGCTTATGCTGAAACTGGTTTTGTGCGGGGTCGAACCCACGCAGGCATTCGACCTACCCCGCGCGCCAGGTGTTCATTGATCATAATGTCAGGACGCAGGTCTGCACCCGCTGCGCCATGCAGCCAAAAAGGTATGTATGATTAATGAACATTGATCATGGTGTGCAGAACAGTATATATCGTACAGGCCGCAGCCGACGCACGAGGCTTTGCCTCACGTGCGCGCGTGCGCCTTACACTATCTACGTGCTTACATCAACTAGGCACAAACTAATTAGGTAGACCTCCTTCTAATGGCCTTAATTGCTATTAAGGGACGTAAAGCAAGGTTAACAACAGTCTCCCCCTTCTTCCTACAACATGGCTATAATGTTAACCCTGTCTAACTAAACATCTCCTAAGGACTAGATCTAGAAGAATTAGAAGTACGTGTGCTGCCTAATTATAACAAGGCAAAGGCTATTGTTGAAAAGCTTAAGCAAGCCTTTAACATAGCGCAGACTACAATAGCTAAGGCATAACAAGAATAGGAGCATTAGGCAAACTAGAAAAGACATAAGCAGCCTAACCTCAGAGTTAATAACAAGGTCTAGCTTTCTTACCAGAAACAGCTCTCTAATGGCCGCCTAAACCGAAAGCTAGACTAGAAGAATGCTAAGTATACAGTCATTAAGGTAATTAACTCTCACTTAATTAGACTAAACACACTACCTAGGATCAACAGTGTTTTCTATGTGGACCGCCTAAGACTAGCTTCCTTAGATCCCTTCCCTAGTCAGCCAAATGATAATACACAACCAGAGCCTGTTCTTGTTAATAGAGATTTAGAGTTAGAAGTTGAACAGATTATGGCTAAGGTTAGCTACAGGAACCAGCTGTTCTTTGAGGTCAAATGGACTAGATATGCCCTTATAACTTTTAAGCCAGCAGAAAATCTGCAGGACAATATTGCCTTAGATGAACAGGAAGTCTTTACTGCTCCATTCCGCAATCAACACTCTAAACTGCTTCTAGCTGGATTCAGAAGAGGTGATGAAGGACAGTACCCAAGACACAACACTACCCTACAAGACCAGAGAGGGGGGGTAATGTAAGAGGTTAGACCTCTGCTATCCTTAGTGGAGTCACTTTGGTTCAATAGAACAACATGGAACATTGTGGAAGAACATAGAACATCATGGAATGTCCTAGAACATTATGGAATGTCCTGGAATGTCATGGGATGTCCGGGAACTAGCTAGAACAAGATATATTCTTCTAACAGCTGACAAATACTGAGGTATGTAGAAACTTCCAGAAGCCAGCAGTCTGCTATAAAGTCAGCCTGCTCTCTGGCTCTAGATAGACTCCATCGAATTCATCACGGTTAAACCTAGCCTTTCTGCAGTCTTCTGCCTAGCCCCTTACACCTTCCTACTGTCTTCAGCCTAGCCCCTTACAATTGTGTATTCTATTGTATCTAGTATATCTAGTAAGATCCGATGTTATCTAGTAAGGCCAATGTATCCAGTAAGGTCTAATGTATCCAGTAAGGTCTAATATCTCTAATTATTTCCAATGAGTTCCAATGAGTGCTTAGGCAGGCATTTAACCATAGAGGTTCCTGCACTAGCGTCCTTGTATTCCGTTGTGTCGCTCTCGCGATTGTTCTGTTGTAGAGCACTAGGGGATGACCACACTAGCTACTCTAACAAGTTGTTGATCGAATTCAAATGTAAGGGGCTAGGCTAAAGACAGCAGGAAGGCTAGGTTAAACAGAGATGAATTCGATAGAGACTATCTAGAGCTAGAGAGCAGGTTGTCTAAATGGGCAGACTGCTAGTTTCTAGAAGTTTCTACATACATTAGCATACATCATCATTGTAATCTTTTGCAATAGCTAGAACATTCCAGGACATTCTATAATGCTCTATAGTGTCCTATGATCTTCCGTGATGCTCCATGTCATTCTATTGAATCGAAGTGACTCCACTGAGGATAGTAGAGGTCTAACCTCTTACATTTATAACGTGTGTTAGTCGTGCTAAGAAAATTGCGGGTTTGTTAGTGTAGCGGGTTCGCTAGTGGAATACGTTATATATTATAACTAAAACTTAAGATAGTTTACTCTAAAAGTAGCTAAGATTCTATAACATATATATAATGTTTAAAGGTAGCGTAGAAGATATAGTAACGAGTAGAATATAGTTTCCAAGCGCTTCCGCGTATATACATATTAATGTCAACGTCGTGCAAGAGTAACAGGCAAATGTCTTTTAAATCCTAACAATTCGTAGTAATGAACGCAGCTAGATCTTGACCTACACACTAAAATAACAGAGACAATTGTAGTAATAGCAAGCAAGTGACAAACGTTGAGGGGTATCGACGATCCTGTATAGCTAAACAACACCTTAATCAAAATGCAAATGCGATAGCGACAGCGATCTCAATCGCTGTAGAAAGACACATGATAGATGGGACGAGAACACAAGTCAGGTTGGCGCAGCAGATGGAATAGAAGGTGCTGTGGGGAGGGCGGATTCGAAGGTTACTCTCTGCGACTTCGAAGAATCGCCATGAGCAGCCTCTGATTTTCGCTTGCTGGACGACGGCTGATTTTGCGCGCCCGCGTAGATGTGTCCGTCGAGGGCTCTGATGTGTGATCCATCTGTGAAGCCTCTATTTTCAAGATTGGTGGACGAAGCGCGGTACCCGTTTCCTGGACAGTGGCTATGCTTCTCTTTCCATTGCTCGTATTTCTCGTCTGCCTCTTTCCCATGCCGTTGGATTTGGTTTATGAGATTCATATTCGCGAGTGCAAAGCCGTTGGCGTTCTCAGCTGGCGAGTCCTGATCCCAATTTGCTAAATCGGGTAGCGGTCTGTCCCAAGTATCGCTACACCCGGGACATCGCTCGACTGATGGTTCGCGGCCGCGTCCCTCAGACTGTAACGGCTCATCAAAAGGTTGGAGACTGCGAGTAATAGCTTGTATTGCTGGTTCGACTGTGTGCACAACGCGTCCAGTCTGACTTGGTGAAACCGAGCCCGTAGGTTCACAAGTAGGGGCTGCTGTCAGGGGTGGAGGGCTGGACCGAGACTTTTGAGCCGAGGGCATATTTGATGGGGTATGATTTGCGGCGAACCTAACGTTATAGCGTTGTTGCCGCGTGTTGCTAGTACTGGGGTGGTCGGATGGCAAGGCTGGATTTATTCTTCTATGAGGGGAGTCCTGTCCCATTCGAGGTGGGACAGGCGCGGGCGGCCGCGCGACATGCTCATGTGATCTTGGAGTCGCAATTACGTGGGTGGATGCAGGAGGGTTCGGAGACCGAGGAGCTGGATAGAGTTTAGATCCTGCATTGGCAGAGATATTGTCGTCATTCGAACTCGGATGCGCAGAATGAAAATTAGTTTCTGAAGATACACCCTCCGTGGATGTGTCGAATAGTGGCTGGGCGATGGCCGAATCTTGGCGGTGACCGTTCATTGGTGTCTGCGAGTCCCGACAAGTTTCCGACGTCGACACTGGGAGAACGTGATTTACAAGCGGCCGGACACTCGATGGTTGATAGTACTGGTGCTCTGACGAAGAGGTGGATGTGGCTGATTCGGTCGGGCTGTAGGGATGTTAGCAAGTGGGTAGCACATTGCTCGGACTACACCTGCCTGGCATGACTCGCGTGATTTGCAACAACGCGATACGATTGATCAGACGATGCTGGAGCGTTTGCACGAGTGCTGAGAACTGCGTTCCCGCTGGGAGGGGTGGAGTGGGGAGGACTGGTCGGTTGGTGGTGGTACGCGACTACGGACTCGCTCGCTGGTCTCGAAGAAGACGCGAGCAGCTCAGCAACACTGGGGAGTGTCGGAAGACGACCGCGAAGTGGCCAGTCGCTTTCCATGGCGATGCGAGCATGCGAATAGACGGACACCGACGAAGAAAATATGAGGCAGACGTGGAAAGGGAAACACGGTGGCACAGAGGGGGGAATAGAGTTTGACAGGCTGGAAGGCAGAGCAAATGTGAAGGGTAGTGGTAGGGTCTACATTCCGTTTGTCTCGTCTCTCTGTCCGCCTCCACTTGCGGCGAGGTGGGAGGCGCAAAAGGCCGGAGCTCATTCGGTGGAGGCTTTGGGAGCTGCACGGTGCTAAGGGAAAGACGCTGCAGGCGCGAGGATGGCATGCATCGGCTGTGAGCCGGCGTGCCCCAGGAGGTTAGGCCATTACGACATCCCTGGGGTTCGCTGTTCAAGCCGTCATCTTGCCGCTGGTGTGTCGACTGAGGGTCGCTAACGGCACTAGCGTCGGGAGCCGGCTGAGATTCCCCGATTCTAGGGCCCAATCTTCTCCACACGCACGCAGCGGGTCCAATGCCATGGTGCAGCAGGGAGCCATTAGAGGCAGTCGGCCCGTGGCGTCGCACAGTGTTTGGCTCCGCATCTCGGGACGGAGCCATCGATATCGCCAAACCCGCCCTCATCTATCTCATCCGAGTTAAGTCCAATTCTACCACTCGAGTCTCAACGAGGTGATGGCCGGTCTAGACAGGTGCCGTGAAACACCGTTGACACGGCAAGCAGCCGTTTGGCGCCTAGACCTTCGAGCAGTATACATAGGTATCTGAATTGCTGTTAGTCACGGGCGCCCTTGTCCCTGGATCGATCCGGCGCTGGAAACCATCGTGCAAGACACTCTTGTGGAGGCAGCCCGTGTGTGCAAGGAAGCACCGCCCATCGTCCTTCACCCAACCTCACATGCAGGCATCACCTCGTCTCGCTGAAGATCACAACCTCCCACCGTTAGGCTCGCGGCTATCAGCCCCCCGCCAATCGTGACACGCGCCACTCGCAATAGGCGCGCAAGATTGCCTTTGCTTTCAGCCTTTGACCGATGGATAAACAGCTTCACAGACGCATTTGACCACAACCGGCCCGAATAGGGTGTGAAGCTGCGTGCCGTCTGTTTGACGTGTTTCGGCTTGCCGAGCATGCGCTTATTGGCTCTCGTCGTTTGTACACCAAGCACAGCCTTTTGGATGGGCCGTCTAGATGAACTAGTCCTGGACTTCAGTCCCGAGATTTTGCCTTGCCGGTGGTGATGAGATATTTTTAGTACCATGTATATCATCCGTACTCACACCTTTTAGACTACCTGAATACCACCAGCCCTATCTGCTGCCTGCTATTGTCGTCCAATCAACTTACATTGTTATGCAGCTGGGTATGCTTTACGCACCTCCGTTGCATGAGATCCTGCGGGACGTTGTCGTGTTGGGATACGAAGGCGCGGGGTTGGATTCTTTTGAAAAATGTTTTAAAAGACCTTTTCTGTGGTGCATACACATATACTGCATGCCAACTGCGTAGGATTCCCCTGCCCGGTATCATACTGCACAAGTCCAGCTAATGCTCTTCAGGATGCCCGTTTATTGACATATCACCAATGGTGATGTGGCATGCACTTGATGTCAAAGCGCATTTCATGGCGTGTCCCTGCTGATGTCTGGGCCGTCACCATGCATAGCTTGAGGCCCCGGGAGCGGTTCCCCGGTTCGCTTGCATTGATGCTTGCAGCAACGCTCATAAACGTACAAATACCACCTTACGCCAATCACTGGCTCGCCACTGTTGCACCGTCAAGATGCTTGCAGCAGCCTACGACAGATGCGTTGCTGTCTCGCTTAAGCATGCGCTGTATGCACGACATTAGAAATGCTAGACTTTCCAACTTAGGCAAAGTTGGCGCTGCCTACCCATACAGATTGCGGGCAACGACGGTTGAGCGCTCACCTCCGTGCGTGCTTAAGATTTGGTGAGCTATCTCAGTACACAGCGAGAAAGGCAAGGCAAGTGCATGAAAGTGTAGCGAAAATGACATCAGATATGAGAATGTTCATTCTCGCATATCCATTCAGGACAGGTAGTATCAAGATCTCAGTGCTGCGAGTTTTCAGCGCTCTCTTCTTAGCATGGAAGAGGATTTTATTCATGATGCGCCACCAAACGCGTCTCATGTCTTCGATGAAATTGTGTCCAGCAGCATACCTGCTTCCTCGCTCTCCTCTGTCACATGATCGTCCTTCGCTTCCGTCTAACGAGTACCGACTTCTCTCCCCTCCTCCACACCTCCACGCCAAGTTGCCTCCACCCCTCCTGCCTCAGTCTCTCGTATTGCTCCCGCTCTACCAACCCTCCTGTATCCCAAAAGACACAACGGCGTTCAACGTATTCTTCTTTCGTGTAGTGATCGTGGTCGTAATCAATGTATCGCCTCGCCTCTTCCTCATCGATTTCGAATGCCATGCTGAGGTGGGCGGCGTGGGCGGCGTACGATGGGGCAGGTGCGTGTGTTTTGAACCATGAAGGCATGGTAGCTTCGACACGGCGGAAGCTGTCATATGAAACATAGCTGTGGATGTATGCTGCTCCATGTATTCTCTCGACCGGCTTTACGATGCGGATTTGACAACCTGGTTGCGCTATGGGAGGAGGCATTGTTGGTGCCCTATGGTCTGATGAGAAAGGGCGGTGAACGTGACGGTGGTGTTCCTGTACGCAGGCCGGCTTATAGTTGAAGTTCAAGAAAGGCATCGTGGTCGTTGGGCAGGTGACAGACGATGTATTGTGGGTGGGTTCATACTGTTCTCAGATCTTTTACACACAAGTTTGTCTATGGGGTGAGACTTTGATCGTGTTTGCTTGTTGCTGTGGATGTTGGTTCGTTGTCTGAGAGCAACGGCCGTGCGATGTCTCGAACCAGCAAGGCAATGGCGCACTCTTCTAAGACAGTCAGGGTCTGTGGAAGAACGAAACGTCTCATACTGCACGCAACAGCCAGACATTTTAAGCCATGTGGTGAAACTGCTTGGTCAGCATGGCAGGCAAGAACCCACGAGTTGGGTCGATGGCGAAGAAGAAGGATATGTCATTTACAAGGAGAATAACGCTCTTTTTGGCTCAGCTTGAACCATCAAAACATATTTCTAGCATCGCTCACAGCTTCGCTCTCCGCTGCAGATACTGCCGGATGCCAATGGCCGCTGCACTGGATTAGCAAGCGCTCTGAAACAATATCGAAATCACTGACCAAGAAGCACCGCCAGGCTCTTGAGGCCCAGCAGCCCCAGGAACCAGCTTCCCCACCCCAGCGGCCGTCCCTCGCGGTCAAAGTTGGGCTTCATCTCGTTCATGCCAGCGAACTTCTTCTGCTTCTTGAGCGTGTATGGCGGGTAGCGGACGTCCATCAGGCCCTCGAGCCATGCGGGCGTGGTGGTGACGGAGCGGCGGTGGGTGAAGACGTCGAATGAGGCCTTGCCGCGGTAGGCGCCCTGGCCGGACGAGCCGACGCCGCCAAAGGCCAGGGTGGGGATGGAGGCGTGGAAGAAGCCGTCGTTCATGGAGGCGCCGCCGGAGCGGGTCTGGTCGAGGACCTGCTGCAGCTCCTGCTTGTTGCCAAAGGCGTAGGTGCCGAGGGGCGTGTCGTGCGTCTCGTTGGCCAGCTTGATGGCCTCGTCGAGGTCGGAGACAGGCAGGATGGGCATGAGCGGGCCGAAGCTCTCGTCGGTGACGAGGCTGTCGCCGATGTCGCTGACCTGGACGACGGTGGGCTCGATGAAGAGGTCGGCCTCGTCCATGGTGCCGCCGACGACAATGGTGCCGCTGCTGGCGTCGAGCATCTTCTTGAGGCGTTGGAACTGCTTGCGGTTGACAATGCGGCCGTAGTCGGGCGAGTTGCGCGCGCCGTCGGGGTAGAAGTCGGCGAGCGCGGCCTTCATCTCGCGCACAAAGGCGGGCACCATGGTGCGGTCGATGAAGGTGCAGTTCTGGCTGACGCAGACCTGGCCGGCATTGAGCGTCTTCGCCCACAGCAGGCGGCGCGCGGCCAGCTTGGGGTCGGCGTGCTTGGTGATGATGGCCGGGTTCCTGCCGCCCAGCTCGAGCGTCAGCGGGGTCAGCGTCTCGGCCGCCTTCTTCGCGATGATGCGCGCGACGGCCTCGGAGCCCGTGTAGAAGATGGTGTCCCACTTCTGGGCGAGCAGCGCCGTCGTCTCGGGGATGGCGCCCTGGACGACCGTGTAGCAGGTGGGGTCCAGCGCGGCGGCCACGAGCTTCTGCAGCACCGCGGCCGCGTGGGGCGCCGACTCGGACGGCTTGATAACGGCGGTGCAGCCCGCGGCGATGGCGCCAATGAGGGGGCCCACGGTCAGCTGGAAGGGGAAGTTGTACGCCCCGATGATCAGCGCCGTACCCAGTGGCTCCTTCCTGATGCGCGGGCCCACGAACTTGTTAGTGAAGGGGATGTCGCTGGGCGTTTCGTCCTTTGCGAAGCGCGGCAGGTTGTTGGCCATCCACACGCAGTCATTCATGCACCACGAGATCTCCACCAGGTACGTCTCGAACGTCGACTTGCCCAGGTCGCGCCGGCACGCCTCGGTGATGAGCGCCTCGTTATCCTTGAACGCCCAGTACAGCCTGCGCAGCTGCTGCATGCGGAACGCGAGCGGCCGTGTCTTGTGCGCGAGGAACGTGGCCCGCGACGTCGCGCATGTCGGCGCGATGTCGTCCATGGGCGTGTGTTCAAAGGCCGGCATTTCCGGCATCGTCGCGGTCATCGTGCGAACGTCGTGTGAGGATTCCAGGTATCTGCGTCACAAGCAGGATGGGGAGCAGGAGCTATAAAGGTGGCAATTGCATTTGCACATGCACTACCACCTCGGGAAGTACCATGCTGACGGACTGTGCTCAAACCTTCCAGCGTCATACATAGATGCCTCGGACCGTCCGCAACGTACACGCCCCGCTTTTCGCTTAGCACTTGGCATAAAAGTCGTGTGTCACGTGACGCTTGCTATGTACATATGTCTGTCTACTGGGACGATGCTGAGCTGGACCGACTCGAGGCAGGGCGCACGCCGGCCATGTCGCTCTTGTCCTTGTCGCCGAGGTTGATGCGTTCGCACCAAGAGCACCAGCTCCTGAGCTTGCCCGTGACCTCGCGCTCCAGATAGTGCACCGCCTTCTCGCGCTCATCTTCATACAGCTTGACGCACTCGCCAACACGCACCTGCTTCTTGTGCTTGACTTTGAGCACGCCGCCGATGCCCTCGATCTCCTGCGCGAGGTAGCTCGTGCCCCTCCAGCGCTCCGCCGAGTCGGGCGAGCCACTGCCCGCAGCCAGCGCATCCAGAATTTCCTGCTCACACGTCTCGTGCTCGACGATCCTGGCGCCCAGGCATCCCGGGCCTCTACCGCATTCGACGCCTTCATTGCCTTCGCCGGCGCCGGTGCCCACGCCGCCAAGGTAGTGGCTATACCGCGTCCTCCAGCTCCAACCACGCACGTACATGGTGTCGGCGTTGCGCAGGTCCTTGCCACATGGCGCGCACAGCCACACCACGTTGTCGCAGTTGCAGGGCGTTCGCTCGAAAGCGGGTGCGGTGAAGGGGCGTGGCATGGCGGTCTCGTCCTCGGCGCATGCTGGGGGCGGGCGTGCAGCGACCAGAAGCCGCAGCGGCGCCTTATTGCATGTGCGGCAGAGGCGGCGGTGGCGGGCGCGGAGTGTGGGCGCGGGCGGCGGCTTCATCGTGCAGTTCTTGGACACGGTCAGCCTCATTCCAGCAGCTTAGATCAGGTAATGCCACACCCGGCATACGACGACGCCGCAGCGCTGGCACTCGCCCACCATGTCGCGCGCACACTTGCCCACGCGTCCGGTCGTCAGCTGCTGGCGCAACGGCGTGAAGGCGGCGACCTCAAGCTGCTCGTTGCAGCAGTGTAGCGTGTGCTTGACGAGCTGGCCGCGGTACTCGAGCAGATTGGCGCGGAACTGCCTGCACGTGCGCGACAGGTCGTGCAGCGTGTTGAGGTCGAGCTGGCCCGTCAGCTGGCGGACTATACTGCATCGGCGTCGCGGTCAGCATGCATAGGGGGCGTGGAGTCTTGTCCTGGCTGTAGGTTCAGGCTCACGGATAACAGCTCAGGGCGGCGCTGAATCCATTCATGTTGGGATTGGGCCTCGACGGCCCCTCGTCTGCCACGGCCGGCAACGGGGCTTCATCGTCCAGGTCTACTATGACCACCATGATGAAAAACTGCAACAACAGGTGGGAGCATTGAAGCCGCCCAGGGCTTGGAAAGAAGATGAGGGTGGAGGTGTCGTGGGGACGACGGTGACAGTCAGTGGGGCAATGACACGTCCATAGCAAGAGGTGCGATTCTCGGCTGCATGACTACCTCCCACCCCGCGAGGCTGCCCCTCCCTGACTCGCGCCCCTTTCGCTGATGCAATTGGTCCCGATCTGTAGCCTTCGTCCGTGGCATTTCATATAATTGAACTACACTTTAAATTCGCCGTGAAGTTTGACATGTATCACGTCCTGCCAGGCGGAATACCGCTCCACGAGTCATTGCCACCGCGCCAGGACCCCGCGCGCGTAAAGTCACTATAACCCACGCCCCCAAAAAGAGCATAATTCACAAATCCGAAGCGGAAATACTCCGACAAATCGCCCGTCGAAGCTTTTCGTTGCCACGTGAAGCTGTTCTCGCCTCCCCTGCCCCTATACCTCTCAACATCGTTGACAATCACACTAACACCCTCGTACCCACGTAGCAAAGACTCCCACGTGAATGTTATGCTCGTGCCGTTGATTACGGGGTCGAGGATGGAAGGGATGCCAGACCCGAGCTGCGCGTCGCCGCGAAGTGCAGCGGCGGTCTGGAGGATGGGATCAAACCCCCAGCGCGCAATGCCATTCACAAAGAGACCAACAAGAAGGCCCTGATTTAGCAAGCTAATGCGAGTCTGGAGTGCGGTACCAGGAAGAAGGAGTAGCGCGATGATGTAGTGGTGTATGCGAAGCGTGAGTTTGGGCACGGCGGACAGGATGCCTAAACTGGCACCAAGCATGATATACAAGCCCAGCAAGCGTGGCAAGCGGCCCTCGTTCCGGAAGCACCAACATTGATAGAGAATGATGGCAAAGAGGACAAGGACAATTATAACAAGTGCTGTTATGGCGCCGGGTTGTTGGCGGATATCGTGCCCGGTAAGCCGCTGAATGGGTATCTTGTCGAAAGTGTAGTTGTTGAGCGCTCCGACCCATGCACCGCCAACCCACAGTATTGTCTTTTCGACCGGTGCTTTGCAGTTTCGGAGCGTCTTACGGACGCTGTACTGATAGAAAAGAGCGGCGACCAGGGCAGCAGGCAGGAAACGGCCGAGAGTTGTAGAGGCAAGAGATGGGTAATTGGAGTAGGACGGCGGATCCGATGCCATGCCGACCTGAAAGAACATGATGGCGAAAATGGGGGCGAAGAAGGCGGAAGGGCGAGATGTTAGGACCCCAAACAGTATGGTAAATATGATCGACAAGATCAAGAGGTTCCACCGCGGGTCCCGACACTTGCTCGCCGCACTTGTAATAGTACGTGACTGATTGAAGCTGAAGGCCATGGGGAATGTCGAGTCGTATGCCACACTGCTGATGCCGTTCCGCACGAGAGCACGAAAATCGAACTTGTCGCCAACCAACGACACGACGCCGCAGCCTCCCTGCCCGTTGCTTATCACGCCAGCATGAATTGCCGCACCGCAAACGAACGAGTCTCCGCGATAGACAGGCGCAAGATTCTCGGCAGGGTCGGACTGGCCCCCTACGACGAGCGGCCTGTAGTTTATCGACGCGTTGCCGATAGCGCGGGGGTTAAGGACGTGCGCCCCGAGGCAGTTTGCGGGGCAGTTGAACGCAAAAGACGAGTTGTCGAAGGGGAGGCAGTTGCGGCCGTCGAGCCCGCAGGCCTGGGGACTTGGCCTACTGGGTGGTCAGCCATGCTGGAGGGGGGTGGGGGTGAGAGGGCTCTCAGTCGTACCATAGATTTGCGACACAAGACAAGGGCACTGGCGCTCCATAGCCGGCCAGGTTTGCAGGCAGACTGTAGTTGGTGAGAATGACACCAAACAGCGCAGCCCAGAGGCCGAACCCCGCCAGGTACACGCATACTCGCGCCCATGGCGGCAGACGCCCCAGTAGGCGGACCGGCCAGGTCTGGAAGCGCTCCAGGAAGGGCGTGATGCAGTACCTCCCCGCTGGCTCAGGGCCCGTCAACCAGCCCGCTGCCTGGCGACGGCATCGACCCACCGGCGCGGGGAGCTTTGCCTCGAGCCTCGTCCACCATGTTCGCGTGTGAGCAGACGGTCGCGCCGTGGGTGTTGCGCCCTTGGACCTCGGCTCCTCTGGTATGCACGAGGAAGCTGCGCTCGGCGTGATTGCATCGCCGTCGGTATCGCCGCTGCCGTCTTCGACGTCTCTTATGGCCGCACGCGGGCCTGTGGAAGGCACATGCATGTCCGTCGTGGTTCCCTGCAAACTATTGCGCGTAGGCTCAATCAGACATCATATGTGCGGCAGTATCATGGTGAAGGCAACTTCGATGCGACTTTGCGATGACTGGAGTCACTAGATAGACTACATGAGACGGCAAGCATCATCGAATCCAGATTCCTCATGCCAAGCCGGCACTGTTCCGGCCGTCTCCAGCCCGGCGGCAACACTGCTCTACGCTAGACTAGTCCATCAATACAAGAGCTTCAGGGTAGCATCTTCGTCTGAGACTCATGCCGGACACGGTACTTGGCCAGTGGAATGGGCACCTCGCCGCTGTATCCGACCTCGCCCTGTGCCTTCTCCAGCTTCCGTGTGATCTTGCCCACCAAGCTCGCTATCCATCGATCGTTCGCCATGGCCGACACCGTGCTCGCGCCAGCCTTGCGCATGCCCACCATAGTCTTGGCAGATGCATCCTTGAATCCAGTGTCAACCTTCTTCAGGAAGTCCTTGAAGCCCTTGTTTGAGCTGACGGTTTTTGACGAGTCCATGCTTTCGGTTGTGTTGCCCGTGTTCGCAGTATCCACCGAGGCGAGGCTGTCCACATCGCTGTCACTAGCTGCTGTACTGACACGCTTGAGCTCTCGGAGGACCTTCGCTTCCTCGAAAGACTTGTCGCTTTCAATAACTTTTGTCGCCTTGACGATTGCAGCAACAAAATTAAGCAGATCTTGGTGGAACTGCGCCGGCAAGTGTGCGTGCGCGCTGATGTGCATACCCGCTTCGTCCTTCTTGAGCTTCTCCAGGTTCTTTCGCGCATACATCTCCTTGGGCGTACCTGCCAAGTCCTTGATAGCCTCTTCCATTTCCATCAGCTCGAACTCGGTAGACTTGGCCGGGAAGATGTGCTCATGGTGTGGGAACAAGAATAGTGGAATTGTGAGGACTGCATCTGCACCGCCAAGCCGGACCACTTGCTTGAGCTCAGCAGCTTCAGGTAGCGCTCGATAGGCCAAGACATCCGACATTTTGAAATGGCATTGAATGTTATAATTTGTGTTGATAGGAAAGGATGCTTCGCTTGCAATGGGCCCTAGTTCGACGGCGAAATTTGCATCAGCACACCAAGCCGAGATACGAGCTTCAAGTCTACGGATCTCTGAATCTTGGCCTGCATAGTGCTTGAAGAGGTATTGCCGCATCAGGCTGACAAACCACTTTCCCGACCCGGCGGCCGTTACCGACTTGAACTTGACGGGGTGAAAGTAGCAGAGGGGGCTGAGCATCAAGCGGTAGAGGAACGGCAGCCGATGTAAGAAGGCTTTGACGTTCGGATAATCGGTTTTGCGAAGCGTGGAAACCCTTATCGACTTCTTAGGCGGGTGAGGTATCGACGGACTATCGTGGATATGCGCACATATTGCGGCCCGGACATCGTTCTCATTGTCCAGGTCTAGCTTGCTCTCTCTCTCTTCGTCCAGGGCGGCTTCTCGTAGAGCTCGCTTTGCATTCGTAATCACACTGGTGTTATAGATGGTCTTGACTAGCTCTTGATACTTTTTATTTGCGTCCTCTTCTCCCGGCGAAAGTTTCTTCACGGTTGAAAAGGCAGATTCGAGCTCCTCTGAATCTGATGGCTGTTTGTCGGCTGTCATTTGCCGCACCATTGAGATGCGACGAGGATATGTGCCATCAAGAGCGACAGATGCTGCCCTCAGAATGGCGGTATCGCTGGCAACAAAAGTATCATCCTCCCTGGTCGGCTCAGGTTGGCCGTATGCAACACTGCCGAACGTGACTTCCCAGTCCCCGCCCTTGACATTGGCGTAGATATCGTCGACGTGAATCTCCCGGAACAGAGGCACAACCACCTTGTCGGTCTGGATAGCCAACTCAATATCGTCTGACAGTTTGATGCCAGCCTCAACACCGTGAGCGACGAGGGTCATTGTGGAAAGTGACAATGTAACGCCGCGCACAACGAACAAGCCCTTGACTTCAGTGTCGATCTCCAGAGCAGGAAGATCGAAGAAGGCAATTTGGTCGTTTATAAAGTGTAGATCTCGGAGGAAAGTCTTCCTCAAGAACCGACGAGCAACGCCACCAGGAGCGTCGAACTGGTAGAGGCACACGGCCATTATGATGGGCCAGCAGGAGGTGGTAAACACCCAATAGAGAAGCCACGAGGTCGAAAATATGGCATACACCAAATTCACGGTAGTGAAGATACTCCAGATAGGGGCGAAAGGCAAGATGCGATGACCGTACGACTCCCCTAGGAGCACGGCGTAGACCAGGATCGGCGCTCCAGATATTGTCCATCGTAATGGCCAGGACAGCGATACAGCCCCGAGGAGAGTGCATAAGAGGAAGGCGTTAGGTATGACTTTGCTGCTCAGAGCACGTGTGGGCGTGGGCGCGGGTGTGGTTGTCGTTGTAGCTGCAGGTGGCTGTGCAACTGGTTTTCGCTTAGTCATACCCGGCGCACCGTTTTTGACAGGCGTCTCCATGTTAACTAGAAGAAGTGGTCGCAGGGAGCGAGTAGGGATAGATCTCTGGGGTTTTAGGTGAGGCAGGCGATCGTAGTATGTGCTGCTGCAACGTCGTTTGCCAGGCGCGGGTTCGCACGAGGTATGTACGTCACAGCTCGTCAGAATTCAAGATCTAAACCGCATCGAACCAAGGAAGCGCGACTTGCGCTTGAAAGCATCCATGGATGCTACACAGCACCAGAGCAATTTCTCGTACCTGTTGATCGATGTGCATCTTACAGAATCTAGTTATGACATTAACCACAACAATGCTAGCATGATCTAGCTGATCACCAGCAGATTCATCCTCGATATTAGCGATGCTCTTACCGTTGATTCTGGAAGGCTATTTCTTCTGTCACGGCAAGGTCAGGTGCAGTGAACCTTCTAAAGCCTCGATACCTGTTAGGCTTTCAGTCTTCGTTTTTCTGATAATCTGCGACGAGAAAGAAAGCATAGAAAGCATCTGACGTTTGCTTTGTTGTGTGACAAATATCCAAATCGATTTACTCGACAATCAGAATTGCATAAAACACCCCCTCTATGTTGTACAACAGGCTTATTCGAGGAATGCCATCGCCAATAATACCTATGGCTTAGTACTTAACGCAACATCACAAACCCAGCAGGACACCAACATAATCAATGCCATATTTCAGGTGAGTAAGTGGTCTATGTGTGACCCGCCATTGATCAAATATATTAAGACCAGATCACAGCTAATTTAAGACAATGGTACAACGGTCAAGAATGCCACGCGAGACTACGCGCCCTGAGGCAACGAAGGTTAAGGAGGTCTTTCACAGTATCTGTTCCTTCAACACATCGTGACCTCTGTTTAGACCACACGAGAGCTCTTTCGACCCGCAAAGTAGTTCCCTTGCACTCCCATTGCCCCTGTACCCATGGTTGTTTCGTCTTCTGTCTTCGTTCTTACCGGAGGCTCCTTTCGAGTGAAGCACTCGCCGATAGGATGGCCAACTTCGCAAGCAACTACCCTAGATAGCGCAGGCATCTAGTTAGCAAAGGGT
Organism: Ophiobolus disseminans; assembly: GCA_010093685.1. NCBI lineage: Eukaryota > Fungi > Ascomycota > Dothideomycetes > Pleosporales > Phaeosphaeriaceae > Ophiobolus > Ophiobolus disseminans. Next base: position 1,202,720 of record MU006217.1, read on the forward strand.
TCAATATGTATAGCGACCGGGGGTGACTCACCACTTGCCGATCCCCATGTCCTTGGGCGCATGTCGCACGCCTCGTCCTCCACCTCCAACAATTAGATTGCCCGGCCGATATTTTGGATCTGCAAGCATACGCTTGATGACACTAGAGTGAACCACGGCATTTGCTGGAATGTCGCGCGTCTCGCCCTTAGGCAACGGCCAGGTAATAGCCTTCCAGGTACCATCTTCTTGTAGGTCCATCCTGCGGAACGGCATGTATTCCATCATATTCCAAGATACGACGCTCATGCGGGTAGCGCCATTGTTGAACTGAAGCACGTCGTGCATGCGTCCCTTTGTAGCCGCAAAGTGGAAATGGTTATGAAAGTCTGTATCAGGGTGACTGTGATGATGAGCCGCGAAGTTATTGGCATCCACAACCTTCGTAGTAGTCGTGCCATTTGTCGAACCGTTCAAGCCATTGGCTCCATTTTGGTCATGTGCCGGGTCCGGTGAGCCAGGATCAATCTGGATTGTTGGTATCAGAGGCAGGCGCTGACTTTCCGCTGTCTCGGGTTCTTCAAAGCAGCAGTGCAATGCCTCCAGCTTCACTTCGTCGAAGTCCAGTCCAGCTTTTTGTGCCTCGCGTACCATCCACACAAGCGGTACGTGGCTCAACGCTGCATCGTGCCCTGAATCAAGAGGCCACCCACCTCCAATATCCTAAAAGGTCAGCGTTTGACAGGTTGCGATGAACGGGGGTAGCGACTTACAGCGTGACAACCGGGGAACCATACTTCCTGGATATCCTGTTCCCCTTCATCCTCCTCTGATATCCACGTTTCATGAGCATCGAATGACATGATAGAGGTAGCACCAGAATGGGGACTGCCGTCGCACTGAGAGTAGCCTGGACTTCTACTGCGGACCCCTGAGGTCTCGTGGGGGTTCCTGAATCGCTCAGGCGGTGCTAAGGTGTCACGGCGGCCTCTGTCTTCTTCGGCACCGCTCTTCTCGTTCCCACTTTCATCCCCGTGGCCATGCAAAAGCTCTTTCATATGCTTGTGCTTGTGATGACGTTTGTAGTACATCGATCTGTCTGGCTTCTCCTGGGAGATGAGATCCTGTCTGAACTTTGCGCGTCTCTCATCTATGGACACTGCGTGCCTGATTACCCTAGCACTACTCCGCGCAGTATACGGGAATTTACTGCGCTGCATCCAGGCGCTCTCGAAGGCTGGGACAGAGTTGACCGTATCAAAAAGCCCCAGAAATCGTATCGGAATTACAGGGCGGCTAAAGGTTTCTCTGAAGGCACACATGAACTCCAAGAGCTTCTTCTTCTCCGTTTTCTCGCCGGGGGCGAGCGTCTCCTTTTCTTTCTCTTCCGGCAAACGACACTGCCACTTCTGGAAAGTTCTTGCCTGGTCGTCAGTATTATCCTCGCGCAGGTGGTGTTGTCCACTCACTTCCAAGCAAATTGGCACATCTCCTCGTTACCAGCCTGTGCCTCGATGAGCATGTCAACAGCACACCATATTCCGTTAACAACTTACGGACAGAAGGCCGACATGATCCAGCATTTCGGCTAAGAAGCGTGCAGTGTATGCGCCTCTCGAGAAACCAAAGAAGTAGATGTCGTCTCCGGGTGTATAGTAACGCATGAGGAACTAGCTGGCATCAGTGACACGTAAGGAAAAAGTGCGCTGTCCATCCGCCGAGAGTTGAGAAGGGTGGCTTACCTTGTATCCGGCCATAACATGAAGGTCAAACGATGTTCCTGTGGATATTGAGAAACATGTTCGACGTTCTCTAAGTGAACTTACCGACTGCGCTGTCTTTCGCCTTCGCATACCAAGATTTGAACTTGTCAATTCGGCTGCTGCGGGTCATGGAACCATTCGCTTTTGTGACATATGTGCCAATGCCTGGCTGGTAGTAATGGAACTGGTCGTCGCCATCTCTGTCTAGCATGCGATAAATCTTGAGGATGTTGGAGTCCGCATCAGTGCCAGAGAACTTGTTACCAGTGCCATCGAAACATAGGATGAACTTCTTGCGTTCGTGTGTTCGTTTGCGCGGCACTCCTCCGTACTCCATGTTGCCTTGGTCGACGTTCTGAGGCGGATGGGACGCAGGAATTGATGAAAGGGGCACCTCCATGTTCTTGATGCCCGGTGGTCTAAAATGTCAGAATCGGCTGGTTTGATGGGGAAGTGAGCAGCCACCTGCAAGATGCAAGAGCAGGTCAAGATTGAAATCACAGTGAACAGCTAGCAGCCAGACAAGCGGAGCTATGACTGCGAGCTGTACAGGTGGAATGATGATCACCTTGGTGCCGCAAGCCGTCTTCCTGGAAAAGATTGCCGATCATGTCCGCGAGATGTGCTTCTGATCGAGTGCTGCGAGGGCTACGAGTGCCACATGCCATAGCATTGCGCGCTACTTGACAGTCGACAGAATCATTGGCTTCGTGTGCTTCGTCTCTAGTTGACTTCCCATGCCAGAATCGTACAAGTATCGCTGCCGACAGCTCGGTGTAAGGAAGACCGTAGTAATGCACCGCATAATGCACCGCACAAACTCTCCGGCGTCACCTACTTGCTGCAATCGCGCAAACGCGTATCTCCTCATTGGCTCGGTCTACGAAGGGTGCGCTCACGTAGCGAGATATCATGCACCAGATCGGCGGAACGTGCAGGCCACGTATCTGATGCGAAAGGACTTTCAGCCAGAGTCAATTTTCTGAGCTTGTTGTCGCGAATCAGCAGATGCAGTATGCAGATCGATGATGCGTCCGTGGTGGATCGCTTGGTCGGCGATGTCGATTTCCCATCTGCATGCTTACGGCCCGCGCGATGCCTTCCTGGTCGCGAATCCAATCCCCCCACACCCCTAGCTCACATGTCTCGCGTCCCTGATACGACGTGCTTGGTCTACTGTACCTGGGAGCTCTCTCCGTGCCTGGCTGCAAGCTGAACATGCTGACCTCGTGTCGGTCACACCCGCTGGCTTCGATGTGGCATTTGAGAGGCACTGACTGCGTGTGGAGTCGTTCACTACGTTACTAGTGCTCCCTAGGGACGGCGCCACTTGCGCACAAGAAACATTGATGCGTTGAACCAATCGAGCGCCACAAGCGCATACCAATAGGCGAATTACGTCTTCCCGCAGTCGACTTTTCGGATCCTACTCGCCAATCGTCAACCTCGGCCAGATTGGGACGGCGATCGTTCAATTCGTCTGTCACTGCCAGTTCGGACAGATGCGACGGAGCCGGCCCTGTCCGCCTCAGGATCTCGCGAGTCGCTAACCGCACCTGGGCAGGGAAGATGCCCGAAGGTACCACTCGATATCAACGACAGCGCTGCACAGCTGCCGGGTAACAATCAAGTAGCGGTCGATGTGCGTTTCCATCTTGCAGCGCACACTTGATGTCGGTTACGCATCCTGGAGCGACTGAAGGCATGCGTGGCTTACCTCATCACATTCATCGACACACTCTAGTCGAGTGCCGGCAGCACCCAAGCATCATTGGTGGAGCTAGATGCAGAGCTAAAATAGCTGCAGCATCACGATGCACCTGTTCACAATGCAGGATCGGCCGTGGCGTTCAGACTGTGATCCCAATAATGCAACACCAGCTTGTGCCATTCTTGTGCTTTGCTCCACTCAGCTTGGCGCCACCAATGAGAGCATTCCGATTGAAGCTGTCCACCACGGGCGTCGCGATACTCATAGTAACCCCCTTAGCTGTACCAATAGCGGAACGGATTTCAACGCCGTGAAAGGGCGTCCGATGCGGCATCCTCGCCGACAGAGGGGACGATCACTGCGTTCCAAGGTTGCAGCTTCTGCAATCGCCGATCACGATGCTACAAGCTTGAGACTGCCACATGCAGTTACCAAGTGTAGCTCTTGCACCGAGAGATTGGCGCCTCGGCTCGTCTGTAACTCACCCTGCCGGTTGTTTACAAGTGTCCGTAAACCACTCCGAGTACTATAATATTGTACCCGTCCACATTCTAATCTCGAACGTCACACATACTCAACTTCACCATGCCGAGTCCATTACGATCATTGCTGGGGACCATTAGGAAGAAGCCAACCCAGGCTAGCGATGGTCGCTCATCGGAAGCCTCCAGTGGGCTGAAGAGCAACGAGAAAACCACTATCGGCCACGATCTCAAGAATCTAGGTCTCAAGAATGCCAAATTCGCAGTCGAGGCCATCACGACTCTAGCATCTGGCGAGCCTCTTGATGACAAAGACCTTCTCCTCGAGAATGGCGTACAAATGCTACAGGGATTGCCTCTCAACAGTGGCCTAAGCGCAAAGGTCTCAGATGGCTTCATCGCGATGCTCTGGAATGATCTCCCACACCCTTCGCCCACGCATGCAGGTCCGTCCACAAGATATCGCCGACATGATGGTGGTGGCAACAACCCCCACAACCCAGAGATGGGAAAAGCCGGCTCACCATATGCGAGGAACGTGCCACCGTCAAAACCCAAAGGCATGTTTCCCGTCAACAGTGACTGCACAATGGCGACAACGCGGCTGACAATGCAATAGGGCCGAACTTACCAGACGTCGAGGACGTATACGAGGCGCTTCTGAAGCGTGACGGCCCATTTCGGCCACATCCGTCGGGACTCAACCGGCTGTTCTTCTCTTTTGCGACCATCGTCATTCACGAATGTTTCCAGACTTCGAGGACGGACCCGTGGATCAACGAGACCTCGAGTTACGTGGATTTGAGTACTCTCTATGGTAACACAGAGAAAGAGCAGGTACGAGTGCGTACAAAGCATAACGGGACGATATATCCGGACTCGATTGCTTCGGAACGAATCATGATGATGCCACCAGGCGTCGTTGCAGTGCTACTCATGTTCTCGAGGAACCACAATCACATCGCCGAATCGTTGTTCTCAGTGAATGAAGGTGGGAAATACAAGCCATGGGAGAGTCTAGACAAAGTTGGGCAAGAATGGTAAGTTGTTCATATCCACCACATTATCCAGGCGATGCAACTTATCGTTTCCCATCACACTAGCCTGTCTATTGGCAACCTTTGGTTTAAACGACTGAACTCTCCAAGAGGCTGCAACCACACACAGGCGATGGATGCAGATGGTAGCAACTTACATGCATTCCAGAGCTGATTTGACATTCTAGGCAAGACAATGATATCTTCCAACTCTCCCGGAACATCAATGTCGGATTCTTTGCATCAGTCGTCCTTCATGATTATGTTGCGGCGATTTTGAACACTCCTCGAGCTAACTCTGAATGGTCGCTGGATTTGGGGAAAGAGATTAAGCAGGGTGGAACGCGCGTTGAACGGTACGTACAACTCTACACAGTTCGCATGTGAGGCGTGACTGACGTCCGGGACCAATATCTAGGGGTACCGGTAGCCACGTATCCGTAGAGTTTGCTGTTCTCTACCACTGGCATGCTGCCCTGAGTGCCGCAGATGCACAGTGGATGGAGGAGATTATGCGTTCAGTCTTTCCTGACATCAAGTCAATGGACGACGTCACAATCGAGATGTTCCACAAAGTCATGATGGTCCACGGGCATGCTCTTAAGGACAAGTTGCCTCGGGAATGGACTTTCGGAGGGCTCCAGCGAGGCCCTGATGGCCGATTCAAAGATGCTGAGTTGGCCGAGTTGATCAAGACTTGCACGGAAGAGCCGGCACATGCATTCGGAGCACACGGCACACCGGCATCATTGAAAGTGGTCGACCTTATGGGCCAACTACAGGCGCGCGATATGTTCAACGTCTGTACGTTGAACGAGTTTCGTAGGTATCTCAACCTCAAACCGTACGAGACCTTCGAAGACTGGTGCTCGGACAAGGACACAGCAAGGGCTGCTGAGCTCTTGTATGGCCACATTGAGAATATGGAACTTTACCCAGGCTTAATGGCTGAGTGCACTAAGCCGGCCATGCCCGGAAGTGGTGTATGCCCTGGTCAAACCACTGGACGTGGTATTCTGGATGATGCCGTTGCACTTGTCCGGGGCGATCGATACTTGAGCTACGACTTCAACAGCAACACACTCACACAATGGGGAGCGGCATTACTATCAGACACGGTTCCTGGCTCGTACGGCGGAGTATTCCCAAAGCTGCTCCTCCAAGGCCTTCCTGGCGGGTTTACCGGCACCTCGCCATATGTTCTCCTTCCCTTCTACACTCCTGAAGCAGCCAAAGGCATTTTGAAGGGCAATGGTGTGCTCGACAAATATGACCTCAGGCGACCACCAAACGACTACGATATCGTCAGTGTGCAAACACAAGCAGGCTGTAAGAAGGTTTTCGAGGATCGCGAGAGCTTCGTTGTCATGTATCAAGCCGCTATCCGCAACTGCACGGCAGGCCACGATTTCATGATCGGTTGGGATGAGGCAAAGAAACACGACGAGCGCTCGAATATCCTCCACAAAGTCTTCTTTGAGGAAAACTTTGAGCGGAACACCACTGAATTCTTCTCCTCTCACGTGCAGCGCCTTATCAAGAAGAACTCCTTGAAGGGCGCCAAGGGCAGGATGTCCATCGATATCGTCCGGGATGTTACCAACATCACTCCTATTCTTTGGCTCGCCGAACGCTTTGCTCTGCCGCTGAAAACTCAAGAACAACCTCGGGGTCTTCTGTCTATTCATGAGGCATTCACAGCCTATCTCGTCTTGTTCATGTATCAGAGCTTCAACATTATGCCGGCCAACGAATGGAAGCTTCGTGAAGGTGCCATGAAGGCTGCGGCTCCTCTACGTTCCATTTTCGAGACCCATCTCAAAACGCAAACAGGCAGAATGGAGGGCTTTGTCGACTGGATGGCTAAGGGCAGTGCGTTTGAGGTTGGTCCACATGCTGACCGCATCTATCACGCTCTCGCCGACACCAAGCTACCACTTGGCGACCTAGTCGGAGACTGCATCGGTATGGGCGCACCGGTGGCCGGCAATCTGACGCAACAAGCTTCGCTTCTGATCGATCTCTACCTCAGCCCAGGTTATGAGAAGTACAAGGAGCGTATTGTTGAGCTCGCACGCATGGATCCTACTGCATCGGACCGCGAGCTTCAGGGGTTTGTGTACGAGGGTATGCGTCACGTCGGCGTCGTCCCAGGTCTACCCCGTGTTGCTACTCGCGACGTCACTGTCGATGACGGTGTGCGTGGGCCGGTCACCATCAAGAAAGGCCACACTGTTCTCATCGCCACTTCGAAGGCTGCCATGGATCCTGTTGCATTCCCTAATCCAGAAATTTTGAACCCTCATCGACCATTCAAGGATTACATACTTCTCGGCCATGGGCTGCATTTCTGCTTTGGCGCCCGTCTCGTTGGTCCATCGCTGGCTACCACTCTTCGCGAAGTCTTCAAGCTGAAGAACGTGCGTCGTGCGCCTGGCAAACAGGGACGATTTACCATTACAGAACACAAACTAGCCGGTATCACGATGAGACACTATCTCGATGCGAGTTCTAAAGAAAGCCCCATTCCAACTAGTCTGAGGCTGCACTATGACGATGAGACAGTTGTCAACAGCGTCAATGGTTTTAACGGAGCCAACGGCATCAACGGATTGAACGGTCAAGCTTCACACGGACATGCTAATGCTGGTGGTGATAATGCGTACGGTAATGCCTACACCATAGCACCGTAGGACAGTACCAGTCAGGCACGTCGTTCATCTGCTGTCAGTCAAGCCGAGAGTGAGGACAGAGATGAGCGTGTTATACGAGCGCACTAGCAAGGACCATGGACATGAGTACCACCACCACCAACAATGGAGTCATCGCGAGGCGACACTACTCCCAGAGCACTACTACCTCACAAAGACCCTACCTCAAATCGCTCATATCCTCCTGCAGCCTCTCACCTACACCATACACCACTCCTAGCTCCTCAAGCTCCTCCACAACAATGAAATTGCTACCACCTGTCACGACTGCAGCAGCGCACGCATTGCTTTCTTTTTTGATACCAGGCGGGTAGAACTTGGGTAGTTTAATAATAATTCATGAAGATTGTATTACTGTGCGCATCCCCGTCCATAGACATTGAAGAGTGGAGCTCGTGACCCAGACTTCGAAAGCTAACCAGTGCCAGTCCCATAATATTCTTGGTTGTCCATACAGCTAGTACACTTCATTAATACAATTACTCTTGTACATCTCACCTCATCTAACTGCATCACTCCTGAAAAACGGTTGATCATGCTGCAAAATCAGTCTTCTGGTTGGTACTTGCTCATTCTTGTTTGCATCCCAGATATGAAAACGGCAACACATTGATATGTCTCTACCCACATTTAGCTGATAGGCTATTAAACATCAATAGAAGAAAGTCTCAGCCAATGAGCCTTCTTTTTATGCTCATCACTCTCTGCCATGTCGTGCAGTGAAGAGAATTGTGGATCAAAGAACGCCGACCCTAACCTACAACAGCACTCAGGCGCCCGAAGCAGCCGAGTGTATTAGAGAGTCCCAGAGCACATATGTAATTTTCTCAAAGGCAGATGCAGATGAAGACCACGACTAATATACAAAGGCCGTGATGTACCGATACCGGCCAGCAGCTACCAGTCAATAGGTGTTGCAACAGCCTATATCCTGCACATATCAGTCTGTCTACTCTCATATCTCTGTCAGAATTTCTTGAGGCCTTTGCAGTGTTGTAAGGACAGTCATGCTTCCTGTACAAATCTACCCAGGTAACAGGATGCAGCACCTAGTGTTGCATCGCTAAATATGACCTGCTTCGTAATACAAACGGTGCAATTTGCACTAGAATGCTGCAAGTAGAATGTCAGTAACACAAGAAGCCTAGGCTGCTGTCGATGTATGAAAGGTGTGGGTAAGTTTGGAACAACTGTTCGGTTGGTTACCGAGTTTGAGCGCTATCATCTAGTAGTGTCTAAATATCTCACCAGACCACGTACTTCCCTGTTACACATGCACCATCCCTACGTGGTTTACACAATTGCCTCATGGTTGGGTCGATCTGCGGCAGAGTTCAATTCCAGTAAGTCGGCCCGTGATTACTCGTCTATGACTCTCACGTACCTGGATACTATGCCACTATCGGACTAACCAGCCGTTTCTGGGCTTACACCGAGATGGGCTCATCATGCAGGTTTGATTTCATGCTCAGGTGGACAGGTAGGAAATTAGTGTAGGACTGGGTTGACCACCACCGTGAAGCGGCCGAGAGTGACATTCTTAGTCTTGGGCGTCTTCTAGAACGTTTGCAGCAGAACCGAACAGGAGATCCTTGATGCGCTCGCAGTGTATGCAGCGCTTGTTCCCGCTGTGTTGTGGGGAAGCGGGCGAGCCAATGACATGCCGGCCCAGCTTCTCCGCATTCATGCCTTCCCGTCCCAGCTTGCCATGCCTTCCACATGCCTTTTATTCTATTTCAGGGAGAAAGACATTACAAAAGCAGGAGTCGCACGACATGACCTGCTACGATGAATCAACTAATTCAGAAACGCGTCTCGAAAGCCTGTGATGCGTGCAAGCGACGGAAGGTGAAGTGCAACGGCCAGGAACGGTGCCAGCAGTGCGCGCACCTCGGGTTACGATGTCTTTACTCGACACCTGGCAAACAACGCTCACAGGGCAAGAGAGGGCATATCATCTCGGAGTTTCGCAACCGGACGTCGAACACGAATGCTACTTCTCCACCCCTTCTTCCGGCAACATCAGTGCAAGAAAATTACGACTTGTTGCAGGGAGACACGGCGCAGTCAATTAGGAGCAATGGAAGCGACCCCAGTATGTCTGATTCCCAGAGATGACGATTCATAGTGCGACGTTGGATGGAAAGCGTCGTGTCTGACCGAGCCTAGCATCTCCGGCGTCGCCAATTTCATCACAATACCACAAGGCGTTCTTTCTGGACCTTATCCCAGACTATCTGGAAAGCGTGTACCCAGTCCACCCCATTATTACGGAACAGGAGCTCCGGCAGTACATCCACATCATGGATGCAGAGCAGGAGGCTCGCTCGTTCATCTACGCATTCGGTGGTTGCACTCTCAATCTGACACGATACGGCGACAATCGAACTGAAGAGGTGGTGCAGACTATTGAGCACCTCATGGACTGTTCCATCGACAGCATGCTACCACCTCGGCGGAACTATCATGCTTCGGTCATGAGATGCATGCAATCCATCTTCATCCACAATTGCCTAATGAGCCTTCAAGGTGTAGATGCGGCCTTCTTCTATATGCGCGACGCTATTAGCAACATACAGCTCCTCCGCATCGACATTGCTGAACATGCAGGCGTTTTGTCGCCCCCCGAGCGCTCGCGCCGCCAGCGCATGTACTGGCTGGCCCATATCCACGAACGTTTCATTGCCATTCTCGACTACCGCCACGCTATTCTCCCACCACTGTACACGCTCCCTGAAGATGACCCCACCATCCCCGTCCAAGTTCATGAAGGCTTTAACCAGATCATCAAACTCTTTCGCCTGTTGGATACAGAGTTTCTTACTTCCTGGCTCGGTGCCAAGAGTGAAAGCGTGACGAGCACGTGGGTGGAAGCCAAATCTCGCGAACTAGAAGGCGACCCCGAGACGGACGCGCGCGAACTCGCAAATCTCTCGCAAATGCAGCGCGCTGACCTGACGATAACGCGTGAATGGTTACGCACACTTGTCTGGCGGCTCGCAATGGGCCAGACGCTCTTGTCCTCGCGTTCGTCGAAAGAATGCCTCTCGCTCCTCTTTCCCGTTCGGCTGAGCCAGACGCTACGCCATCAAGTGTCCAGCATGTCGCGGCAAGATATCGAGGTGCATGGCAGCAGCATAACGCAGAAGTTGTTTGAAATCACAGACACCATCGCCGATGTACTGATCCATGTACCCGCCGCCACGCTTACTGAAACATCGCACAGAATCGACGACTTTCTCTTTATCCTCGACTTTGTGCTTTTGTTCCCGCAACTCGACGCAACGCGTCGCAGCATCTTGTTAGAGAAGTTGGAGCGCTTGCAGACCATGTTCCCGGAAGCGGTCAGTAACGCTAGTTCGCCGAATCTGCCCGTCGACCTGCAGAGTCCTATGGGGAATGATCCGTGGTACCAGGTGGCTCAGAGTAAGACGGTGGCGGGGTTGGAAGATCTGGCTGAGGTGCAGATGGGCCATGTGGGCGAACCGGTGCCGAGGAGTGAGGTGAGACATGGGCAGCTGGATACTTGGAACCATATTTCGAAGAGGCTGAGTAAGGCAACGTTTGGGGCAGTGTGACACAGGGGTGGATGATAGTAAGGATAGTACATTACTTTGAATTATATCCACAGCAAGCTTTCTACTCAGGGCAACAACCAAGAGCGATGTTAATTTTGACGAAAACACAATAAGAGGTCGCAATTACACACCTAACAACAGCAAAACTGACATGACAAGAATCATCAAAGCGTTAGCATTTCTTCACATGTACATGACCAGCAGCAGCGTAGAAACATTAGTTACAATTCATCGATTTCAGACACTTCGTCCTCGCCGTTCCCAGTGCGGGGCCTGGAGTACCATTCTCTAGGATCGGTGCTCGCACTGGGTAGACATAGGCCGAGTCGCCAGAAGTAATCTCGATGGGCAAAGAAGAGCTGCCAGAACTTGAAGCGCGTGGGAACTCCCCACGACGGCCCGTCGTCGTCCGTTCCTGCGATGCAATGCGGATCTTGGTCTCCACTACAGTAGCTTACGTCAGCAATGGAGAAAGGGAGGTCCGATTGCGATATGAATATCTCGTCGCTGTGCATGCTATAGCCCCACTCTGCCAGGGGAAGCAGAGGCACCGGATCGCCGGCATGTGTGACTCTGTGGAACTTGTTGTGCTCATGGTTCGCAGTGATGTTGAAGCGCTTGTCGATGTATGTGTTGAACTCGGTGTTCCCTAGTCTGGGCTCGCCAAAGGTGGTGACGTGCGGGTCCCAGCCGCGAGCCTTGAAGTCAAGACCACCGAGAGCAGCAACGGCGCCACCGAGCGAATGGCCGACTAAGACTAGTTTGTAGTCGGGGTACTTTTCCAGGGCTTCCGTCACGTGGGACAGGACGACTTTGCGCGTGTTGAGCCACGAGAAGTAGAAGCCCGTGTGGACGCTGCAGTTGTCGCACTTGGGGGGGTCTGCGGGCGGCGGGTCCGAGTCGTTCTGCCTCGGCGAGAAAAAGTGCGAGGCAGTGCCATCGTGGTCATCGCCTGGATAGGGCACGTACTCCTGGGGGATGGTGGAGAGGTCTGCGATTGTGTTTGCGAGCGAGTAGGTGCCGCGGAAGGCGAGCATGAGGCGCGGGTCTGTGGGGGAGTGGTCGAGGGCGATGTAGCCGCAGGAGTCGGAGAGGAAGGGTCCGGTGTTCCACGCCTGTTGGTGGTCAGTCTCGCGTGTGTGTGCAGCGTGCGAGGGCCGCGACTCACCGTGACCAGCTCGAACGTGTCAAAGTCGCGGTCGCCGCAGTGGCTCGCGCATCGGAACGGCTTCTGTATGCCCAGACCGGCTGTGCCTACGCAGTAGGAGATGTCGACGATGCGCGCCAGCTCCTCGAGCTCCCAGAAGAGGCCCTGCGAGATGTGCGTGCCGTTGCCGGGCGGGCGGGCGAGGGGCTGCTGCGTCGCATGGCCGCGCACGCGAGCTGCCGCGACGAGGATGAGGATGTAGTGTAGGATAAGGCCCACGATGACGGCCATTGGGTGTTAATCACATATTCCATGGGTGGTACCGGGAGAGTGTAGGATCGGGTGGTGGAGCTGCCGTGATGTGTGCCCAGGTCTTGGCCGCGTCATTGCAAGCCTGCAAGCCAGCAAGTTGATGATGTGAATGGAAGATAATCATATCCATGCACGCCGCTTACACTTCACTTAGTCTCCTGCACCTGCCCTCGAAGCATTCTGAGAGAGCCGCTACCATCCGGATAAGACACCTGCAAAGCGCACCGTCTTTTCTATCCGCTGCTTCCGCACCTTGGCCTCGAGCAGAACCACAGACTCTCCCCATCGCCACCCGTCATGGCGACACAGCAAACATCGACCGAGCCGCTGCGACCAGCGCCCGAATCACTCCCAATGACGGAACCAGAGCGCCCGGCGACTGCTCACAGCGCTGGCCAGGCCAACACGCTGCAGGTCCCTGGCATCCAAATCGACGGCGCGAGCGACGACGACGAGCGACAACCACGCAGCACCACACCCGTTACTGCTCTGCCCAGCACAAACGCCAGTCGAGCCGCCTCGCCCAACCCGCACGCCATCTATCCCCACACGCAGGTCACGTACGAGGACCCGGACTTCCGGAAGCCGCCGCCGCTCGACTACTCGCTGCGCACCCGCCGCAAGGCCATCTTCTGGTTCTGGTTCCTCATCTTCGTCGACTGCATCCTCATGCCAATTGGCATGTACTTTGGCATGTGGTACGGCCTCACCCGTGACCAGCTGTCGGCCAACGCCGTCTTCAGCATTAGCACCGCCCTGCTCGGCACCGTCTCCATCGTCGAGTACTTTATCCGCTTTGCCCGCCTGTGGAGGAAGAACTCCAACTGCAGGGTCATCGGAGCCCAGCGCCACTATCTCGACTGGTTCCACTGGAATCTGTCCGTGGGATGGTTCTTCGTTATGATCGAACTGATTGCGTACGTCACTACCCGCCCAAGACACAACATTGAACTGACCAACCTGCAGCGGCACATGTCCCCACGACCCGCCCATCCGCGTCCTCGCCATGCCTGCACCCACCATGCTCTTCGCCATTGGCGTCGAGCTCATCATCGTCGACATCCTGCGCGTCATGAAGGTGCCCGCCCCATGCCGCATCTCGTCTCTGCCCCAGGGCGCTCCTCTCCGTCCCGGCATCTACGCATACATTGAGGACATTTGCGCCGTTGATGGATCTGGAGGCACCCACTTCCGCCAGAGGCTGAACCTCCGCTACCAGGCCAGCAAGGCCTTCCGCGAGATGCTGCACCGCCAGACCTTGTTCTGGGCCATTGGCGCCATTGTCTGCTCTGTCGTCTGCACGATAATCATCTTCACCATCCAGCGCGACGCTGCATACGTTGTATGTACCTCTTTTTTTCTAGTAACACCGCAAAACTAACCTTTTCCAGGTCGGCTGGGTCCTCCCCTTCCTCTGGGCCGGTGTCTGGGCCGCCATCACCATTCCATGGGTCCAACGGGATCTTGAGCGCGAGTACACCGAGTGGACCACTGCTAATTTCAAGGCATGATTGTCGTACTTCGTCATTGCGATTCCTTCCCTTCTCTATGTATTACTATATCACATTACTCTTGACGAGAATGACACAAATCATGGTGGCGGCGTACAAATTCAAATGGCCTATTGTTGGCATAGATACCACTTTTTTATAAGACAGGAACCCGCAGCGAATACATCGGTCACAGCGCTAGGAGTTGTAGGAGTTTGGGTTCTGTCTATCCTCAACATGTTTTATTATATTTAATACAGTCTTTAAAGTGTTGTGAGGCTATGCAGGCATCGAAACAGATCCTAGGTAATTTGAACATGAATCCTTACGCCCCTGGTGACAACTTGTATTCCGATGATGTAATTTCCACGTTGCATATCGCACAATGTCAAACACCGGTTCTTTGTGCCCCATGCTAAGCTTTGGCCATGACATCGCCCAAGACATGGCTAGCCGTCGGAGGCTTTCTAGCCTGTCCTGTCGCACGTGCCTGTATGTCCTCACCAGAAGTTGCAATAATGGTATGTCCTAGCATACAAAGACCTGTCTATCTTCGTACCCTTGGAGACTTTTTGTAAGCTCTTTATAGTGTTGTGAGGATAGCCAGGTCTAGGTGACAGGTAACACGGTCCGTTGTAAGGCCTTCAACTCATCAGCCAGTACAACTGCTTGCCGCGTTCCAATCCGGAGTGCAACAAAGTGGAGCATATCGATGACCCACTGTCGCAACTCAGCCGTTGCAAGATCCGTCTGCCCGACAGCGTACAACGGCCAAATGACATGCACTATTTGGGTCGATTGGGACGGATCGAGAAACGTTCCGGGTGGCTGAACAGTAAATACTGGGCTGGGTTCGTCACCATCGAGCTCTGGGTGTGAAGCGCGCCGCCGAGCGGTCGAAAGATCTGGAAAAGGTATCATGCCCGTGATCTGTGGGATGGAAGCTATAATCGACGCAGTCGTGGATTGTACAATCCCCTTCGCGGTAGCCTGGGTGGACTCATACTCGTCACGCGAGAACAGAGGCTGATCCAAGTGCGTGTAACCCCTGACTAGGTTTTCTCGAACGATCTTGTAGAGGTACATCCGGCAAGACTTGACGTTGTTCCACATCTGGACTATCCAGGGATCGAGATAAAAATCATACGTGTCGCCATAGAGGTATTCGGATGGTTGCTCCAAATGTATCGTTTTGTGATTCCAGACGTGCGGCATGAGCCTTTTCAGCTCATCTAGCTCACGATCGATACTCAGCGCGGTGCTGACCATGGTTCTCGGATCGGTGTGCCTGTCTTGATTCAGAGTAATAGCGTCGTGCAGTACGTTGATCATGCGTGTTGTCCATTGCCTTCCGTGCACACTGTAGTCCGAGGTAGGATTCATCGTCTGGTATAAATCGTACATGCCTGGGGGGACGGCTCTACCTGTCTCGAGTGACACCAAAAGTATAACGCCGTAGTACTGATGAAACAGACGCCTGCCAAGGTTGCTCTGGAACTGCTCTTTGCCCCGAAGGTTGAGCAAAGCACAAGCACCATCAACATGCCTGGCCCATGCTTGTACCGATCCTTTATCCTGCAACACAAGATTTTCATATGTACCGAGCATAATGACAGATAACAATGTGCTGTCCTTTACAGCTGTGTCCTTGATACGAAGGGCTTCGTTCGTGCGTCGCAGCGCGGAGACATATGCGGCCTGCGCCTGACGCATAATCCCAGGACTCTTGGTGGCATTTGCAAACGCCGCTAAACTTGCGGCATTCACGCTGCTTCGAAAGATCTCTTCCGTGTTTGACTGAGCGAGGAGCTCGGGAATCCACTCGAATTGCCCTCTCGGCACGATTGTCGGTTTTGCGACATAGTTACCTATGAAGAATCCTAGTGCTTGGTCTTCGATTGACGGTACGACAGCCTCGCGAGGCATGCTTTCGGGTGTAGAATAACAAGTGTACGGAATAGTGTGTGTTGTGGTCTGTTCTGGTTTCCAGTCATAATTAATTTTCCAAGATTCTGTAAAGTCGAAATCTGGTAACGACCCCTGATGTCTTTTCGACGCAATAGGAATCTTCTGCCTCGCTAGCACTTCATATCGCTTTTCTGCTTTCTTTGCAACCACGTCACTCTCATTCTTGAACATCATTGACAACGGATCTCGATAACCATGACAGTTCTTTGAAGCGCGAATGCATTGTGAGCAAGAGGGCCGCTTTTGGTCGCACTACGGAGTCGTTACGTTCGTGTAGGTCCTTGGCGCGAGCTGGAGCACTTACTTTCACTTTCCGACTGCGACAATTTTGACATCCTTTAGAAGGTCTTCCCACGTTGGGCATGCCGGGAGATGCAATATTATGAGGAAGAGTGTTCTTAAGATGCAAACCACAAGCCGCACGCCACGCTGTAAGGGATGCTCTCTTGCTGTCCAATAGATGTGAGAATAGTTTCAACAAGTTGCAGTTGGTATGCGATGAAGGATGGCATAAACTAAGCTTTATAAGCAAGATGGGTGGTCGTTGTAGTCGAGCAACGTGAGGAAGGTGCGTTGATTAAACGCTTGTTTCTATTGAGTTCGGGCGTCACGCTAGTTTGGTGGGGGGCCTAAAAATTGACAAAGGGCGAGCCCTTTCCATGCTCTTTCTAATTAATAGTTCAAAGTTGCTTGCATTGCCTAGGTGCGCGTGTCGTCTTATTCCAAAATACGATAGGCAAAGTAAGGTATCCTAAGTCAAGTGTGTACTAGCCATCACAGTCTACGTGCCATGACGGGGAGGCAGGAGATTCAGTGGTTGTGTTTGGTACTGGAGCTTGAAATGGGTACTGAGATACATATGAAGAAAAATTGCTGGCTACAAGTAAGGCGTTCTCGTGATAATCATCAAAATTCGCATCGGCACAGCTCAACTCCCCTAACACTTCTTCACCAATTATCCTAATTTTTTGACTCAACCTGCTCAAGGTGCGCCGCCACTCCCTTTTTCTCACCAAGTTCGCTGTCCACGTCGCTGATGTGGTAACTTTCGACAACAGTGCTCGCAAACTGCCTAGCTGGAACGCGCTTCTCGAAAAGAATATCCAATTCTCCGTATGTTCGACCCTTGGGCTCAGGAAGACGGAAGAAAGCCCACAAGAAGCAGCAGAAGCATGTTCCAGCGTAGAAAAAACCGGCCTGGGCACCCCAGTTCCAAGCACCAGGGTTAAGCATACGTGGAGTGAGAACGTTGCCCACGATCGAGGCAAGATTGTAGAAGTTTCGCGCGAGGACAACAGTCTTTTGGCGAAGACGCGTGGAAGGGATTTCAGCAACGATTGCATAGCAAATCGGACCAACGGTGACGTTGTATGTGCATGCGAAGACAAGCAGCATAGCACCAATGCCCCACTGTGCGCCAACGTTGCCTTTGTCGATCGTCCCTAGGCCACCGATGATGACGAGGAGAATAACCATTGCGAAGTCGCCGCACACATAGAGTGTTCGTCGTCCGACCCTGGGAATGAGCGACCATGCAACAAAGACTCCGACACCACCGATAGCATATTGTCCCAAGCTCATGGAGAATGCATCCGAATCGCTGAGACCTGCCTGCTGGAAGAAATATGTTGAATAACCCATCAAAGAAGCGCCACAGAAAGCTTGTGTAAACCATGTCATGGCAGCTATCTCCGTGCGTCGGAAGTCGGTACCCCTGAAACAGTCGAGGTATGAGGTGCCGGCAGAAGCAGCCTTCTCCATTTCGTTGGTATGGCGCATCATGCTAATGGTCTCGTCGGCGTTGAACTCGGGGTGCTTGGCTGGAGATGTCAGGCGTAGCAACATTCTCTTCGCTTCGTCATCGCGATCTTTGCGAACCAACCACCAGGGCGATTCAGGTGCAAAGCTGATCCCAACCATCAACGGGATAGGCCATAGCCACTGCAAAGCGTAGGGAATACGGTACGCCCACTGGTCAGGACGCTCAGCCACGCCTTTGAGTACACCGGAGGCGAGAAATTGGCCAATGACCCAGCAAAGGTTAACGTAGGTAGTGAGAATTGGTCGGAGCGGGACAGGGCACACTTCGGCGGCGTAAGTGCAAGTCAGGGTCTGGAACACACCCCACGGGATACCGCAGAGTACGAGACCCGCAAGGAGCATTTGGATGTTGTGCGCAAAGAAGACAACAAAGATGGTGAGGTTCACGAAGAACAATGCACCAATCATCGTCTTCTTGTAGCCGAGTCGGTCTGCGATGATGCCGTTGAGCATCAATCCGAGCATCTCACCAACGTAGGCACCGTTGGTGAGTCCTGCCTGCCATGCTGCGGTGACTTCATACGACCCGTCGGCAATCGGTTGGCCAAATCTCTGCTTGAAGGCGGGCACGGCCATCAAATTGGCGATGAGAACCTTGTCAAATCCTTCCATGATGATGGCTGCGGAGAGCAGGACGGACCAGGCGACGGCCTTGGGATACAACCGTAGGCCTTCCATCAAGGTCATATTTTGCTCGGAGCGGGTTGCCTTGTTGGCATCGGTGGTGGTTTGGACATTGTCTGCAAAGGCGGCGCTCATCTTGCGTTGCTGCTCGGGGTCGACGGCCACAACACTACTATTTCGTCGAGACATGATGGCAGGCGTTGGTATTGACACCGGCGTGGGAAGTAGTAATAGATAAACAAATACCCGGCTGTGGGCACAAGAGCGCTCGAGACTGTGTGGAGACTCTTTGCAGTACCGTGGAACTGGAACTGGAAGCTCGGTGATGATCCTGTCCAGCGGAATCACAAGCTGTCTTTATACAACCTTGAAGCATGTGCACAGCACCTTGATGCCCTGTCTGAGCTCTCGCTAAGTTGATGAACAGAAGATGGTGTACGGGGAAAATAGCGCGGGGGAGAACGCCACGGCTCTGGGAGTCGATGGCATGGACCTGTAATTTTGCTCCTCGCATGCAGGACGGTTGCTAGAGCATTCGTATCTGGGGAAGTGCCACCGACGATTGCACCGGGGGAAAATTCGGGGCTGCGGCCGCGCGCGATGAAAGGTGCTATGTCGGCCCGACATTGGTGGTGCCTGGCCAAGATGCACCAAGCTATATCACGTGCAAGCCGAATATCAAGCAAGATCTTAGCTGCATAAGAACTATTGCCGCGTAAGGCTAGGACACGGACGGGAGATGTCACTGGCTGGATGTCGGTTCAACGCATGAACATCATGTGAGATTGGTTCGTTTCCCCATCTTCAGCCTCGCTTAGCTCCCTCAACGTGCGGAGAGCGTTGTTCTCCACCCCCCCCATGGAGATCCGAAATCGGTGGATGCACATGATTTTGCTGCTTATCCCCATGATTCTGCTGCCGGGCCGACATAACGCAAACCAGAATCCGACCGAGATTCCTACCGGCTAGGGACGTCATGCCCGTGCGGATCGACAGCGACCTGACCTCGGGATGTTTGAATGTGACCCAGTACACCGGTGCATCCCAATGCTCGCAATTGCCCTGATGGAGATATAAAAGAGAACACTTGAAAGCCCTCTTCGACGAAATCGTTTCCTGCTGACATTACCTTCCCGAGGTCCCGTTACCTGCCTAAGTAACAAGCACCACACCGCGACCTCCACAACCGCCACGCTATCGTGCTTCATTTTTGCGAGGGCTTTCAGGCTTCAATCCGCCCATCCAATCTTCATAGCAAACAGCATCACAATGACTGTCGTACAAAGGCCTTGGTGGAAGGACGGGGTAGTCTACCAGATCTATCCTGCCAGCTTCAAGGATAGTAATGGTGATGGCATTGGAGACCTGAATGGCATCATATCCGAATTGGACTACATTCGCTCAATAGGAATCGATGTGATCTGGATATGTCCCATGTATGACTCGCCTCAAGTCGATATGGGCTATGATATCCGCGACTACCAAGATGTGTATGCGCCGTACGGCACATTGCAAGACATGGAGCGGTTGATCTCCGAGACCCATGACCGCGGCATGCGCATTATCCTTGATCTTGTCGTCAATCACACGTCTGACCAGGCAAGCAGTCCTTTCCTATGAGTAAAATGGCTCGATCTGAGCTAACATGCAATAGCATAAATGGTTCCAAGAGTCTCGCTCATCTAAAGATAACCCAAAACGTGACTGGTACATCTGGCGACCAGCCCGGTACATTGATGGCGAGCGTAAGCCTCCTAACAATTGGGTCGGAAACTTCACAGGCAGCGTGTGGCAGTGGGACGACCACACCCAGGAATATTACCTCCATCTTTTCTGCCCCGAACAGCCCGATCTGAATTGGGAGAATGCAGAAACTCGGCAAGAGATCTACAAATCAGCCATGGAGTTTTGGCTCGAACGCGGTGTCGATGGGTTAGTAAAAGTTCTAAACACAAAAATCACTTGAAGCTGACTATTATATGGCTTCCGCGTGGATACAGTAAACATGTATTCAAAGGGTCAGATGCTGGATGCACCAGTCACGGATCCCAGTTCAGAGTGGCAGTTTGCTGGATACCAATACTGCAATGGGCCAAGAATGACCGAGTTTCTGTCTGAGATGAATGCTGTATTGGAGAAGTACGACGCCATGACCGTTGGCGAGTGTCCAAACACACCTGACATGAAGCGCGTGCTACAATATGTGTCAGCAAAGGAGAAGCAGTTGAATATGGTGTTTCAATTTGTGAGTGAACCTCCAAAATCTATCAGGACTCAGTTCCAACTAACACAATATTTATAGGACGTGGTAGATGTCGGCCAAGGCCCTTACAAATTCCAAACAACACCCCGGAACTGGACGCTTCCTCAGTTCAAGCGTGCCATCGCTCGCACTCAAGACCTTATTCGATTGCCCTCAGACGGTTGGACAACGGTATTTCTTGAGAATCATGATCAATCACGCTCCATCACACGCTTCACATCCGACGCCCCTGAACACCGTGTCGCTGGCGGCAAGATGCTCGCACTTATGATGGCCGCACTGTCAGGAACGCTCTTTATTTACCAAGGCCAAGAGATCGGCATGACCAACTTCCCCGAGAGCTGGGACATGAGCGAGTACAAGGATGTGGACTCAACGAACTACTATAAGATGGTTGCTCAGCGAACGAAAGACGACCCTGCCGCTCTTGCTGCCGCGAAAGCATCACTTCAGCACCTCGCGCGTGATCACTCCCGAGTACCAATAAGTTGGTCCACAGCGCCCAACAATGGCTTCAGTCCATCCGACTCGATAGCAGTACCCTGGATGCGACCCCTCGAAGACGCGAACGTTTGTAACGCAAAGCAACAACAATCCGACAAGAATTCCGTCCTGGCGTTCTGGAAGCGCATACTGAAGGTCAGGAAGGAATGGAACGACTTGCTTGTGCACGGCGAGTATGATGATTTGGATACTGAGCATCCTGACCTCTTCTGCTTCAGCAAGACGTGGAAGGGAAAGAAGGCCGTTGCAGTCTGCAATTTCACGGATGAAGTTCAGAAGTTGGAATTTCCATCTACTGTGAGGGACGCGAAGAAGGAGTTGTTGGTGAGCAGTGTGGATGATAACACAGAGGGAGGGTTGAGGGCATGGGAGGGGAGGATATATCTACTAGCATAGGCTGGTATCCAAGTCGCATATCATTGCTTAGACAGAATGAAATGTGAGTAGCTGACGTTAAGGCGTCACTTCCAGGAGACCTTACTTCACTACCACTGCATGAGAAACGTGACAGCTGACAATTGGATATACCCATGCTCTCGGTAAATTGCGAAAGCCGTAAAGTAATATACACTATCCTGTATATATACAGCAACTTTATAGCAATCAAATTAACTCTTACATTCGTAGATGTCGTCGTCACGCTTTGCCTTTTTTTCGGCTCTCGAGTCCCCCAGATACCTCCATCAGTCCCATCCTTATTTTAATCCCCAACATCTAACCAGTGTCCTCAAACACTAAGCAGATGAAAAATGCTAGTAATTTGCTACTACCTGTGACCGCAAACCCCAACCCGACCCAAACGATTAACTCCAGTACAGTAACAGCCATGATACTCGTAAATATCAACGTGCCTGCGATGTCTACCGCTGCGAGTTAGTAATTGCTGTGTTCAACCCATGTATAATCACTCACAATAAATTGCCCAAGCTATCTGGACAGGCCAATCTTCATCAGCACCTTGAACCGCGGAAATCATACTTTTCTTGCGCTCAGCTTCCAACGCTTGTCCCTGCAGCAATAAAGTGTGTTCACGTTTGGTTGGGCGCTCCGACAGCGGAATGTCTGAGGCGTAATTGGTGTCGTTGAGGAGGTGGGTTGTATGCTCTGAGTGGGCTGCAGTATCAGCACGATGGACAGCCTGTCGTGCGTTGTCCCTCTTGTGGTGCCGCGACCGCCTGATTCCAGCAAATGCGCTGTGTATAGCTGCGGGAATAATGGCAACAAGATACCATGCAACAATCCAGGCAGGGAACGGACAGCCTAATGCACTCCTCTTGCTGTAAAGCTCCATGTAGAACATCCCGCAATAACTCAGTACGACTACGCTCGCACATGATACAACACAAGTGATCACAATCGAACGCGACATGGACCAGGCGGCGGTGGCCAGCATGGTGCCATATTGACTTTTCGCTCTCGTATCGCCCTTATTCTTAGTTTCGGTTGGTATAAGACCGAGCGCGAGAACCAAGATTTCGACAGTCCAATGCAACCTCTCTGTCGTATAGATAATTCTTCGCTCTGGCCATGCAATATCTTTCAACGTCAAGGGTATCAATCCCATAATAAGCGCTGTAGCAGCAAATTGCTGTTTGCGTGATTCGCCTGCCGCCTCGAATAAACAATCTGAATTAGCTTTAGCTGGGCTAATGCCTCGGATGATTGAGCATCCTTTACCTGCTGCAACCCAACACTTTGATGCTTTGCCTTTGAAAAAGTCGAACTTGAAGTAGGGCACAAAGGGCGAGTAGACCATAAGCATTTCGGTGTCTTCGGGGCATTGGCCTTTGTCCATGCGACTGCCGCCTGTGTCACGCTGGGCTGCTGCCAGGTGCGAGAGAAGGGAGATGGTGCCGACAGCCATGAGAGCCGAGACGTAGCTCGAGCGAAGGAACATGGCGGGCATCGAGAACGGTACGCTGGTTCGATGTGATGATATGGAGAACAGATCAGGCCCAGAGAATAGGAAGCTGAGGTTGCGGATCTTATCAGTTCAATGTGTGGTCTGAAGACTGATTGTTTCATGCACTAGCCATACGTTGGTTCAGCGATGGAAAAATGTGCAACAGGTTGTTCCGATATCTGGAGACACATCAAATCAACACGGGACGCAAGTCTGAAGTACTTCTGAGGAAGGCGTATTGGCCCTAAACAGGGCTGAAATCCTTTGGGGCTGAGACGCCATACCTAGTATAGCCATCTGTGCGATTAGCCATAAGATCCTAGATCTTTTACCGCGAATATGCCTGTAGATTACCAATTTTACCCGCTTGAGTCATGGCATTCCTGACTGTTGGATGTCAGATTTGTTACCTATTTTAGCACCTCATCACCTAGGATCGATCGCGATCGAGACACAAAGTTTACGTAGCATTGGTTCGAGTGCTGAGAGGAAATGCGAGTAGATTCGCACACTCTAATATCTCGCAAGTTGATAGGAGAAACGTGATGTAGTTGGAACTTGGAAGACGAATCGTTGCAACTCTGCGGCGAAGCTGTACAGATAAATCATTCATTGGCTAACCATAGACATCTTGATGTGGGTGTTGCGGTACACATACTGTGTTGCTGCGTTGTAGTTGCTCGGGGATTGCGCGGTGTTCGCTGTGTTCAAATGTTTTGCTTGGTCAGCACGTTCCTAGGGTCCTTCTGACTTGTGAGGTCGCCTTCATGTAGCAACAACAGAACAGAACTTCCCACCCATCACCTTAACCCTTTCTCATCTTACAAAGACCTTACTCTAAGACTATAGTTTTCACTGGTAGTTATGCAAGAGGCTGCGTTCATTGACTACTCACACCCTGCAATGCTCGTAACCTTGGAACTTTGGGAGAAACAGCACCGCATGGGAGGGTGCATCGGAGCAGTTCATAGGTAAACTACCAGAATTCAAATGCACTCGAAACTTCTTTGAATGCTTAACTATCTATGTGGAGGCCACCTGAGTTGATCTCGTGCCTGCAACGCCGCATTGCAACCCAATCTATTTCTGCGTCTTAATCTATCGTGTCTTCCTTGGCATTCAACTGTCTTGCGAAACACTTACAGAGATATACCGTGCGAAGAGCGCATATAGCGCTTATGACCCAACTACAAATGAGTCCGATACCTCTTTGATCGTCGAGCAACGTCGCAAGGTTGTTTCCGAGACATCGAAGCAATGTTTTCTACTCCCATCGCTCTCTTTCTCCTACTAGTTCCTAGTACTGTATCCCTCCCCAATGCCAACCACAAAGGTCACGACCCCCCTCCTGAAATCTGTCCCGAGAATTGGCAATTCGACCTAACGTCCTTCTCTGGGCCTGGCTGTCCCGACTCTTCCCCGACCTTCAATCGCACCGGCACCGGCTACTCCCGCACAACACCTGACTGGGGCTCACACTACGTGCCCGGGTGCGCGCAGCAGTGGGCATGGTTCAGCTTTCCATGGCTGCAGGGCTACATCTCCCAGCCGTCTGGAGACGTGTATCTAAGCGGTCAGAGACGCAACAGCACTTGGTGCGAGCTAAGGATAAAGTACAGAGAGATGAAGGGCACATTTGCACCGCATGATGTGCCAAAGGGGCAAGAGGAGTACAAGTTGGTCATGCACGGGAATGGGACTACTGTCGAGGCAAACTATGGGCTTGATGAAGGGGTGAAGGCTGTGTGGAAGTTTACATATTTGCCTGTTGGGACAAGCACACGACCAAAGGTATGTAACGTAATGAGTTGAGCGCAGTCAGGACTTATACTGGAGCAGATAATGGATGCCATTGTGATCAACGGGCCAGTATGGAATGACACTAAACCTGCTAGGCGGTTAGAGTGGAGCCCTGTGAATGAGACGACGCCGCGGTGGACGGAACCTACTTGCGGGCCTACGATACTTAGCATACGGATCGATTTGGAGCTAAAGTCGGAGAATTCAAATGCAAAGGGCGCCATCGAATCTAAACAGAGCATATTCTCAGGCGACTGGTTTGGCCCAACGGTAGGTATAAGTCATTCGTGGGAACGTTGTTAGCTACAGATAGCAGAGATAGCAGATACAGTAGAGATAAAGGTGATGATGAAAGTCGCATCGCTGTACCAATCTCGTATCTGCGCCAGGGTTGCTGTGCCCATTCTAGTCAAGTATATCTCTGCCTATCATCATCCATGCTTCTCGCAATCTACCGGTCTCAGTTTGACGGCTTCTGCCTGTTCGCCTCATCCAAATCCTCCGCCTTCGCCGGCCTCTTCGCCTGTTCATCCTTGATCGCATCCTCAACTTCAGGTGGAAAGTCCCCTTCCGTGATACCAAAGACGCCCACGTCACTTCGGCCCATACCGCCGCCATTCTTCTCTGTCTCTTCCGATTCTCTCAGGACAAACTTTGCCTCACCCTTCTCCTTGCTCTTAGACATGGCTTCCTCGTCGAACGTGAAAACGCGCCAGTCGGCGTTGAAGAATGCGCGATTACACACTGCAGTACGCAAGAAACCAGAGTGAGAAACAACAGCGATGACCTTTTCAGGTCGGTCGTACAGGGCTTTGAGGCACGTCTGACCGCGCGCCAGGATTGCTTTCTGCGTGAAGGCATATGGGCTGGACTCCACATTCGTCGTCTTGTCTGGATAACTTGGATCTACCACCGAAAAGTCGTACTTGGGGAACTCCTTCTCCATAACGCTGATGTCGCTTCCAGTATCGCATGGCTTGTCTGCGTTCTCTTGCCAATTTGCGTCAGGCATGACCTTGACACCTTTCTTGATCAACCAGTCTAGTCCGATGGTAGCCGTTTGCAAGGTCCTGCGCATGGCGCTGACGACGATGAGCTCGATTTCGTTGCCAATCTTACTAGCTTTTATGTTCTCGTGTAGCTCGCGGCTTTGCTGTTCGCCAAGGTCGGTGAGCTTAGGGTCTCGAAATGACCAGTCACCAGACACATTGTGTAGAGCTTGAGCATGGCGGATGAGTATGAGAGTTGGCGGCATAGTGATTGTTGGCGTGATTCGCAAGGCTGAAAGATGAGACAGTTGGTAGAGAGGAGAGGGTTTCTCCTGTCCTTGTATCTAATACTGGCTGATTGTTGTTTTTCGGTGTTTGATTGTCGACGCGCTAGGCCGTGGGGCGGTGTACCTGCAGGTCGATGACGCAGATTGTTTTGCCAGCGCAAGATTGGACACTTGTTCACGTCCAGCGGAAAAGTCCGAATAAATTGCAGTAGAGTCTGATCACCTTGAGCGCTGTAATGATTAGGATTTGCTGAAATCTGCACATTGACAAGAGACGACGGGGACTGTGACTGGAAAGACGATGTGAGGCGGATTCGAACAAACACTTTCCTCGTCATATGGATCAAATCCGTTCGTTATCATGCATCACCGCCAATGCTGCGGCGGAATTGTGACAGTGCAGAAGCCACTCTACTCCTGCATCTTCTCCTCCTCCTCGTCATCATCATCACCCTCTAGAGACTTTTTCGCGAGCTTCTCGGCCTCTTCCCTGATCTCCTTGGGTACTTCCTCGTGTCTCCCCTTGGTGGGACCCGCCACGTTGCTGATCCAGGTCATCTCCAGCTCAAACTCTTTGTCCTTGTTATCGTCGTGAGCTACGTAGATGATGCGCGCTGCCTCCTTGACACCCTCCTGCAGTGACAGCTCGCCCTCGGAGAGATTCAGCTTCTCGAGCTCTGACTTGGCGATCTGTCTGCCCTTGCCCGTTGCTGCACCATAGTAGCCCTGCCTCCTGTCAGTTTTTGTGCAGCAGTCTTCCGGTATCTTTACATACCCAGTACATGCCGCTGGGCTCGATCATGTACAGTGACGGACCGCCATGCTTCGCACCCTCCTTCTTGCCTCCCGAGCCGACCTTTGGCCCTGAACCGACCTGGCCATCTACGGGTAATTCTGCTTCGGAGTCCCAGCCTGCGACAATGGCTGTTATGCCGAAGGGCCGAACGCTGGAGTAAAGGGTGTACGCCTGAGCGTAGCTGCCCATACGGTCGGCGAGCGATGAAGCGGGAATGGGCGCCTTGTAGAGCTGCCGCCACTGTGCTGCCTCGTCGCGGGCTCTCGAGACAAAGTGGCGACCGTCGGGGAGAAGACCTGAGGAGACCTAGCGCCTGCGTCAGCCCGCAGTCCTCATGCACCTCGCAGCATGCTTCTTACAATGCCCATGTTCCGGTCGACTGTTGCTATCCTCTTGTTCGCACCTGGCTTGAGCAGCTTGCTGGTAACGAGCTTCTCCAATGCCAGTACCACGCCGTCCTTGCACCGTATGCCGACTGCTGTCCCGCCATTCTCGACCGCCTTTACTGCATATTCGACCTAGTCACGTAAGACGGCATGGCGGAAGAGGGGGTCATGGATGTGGTACCTGGAAGTTTCGGCCATCGGGGGAGAAGACGGAGTTGGACAGGTCGTAGCCTGTACCTATTGACGTCTATAGGCGCTGTCAGTCTGCGCGTGCCACCAACATCTTCGCCAAGGCTTACCATGATTGTTGCAGAGAGTGTGAATACAGGGCTCCTCTATGGCGGTATGTGGATGAGTCCTGGTTGTTTACGTGGGCGCGGGAGAGCACGGTCTCGATTCGCGGAGCTGGTGGTATTGACGGTCTCGAAGGCAGTTGCGAGTTACGCGGAGCTCAATTCTGTATTCGGCTAGCGCCGCCAAGACCCGTGGGACTCCACAGCCGGACCCTCGACCTGAGGCATCCGCGACCAAAGCACCCCGCCACGGATAGCAGACATAGGGCCTCCGCAGCGTGAACACTCCCTGTGCATACAATCAACTGGCATTGCATCACGCAATACGGCCGCTGCTCAGGAGGGATTTCGAGTGCATATAGGCCTCTGATCCCGACATCATCCGCCCACAACCCTCCAATCGTGCACCATTACGCTTCAACAGACGCGCCCGCCCCATACTCGTGGACGCTTTGATGAGTTGTCGTCCAGATTCGACCACACTTTTGCAGGCGGCAGCTGGCCTCGATTGGCTGCAGGCGCACTAGCCCAGCGATTTATGTTTCGAACCTGTCACTGACTGGACCGTGGGCGACAAAATTATCAGAATCAGCCCGCCTTCACGCATGACCCATCAACGCTACACAGTACATAAGGAAACCACATCTACGCCGCCTGCTACTAACCTCCACAGAATACTGCAGTTTCCGCCCTTCTTTGATTCACCTGTGGACGCGCTTTCTTTCTCTTTCCCGCAACACTGTTGCTTCCTGACAAAGACGCCTTTGTCGTAGGCTTCAATATCAGCGCCCAACGGCACGTGCAGGGATCGCGACTGCATATCAAAATATTCGAGCTTGTCCGACAATCACCAAATCCTGCAACCATCAATACCTGTGTCTCCCATTAACCACAGTCTCTGCCTTTTCAAGATCCGATTTGCCTGGTCCCCCGGCTTCCTGTTGACACCCGATACTATGCAGCCTGCGCATCCCATACTTTCCCACTACTGCAACTGCACTTATAGCACACCCGTTGCTTACAGCACTTCCATATTCTCCCAGAACATCTCCTGCGCACACGTAAGAATTTCTTTCTCGTTCGTGAGATTGTTCATGTACTGATCATTACGTCATAGTGCGGCGCCATCTCAACTGGCATCAACATACGGGGAAAGGCAGAAGAGCACGCAAACATGCAGCAAGATGAGCTCACGCGGCTGTTCTCCGCCAATATGAACCTCTCGCAAGCCGCCCTTCAGCAAACTTTCCAGCCACAGCCGCAGGAACAGGAGGCACCCAAGCAGATCGTCTACGCATCTCAGCATTACACCCATTCTCACCACGTGACACCCGTGAGGAGTGTCTCCGAGCCACCAGCCAAGACTCACATTGAGCAGTCAGAGCTCGAGGCTGTGTTTCTTCGTAACAGCATTGACCCTTCTCTGCTTTTCCCTTCTCAGATCGACCTCTTCACAAATGCGGACGATGATCAGCGTCTGCGTCTACTCGAGCTGTGGCGTATCTCGCCTCCCTCAGGTCGTCAAGGATACCCAGCAGGTACTGACTATAACATGTCGAGGCAGCTCTACGACTGGCCACCAACTAGCTTGGCGCAGGAGGAGGCCATGGCAAAGCTTCGCTATGAGAAAATGGAAGAGCAGAACGCACAGCAGGAGCATATCCAGCAACATGAGCAACAGCTTGAGCAGAGCATGGGATCGCCCTCTACACAGACTGCGGAACCATACATGACCTCTGGGTACGAGATGATGGCAAGACGTGACTACGAAGAGTCCGCCAAGGCGGAGAACCCTCTGAAGGAATCCGGCAAGTACAACCAGGCCACCGACCCAGTGTACAACGGAGGACTGTGGCAGAAGAACGTAGGAAGTGTCCTAGATATGGAGAATCAGTACGGCGCCTACGCGTATGCACGAGAGTATGGCATGCAACCCTACGCTGATGAAGAGATGGTCATGTGAGCGTTCCGCGAGAACGGAGCACTAATGGAGTCGCATCTTGGTGCGAGGGATCGCAATTTGCAGCCCATGTATACAGCGACTGTTGGAGCGACACATACTTTTCTTTGTTACATTCACCGGGTTGAATTAGCTAGAGACGCAGACGCACAGCATTCATTTGGGGTTGCATAGGAGATTGAAGTCAGCCAGGATACCCGATCACGATTCTGCCGTAGGTTGCAGTAGCTTGAATTCATACGTTTCGTATACACTTCGACTGTGGTAAAACACGCAATGCTTGATGTTCAAAGCCTATTCATGCATGATGCTCTCTTTACACTGGTAATACATATTCCGCGAACCTTGCCCACGACATCAAGTAGGGTTCAGCAGGCGAATTTGACGATTACCTCTTCGCCCTCCCACTCGGCCATTTCTTCCACCCTCTACCATGTCCCTTCTGCTTCCACTCCTGTATCATAGCCGGCATATTCAGCATGGCCTGCCGCCTCATCTCCAAACGCCCCTTGAGCGTGCGTTCCCAGCTCTTTCCCTTGACCTTCTGCCCCACACCTGTGCCCTTGACCATCAGTCCCTGCTCTATGCGTCGTGCCTCTTTTTCGCCCGGTTTCTTGATGGTCCATGGTAGTAGGTCGACGACGCCGTATTCCGATGCGATTTTGACGAGGTCAGCCTGTTTGCGCAGGCCAAATGTGGGGCCTTGCCATCGGCCTGTGGTGAAGTTCTTGGAGGGTAGGAAGGGGTTTTGGTAGGGGAGGTCGTGGGCGTGCGCGGGGATGCGGGAGTTGCGGGGCGCGGTGGAGGGGACCGAGAGGACTTCAGGTGCCAATGTTTCGGCGCGCGAAGCATTGGTGTCGACGGGTGGTGTTGCTGATGTTGTTTCGGCGGCATTTTGCAGAATTTCTAGGGGTGCGGCGCTCGGTGGTGTCGCTGCGGCTGCGATTGAGGATGTGGATGCAAGGTTTGGAAACAGCGCTGGTGGTGGATAGCGCTGGAAGAAGCGCATTAACCGCGGCGGCAGCGCTTTCGCCAGTTTCATCTGTTGGTGTGCGCTCATGATTGCTGAAATGTGGATGGATTGCAGAATGACATGTCTCCATCGCGACTTCCTTAACTTTTGTGCCAAGATATTGGGGTCCAAGCTCGCGTTGCGGAGCTTGCCCGCCGCCGCGTACCTGAGCTGCTACCTACCCCATCATCAAGTTGCAACACCACTCCGCCGTCGATACTACAGCCTCAAAACTTGCATACAGCTGTATTTCGTCCAGCTCGAGTACACGTTCCATACACATCTACAGTCATGGTAAGGCTTCAAGCTATGTTCATCTGGGTGCCTTGCTAACTGCAACAGTCCTCACCGTTCTCAATAAGTACGAATATACCCGCACACCACCTGCTAAAGCCCTCTTAACCATTTGATAGACGGCGGCGCTGCGGTAGCCATGGTGGGCAAGGACTGTGTAGCGATTGCCTGCGATCTCCGCCTCGGCATGCAAGCCCTCACCATCTCGAACAACTTCCCCAAGATCTTCCAGTACGGCGACGTCTTCCTCGGCTTAACAGGGCTCGCAACCGATGTCGCCACCGTCTCCGACCTCTTTCGCTACAAAGTCAACATGTACCGGCTACGCGAAGAGCGTAACATCAGCCCGCAGACCATGGCGAACCTCGTGTCCTCATCACTGTACGAGAAGCGATTCGGTCCATATTTTGTCAGCCCGGTGATTGCGGGGATCAACCAGACGAGCGGGAAGCCCTTCATCTGCGGGTTTGACAGCATTGGGTGTATCGACTTCGCGAAGGACTTCATCGTCAGCGGAACGGCGAGCGACCAGCTGTTTGGTACCTGCGAGGGATTGTGGGAGCCGGATCTGGTACGTTGGCAGTTGGAAGGCACTTAACATGGAGAGCTGACAGTATTCGCAGGGCCCAGATGACCTCTTCGAGACCATTTCGCAAGCGTTACTGAACGCTACTGACCGAGACGCACTATCAGGCTGGGGAGCACACGTCTACATCATCGAGAAGGACAAGATCACCAAGCGATTATTAAAGGGCAGGCAGGACTGAGGGCCTTAGAGCATGTGATGGCACTGGATGCACTACGACTGAAGTACCGAGAATAGGTTGGACGTGTGTAGTGAATGGGTACGAGACGAGAACCATGACCGAATAGCATGTGAAATGCGTCTGTAGTATCTGAGGCTGCAGCTAAGCACGAACGAGTAAACAGAAGGCGATATTGCCTGGATGAGTTTCTACGAACCTAAAGTAGGTCCTGAAGACATTCGGAACACTTTCACACTTTTTCGAACGGTCCAAACTTCTCGTGAGGATATCCAGGCTATTTCATTGCGCCTGCGCGGTTGATCAAATGGCCCATGGTATGTTGGCTATGGCGATAATGTATGGTGCATTAGAGCTGTTGGGCAGGCATTGCAGTAACGTGACCTGGTGCCTTAGCGCCATCCATAGATCCTACTCCCAACTTTCTCGACGCGCTCTATTTGAAGCTGCACCTCCGCACATTGGCACCGCGACCAACGACCTTCCAACACCCCGCAATACTACCTTAGTGTGGCCTGAAGGTATACGCACCATTTACCGTTCGCAACTCATTACTCGGAAAGTCCGCGTATAGCTACAGCCATGGTGAACGCAGCTCCTCCACCACCACCACCCCCGCCATCAGATTTGCCGCCGCCACCTCCCCCACCGCCAGAGGATGAGCTTGGCCCGGCACTAGTCAAGAAAGTCAAGAAGGGATGGGCGTCACAGCGAAAACAGCCCCCGTCTATCGACGATATACTCAAATCGAAGCGGGATCAAGAAGCAGCGGCCGCTAAGCCCAAGTTCCTTTCAAAAGCGGAGCGTGAACGAATAGCGCTTGAAAAGCGTCAAAAGGAGGTCGCAGAGGCACAGAAACGGCGGGAGGCGTCAAACAGCAGCACAAATGGCCTGGGCGCAACACGAAACGGGCATGCGCACACCAACGAAGGCCCATCCTCGATACCGACCGGCCCTCGATCCATGCGCCCGGATATATCCACATACTCTTCGTCCAGGCAGGGCCGGGATAGACATGGAGGAGACATGGCGCCGCCACCAGTACCGGAGAAGAAGGCAGGCAAGCGGCCACCGCCCGAGGACACCGAGGCCGCCTTGATACGGCAGAGATACATGGGCGCCGAGCAGAACCAGTCCACCTTTTCCGCCAAGAAGAAGAGGAAGCGCACGACGGAGAAGAAGTTCAACTTCGAGTGGAACGAAGAGGAGGACACGAGCTACGACTACAACCCCATCTACCAGCAGAGAGCGGAGGCCGGCTTCTTCGGGCGCGGCAGACTGGGCGGCTTTACGGAAGAAGCCACGGAACAGGGCACGCAGAAGTTCATCGAGGCCATGGTCGAGCGGGACCCGGAGTCGGGCAGAGAACGGGCAGAGCGCATCCTGGAAATGGAGCGGCGGCGAAAGGAAGACGGCGGCCGCGCACAACTGGACAAGCACTGGAGCGAGAAGAGGCTGGAGCACATGCGCGAGCGCGACTGGCGCATCTTCAAGGAGGACTTCAACATTGCGACCAAAGGAGGCTCAATACCCAACCCGATGCGCAACTGGTCAGAGTCGGGACTCCCGGACAACGTCTTGCGCCTCGTCGAGCAGGTCGGTTACAACGAGCCGTCCGCCGTCCAGCGCGCCGCCATACCCATCGCGCTGCAATGCCGCGATCTCATCGGCGTTGCCGTCACCGGTTCGGGTAAAACAGCCTCGTTTGTTTTGCCTCTGCTTGTGTACATCTCACAACTACCCCCGCTTGGCCCCACCAACCGTGCCGACGGTCCGTATGCGATCGTACTGGCGCCAACCCGTGAATTGGCGCAGCAGATCGAGGTGGAGACCAGGAAGTTCGCGGCTCCTCTTGGCTTCAACACAGCTGTCATCGTCGGTGGCCACTCGATCGAGGAGCAGGCATTTCAGATGCGCGATGGAGCTGAGATCGTCATTGCCACGCCCGGTCGTCTCGTGGACTGCATCGAGAGGCGCATGCTTGTCCTCAGTCAATGCACATATGTCATCATGGACGAAGCTGATCGGATGATCGATATGGGTTTCGAAGAGCCTGTGAATAAGATTCTCGATGCTCTGCCAGTAACCAACGAGAAGCCTGACAGCGACGCCGCCGAGGACCCGAACGCCATGAAGCGCGGCATGTACCGCCAGACTATGATGTACACAGCCACGATGCCTACAGCCGTCGAGCGTATAGCGCGGAAGTACCTGCGTCGGCCGGCAATTGTCACGATCGGCAACGTTGGTGAGGCTGTCGAATCAGTCGAGCAGCGCGTTGAGCACGTGCAGGGCGAGGAGAAGCGCAAGAAACGTCTGCAGGAGATTCTCAACTCGCACGAGTTCAAGCCACCCATCATCGTGTTCGTCAACATCAAGCGCAACTGCGACGCTATCGCCCGCGACATCAAACACATGGGTTTCTCCTCCGTCACGCTACACGGCTCCAAGACACAGGAGCAGCGAGAAGCCGCGCTCGCACAGCTCAAGGACCACAGAGTCGACGTACTCGTTGCCACCGATCTTGCAGGTCGTGGTATAGACATCGAAGACGTGTCGCTCGTTGTCAACTTTAACATGGCCACCAGCATCGAGAGCTACACGCATCGTATCGGTCGTACGGGTCGCGCGGGCAAGAGCGGTGTCGCGATCACTTTCTGGGGCAACGAGGACGCGGACGTCCTATACGACCTGAAGCAAATGCTCTCCAAGAGTCAGATCAGTAAGGTCCCCGAAGACCTGCGTAAGCATGAGGCTGCGCAGCAGAAGGGCGGCCGGAACAAGGAGAAGAAGGCCTTGACGTGAGGCATTTTGGTGTGGCCTGAAGGTATACGCAGGCATATGAAAACCACGGTCTAGGTGGAGAAACTGCGTGAGGATATTCGGGAAGCCCTAGAAGGTCATGTGCATGAGCTATCAGATCAGAACGACGGCGCTGAGACGGGCCACCACTAGTACGATTTGAGTGTTACACTATGAATCAGACGTTCAATTTGCAAACATAATCACAGGAAAGTACTTATAGCCCATCTACTTCAGCCATCATCTTTGCCATCACCATCGTCCTCCTCCTCAGAGAAGTCCTCTGCCTGGCGTTTTCCAGTAATTCCTTTCCCGTCATTATGATTGCGCCATTAGCCTGCGCTTTTGCTATGTTAGCTTGTTGTTCGGGTGTCAATCTCGCTATATTGGCTTGTTGTTTGGGTGTCAATTGCCGTATCCTTCGGCCCTTACTTTCGAACCACGCGATGTTTGCGTCAAGGTTTGTTTGCGCCGCTGCTGTTGTTTTCTGAGCCCTGGGCTGCTCGTCCGCTCGACGGGCTTCAGCCTCGATTTCCGTCCTGCTGATACGCTGTAGGTTCTCCGGTCGAGACTCAGCAGTGGTGAGTTGTGTCCAGGCAACGCGAAGTTGTTGTCCTAGGTACTTCGTTGTGTCACCAATCATGGCTAGTTCGGCCTGGAGCATCTCTAAGCGAAGCCTCACGAGGTGGCTTGCGGCCGCTTGGATCTCCCTCAAATGGGGACGAGCAGCTTCGCATACATGTCGGCCGAGGAAAATCTCGCATGCGAGGTATGCGAAAGGTATGCCTGGATATCCTCGAGTGCATGTTGGTAGGCGTTCGTGGGCGAAGGAGTAGCAGTGACAGTGACGGTGGCGGTGGCGGTGGTAATGACTGGCGAAGGTGTAGCAGTTGTAGTAGCGGTGACAGTGGTAGTGCTGTGATGCACCAGCACCGTGGGATCAAGGATCGTAACCGTTGCAGGATTCACCGTAGAGCCAGGCTTGAGTTCGTGCAGAGAAACAGCTATGGCCAGGAACATGGCCAGGATGAAAAGCGTGTAGACACTAATATTGCTCAGGGAATCCAAGCTCGGGTCGTTGTAGGCGTAGACGAAGTCGGGTTCTCCAGCAGAGGAGGAGGCAACGTCCTCCCAAGAACTGTGTTCTGAGGATGGGGAGGATGGGGTGTTGATGTCGCTCTCAAAAGTAGAGCCTTCTTCGGAACTGAACTCATAATCAAACTCCCAATCTTCTCCGGACGAAGAGGAGGAAGCGGCGTACGCGAGGTTGTTTTGATAATACATAGATATCTTCATTCGATACTTGTGGTGAGATGTAAAGGAAATGCAGAATGCAGTGTTGGGAGCGTTACTTATGTTTCCAGGATGACCGTGTAAATTTGGGCCACGCATGGACGAGTTACCATGGTTCACCATAATCAAATGCAAGTGATGAACCCATAGTTTAACTGCTCGTAGTATTCAAGTTTATGGTTTCGACTTTGCGTACAACATATTAGACTAGAGGTGACACTTGAGGTTGTATTCGATTTCCGTTTCAAGCCCTCCTTATGTTTCCGATGCCATGTCAATTGACAGTCGCAAGATATACAAAGCTGCTCCTCCCGCGAAGAAGATAACAGCAATGACACCCCCGAGAAGGATGTACTTCACAATCTCTAAAGAATTGAGAGCTCTGCCGCCATGCTGGCGTGACCTTGCCCACTCGAGGTCAAATTGACTAGAGGCAGAAGATGTAGAACCTGACATGCTTAATTCGCCGTCAGCGTTGTTGTCCATGTTGGAAGTGTCGTAAATAGTAGTAGCGTACCTTAATTCTGTTGAAGCTGAGGAATGGGATGCGGGATCTTCTAAAAAAGTAGAGTAGTCCTTGATGGTATCGTTGAAAGCCTGCCTGGGTGCTGAAGGAAGCCAGCATGCAGGTGGCGATTTAAACCACGGGGAGGAAGCGTCGGTGGAGGAAGGCATTCTTCCGAAGCGGTGATGCTGTAGCAGACTGGATGTTCGCAGACTGGAGTTAATTATCTATCTAAAATAGAACATGTTCGCTCTTTATATGGTTTTCGATCCCTTCACTCTTTCGCTACCATGGTAGGATGTAGGCCCGTGCTGCGAAGCCGGTCCAGTAGTTCTGGTGAGGGGATGGTCGGATATCCCAGAGTTGGAAAACCCAATCATGCCTCCTCATCCATACTTTGATCAGTGATAACATCGAATCATCTCACACTAAAGACAGGCGATTCCACAGAACTTGTCCCTGGGGCCGAACTACGCATTTGACGTTGAATAACAAAGCGCAAGGAGCGCATCAATAATCTGCATAGAGGGTTATCCAGGGCGTTTTTCTGCAACGTTTCGTGTCGAGCACCTGGCTCAATAAGCATGTACAGGTGTCTTGAAGCGACCTGCATGATTTTGAATTTGTGATGGTGAGCAACTTTGTGCTCCAGCGCTCGCTAAAACTATCCTGTCGATAGTGACATGTGCAGCTGCTGGTATAACCATGCAAGCCTTCCTAGTTCGAATTCAAGCTAAACCACGACTCGATGTCCTGCCTAGGAAGTGGCTCAGGATCCCCAACTTCCGCTGCTCGTGGGCACATGCTCTGCTCCTCAAATACTCTACTATCCACATAACAAATCGCATCGCTATTGTCCCTCTTCATTCGCATCACAGCAACCCATCCACTCGCTCTCGACATCACAATGTCTAACCCATATCCTTTCAACAAGTACTACTTCGATACCAGAACCTTCATAGATATCGTCCACGAGCTCGAAGACTACGCGGAGGCACCCATCCACTTATACGAGGAAACCGTCGACAGTATATCCCATGCAGACATCCAGAGATGGATGCGTTTGTTCAATTTCACTGCCGACGAAGCCACGTTTGTCATCTGTCAATGGCGAGAGGACGGGCCAGGCACAGATCAGATCCCCGAGGATATCCTGGAAGCATGGACCTAGGAAGTCTGCAAAGAGCACGGCTTTGACAGAGAGGCCTACGAATTTTGGCTGCAGAGCGCCTCAGATCTTGACCTGGCCGACCCCAAAGAGTGCAGCGCGTTGGTTTCGGCGTATCACGGAACTTTCGAGCTCTTCCTCTTGCATGAAGTCGATAGGCTGGTCGACCGCTACAAATGTGCTCCGCAGATCATACGGCCTTACGGACTTGTGAGATATGGTATACTCAATCAAAACGGCGCCCCCCGCAAGGTGCTTGTATACAGGCACTGGGAAGCGGAATGTCTCCGGGACATGCTGCCTGAATTTATGCGCAGGAAAGAGGACAACGCACTTGGTTATGAGTACTTCACTCTGAAATGGCAGAGCATACCACTAGCTTGGGCACCCAAGGAGGTGGCCCAACCGCTCCAGGTAAGTGGTGTACGCACGCACCGCATGGGAGGTATATCACACTAATGCCGCACCTACACATCGCAGAGCCAGTATCCGGTATGGTACTTTCTTGTCGGACCGATAGCAGATCATGAGACACTTCGCGCACTTCTGGAATACGAAAATCGCCCCCACACACGCTCTGCGACAGTACAGGGCTTGGAGCTTGTCCGTGGCCAATATTGTGAAGGCCTTGTCCGACCTTATATGAAAGACTCCTCCTCCCATCAAAGCTCAGGAAAGGCGTTTCTTGTGAATAACAAGCTCGAGGAGGACAGGCTTCGATACTTTCAAACGAGCCTCTACAAGGTCGTCCGCTGCAGAATGAACGTTCAGTCAGCTTGTCTATGCGACAAAATGTTCGAAGTCCAGGGCTTCACCTTTGTCCTCCGCGCTCCTCGAGCCATCATAAAGCCCTTGACAAAGGAAGTCAAACTAGGACTAGGGGGTGCTGTTTATCTCTATACACCGGAGATACCATTTGAGGAGGATCCACTCGAAGGGAAAATTACGACTGATTACACATCACCGACCGACGAGTTAGCGGAAGGCGCTTGTCGGTTCAATCCTCTACTGAGGAGAGAGTTTAAACTCGGGAGAAGTAAGTGAGGTTGAACTCGGTGTGTAAGAAATAGAAGCTGACTTCACTCGTTGGACTGTAGAGCAGACTGAGCAGACTGAGCAAACTGAGCAAACTGAGCAGAGCCCCGGTTGGAGGGAACGTCTCGCAACAATCAGGTCCGCAAGTAGATCGAGATCCCCATTCGCCAGGCCCGCACCGACGACCCGTGCCCAGGGAATTCCAACTCGACCCAGATCCAGAACAGTGCGCTTCGTGGATGAAAGTGAAGGCAGCTCTTCAGCCCCCCAGACGTCCGGAGATATAGATGATCAACGCAGATCCAGGCCAAGGGAGAGATCTGGAGCTGCAGGACCCTGGTGAGTGGTACATGTGCGAACTACATTTGAACGTATGCTGAAAACTTGTTTGCGCCTTTACAGGTAGGAACAGAACCTCGGCATCACGACGAAGCATACCATAGTGGGACCGAGCAACTCAGCCAGCACCAATGATGTACCTAGTGACCCGGAAGCGCTGGAAACCTTGAGCGAAATGGAGCCGCTCAGAAGAAGTGCATCAAATTCTGGCGAAGTCAATAGGGACCCAGAGGAGGAACACAGTGAAGAGGTGGCTGTTGAATGGGATGGCAAAGGGAAGGGCAAAGGGCCTCAGACGGGGCACAATCGTCACGATTCTGCGACTTAAGCCAGGCAGGAGGATTGGCGACGGTTGATGAGTAGTCGTAGTGAATCGTCTATTATCGGTCGTTGCGGAAGTAGTCTATGACGTCATCGAACATGTTCAGCCGTTGTAGCGACGACAAAGTTCTAGTTCAGCCTTTACGTTCAAGCCTGCTTACCAAGTCATGTCAAATCCCTTGCATGTACTCGTCACGCAACGCTTGGCCAACGTGGTGGATTGCGCCGCCGCGGGCAAATACAGGGACACAAGCCGGAAACGTGCTGTAGCGCCGGCTTGTGCAGACGGGCGACGATGCCGCGGGATAATTGACCCCGCGATCAATCTACTCCTTACGCATCCTGGTATAATTCACCGTTAGTCCCTTTGGTGTGCGCAGATGCCCAGACGGAAGGACTGGGCAGACGGCTGGCACGCTCGATGTAATTAGCAGCAGGTACAAAGGTTCGCCATGTCGCGCATGCGTGCGCCATCGTTGCTGCGTGTCCAAAATATACGCCTGAGAATCGATATCGCAAGAGCTTTGTGTAAATAATACGACTACAAACATGGTTTCAACACGCCAGATTCTCTCCAGCCTAGCGATGCTAGGCACCGCCATCGCCGCCTCGTCGTACCCACCGCTCAAAGTACGCAATGCAGGTGTGCCAGTGGGTCGAATGGCCAACGTCTCGGGCATAGACATGTACTTTTCCTACCCGCCCGGACGCAACACATCCAGCAAAGCGCTGCTCTACCTCACCGACATTTTCGGCGTCCCGCTGCTGCAAAACCAACTTCTCGCCGACTCGCTCGCAGCCAACGACTACTTAGTCATCATGCCGGACCTCTTCAAGGGCGACGCCGTGTCCGTCGAGGAACGGGAAGCGGGTCTCAATCTCACGGAATGGAACCTTTTGCACCCACTGCCTGAGATTGAGAGTATCATCAACACGACCATTGCGTTCATGCGTGATGAGCTAGACATTGAGCGCATCGGCGGGCTGGGATTCTGCTTTGGCGGAAAGTACGTCCCGCGCTTCTTGACGGCGAGCGGGGGTCTTGACCTGGGCTTTATTGCGCATCCAAGCAACTTGAACGAGCAGGAGATTGGTGGTATCACAAGGGGAATCAGCATTGCTGCTGGAAGTACGTTCTCTCCTCTTTTGCATGTGTTTCTGCAGACTGTGTTTTACTGACTTTGATAGCTCTGGATGCTTCGTTCAATGCTACGGCCAAGGCGCGCGCGGAAAGTATCTTGGCGAGGAATAATATCACTTTCCAGTCGAATGTGTATGGTGGAGCGCCGCATGGTTTCGCGGTACGAGTTAACCAGAGTATTCCGCAGCAGGCATATGCGAAGCAGGCTAGTTTCGTCCAGGCCGTTACGTGGTTTGATGCGTGGTTGTAAATGGCTGTATGTAGAATTTGTATGGCAATGGGTGTTCGAATAATCGTTTGATGAAATCTGTGATCCACCTTTGGATTCCTCCAGCTCTCTTATCCACATGTACGCAAAGGTCTTAAAAGACGGAGAATTTGAAGAGTTATTGTTGTAGTGCACATAATCTTCACTACACTAAGCTCAGCGCCTTTATAGAGAACGTTAAAAACAACAGCAGTAGATTTGAATCGTAGCCCTGCGGCTTGGGGTACCCTTCTAAATATGTTGAACGCCACTAAATAGCAACGGCGTCTTAACTCCAAATCTAGAAATCCTTCACTTCGCGATCGGATGTCACACAGCCCTATGTCTGCACATCCAATGTTTGACTCGGTACCTGAGTCGACGCCTGCCCAAGCAACCTCATTAGGTCCTGCACACCCGCACCGGCAGCCCTCTTCTTCTTTTTGCCACCGTCCTTCTCAGCAAACGCTAAACCCATCAGCTTCCTCTTCTCCTCTTGGATATCGAGCACACGTTCTTCGACGCTGCCTTCGACGACAAGCCTGAAGACCTTAGTTTCACGCTTCTGGCCGAGGCGGTGCACACGATCGACGGCTTGGTCTTCGATGGCAGGAGCCCACCAGCTGTCTGCCATGATGACTTGATTTGCTGCGACGAGGTTGAGACCAACACTGCAGACAGCGAGGGAGGCGAGCATGATTGTGGTCTCGACGTCACTGTCGAGAGCTTCAAGGGCAGCGTCACGCTGAGTTGCGCTCATAGAGCCATCGATACGAGTGAACTTCAGGCCATGAACGGCGAGCTGCGGTTGCAGGAGGTCGAGGAACGAGGTCCACTGGCTGAAGACAATGGTTTTGTTGGTTGGGTCTTGCGCCGATGCCTGAAGGATACTCAGAAGTGTCTCAACCTTGCTGGACGCGTTCTTTTCCAAGGATGCCTTGTCCCCGAGTTCATCTTGAGTGAGCATTTGTTCGGAAGTCTCCTGTGCGGGCTTGACGGTTGTAGTGTCCAGCGATTCAAGTTCTGCACGACACATGGGGCACTTTTTCTGCCCCTCAATGACACGCCCGATACATTCCGTGCAGAACGCATGGGCACATTTGGTGATGACAGGTGACTTGAGCGTGTCCAAGCAGATCGGACACTCCTCCTGTGATTCAATCAAAAGCTGTAGCATCTTCTGGAGAGCCTCCTTGTTCTCCTCGGTAAGGTCGACCACGCCCTCTGCCTCGAGCTGTTTCATAATGGAGTCGAGACGCTCCTCGCCGACAAGCTTCCAGTGATTGCACAGCTGGCGCATCCTCAAGAGCACTTCTAGTAGATGTCGGTACGTATCCGCACTCTTCTGTCCGCCAATGTTCTTGCGGTATATGTCGAGCGTACCCTTAGCCTGAGCCTCAAGCGCATCGTACTTCTCCTGCTCATGAGGATGTAGCTTGATCTTGTGAATATATTCCGATAAGTCAGGCAGTCGCAGGTCGATGAAGGACATCTCCTTCTTTCGTCTTAAGCAGATATCAGACATCAGCATCTGGAGTGCTCGCTTGCCTGCCCTCTCACCCTGCAATACAGGTCGCATGATCGCACCGTGGAAGATCTCGAAACTATCAAGACCGCCAGACAGGCGAAGGAAGCGAATCAGGCTGTATAGATCCTTGAGGTTGTTGATGATGGGTGTGCCGGTAAGTGCCCATCGTGACTGGGCCAAGAGATTCGAGACTGCAATAGTTCTCTTTGCCTTGGGGTTTCGGATGGAATGTCCTTCATCTAGAATAATACGGCGCCACTTGATGGAATATACGCCTGACTTTCTCGGCAGATTGGTCGATTTCTGCGAATACCATTCCGAAGAGACGGAGTCATATGTGCTGATGACAACGTCATAGTTCTCAATCTGCTTAGGCGTAATGGGCTGCTTGCGAGTACCGTGCCAGAACATTACGCGCAAAGCATGCTCGGGCTTGATATGCTTCTTCATCTGTGTGCTCCAATTGCTCATGACAGATACCGGGGCAAGAATAAGGGTAGCGTTGCAGGCATCGGGGGCCTGTCGACCGAGCCCGCGGTCCGCCATGACAAGGGATATCGTCTGTATAGTCTTGCCCAGGCCCATATCGTCCGCGAGGATACCCCCAGAGGCAAGTGCAGGGTTGGTGACCGAGAAGCTTGTCGCAAGGTTGGTGAAGGCGTTTGGAATCCGCGGATGTCGCTGCCATAACTGCGCGATATCTTTCGTACCCGGAGCTGGGAGCTGAGGAGACTCTTTATCAAGCATCCACTGCAGGCCTTGCAGCTGGAAGTCATGCATGTCGGTAAGCATCGCGTCCGGTTGTTTGGCTTTGGGCATCGCAGCCAGATCCTTCTCCTTGACGCCAAACTCTTCTGTGACTTGCTCGGCGTTCCTTGGGTTGTACCTCTGACTTGTACCGACGATGTCTTCAAGACTGGGCCCAGGCCCGAAGCCTCCTGAGGAGCCAGCCATGAATTCGGCCATGCCATTTTCGCGGCTCTGACCGGCAACGGCAACCACGGCACCACCCTTCTTCTTCGCATCTTTGGCAGCTTGTTTGGCGAGCCGCTCCCTCTCCTTCACGGCTGCGACCTCCTTGCGCTCGCGATCTGCGGCGTGTCCGACGGGAAGCCTGTCGGCTCGCATCTTGCTGACAAGGTTCTGGCGCTCGACTGGTTCGTTGGTGCCGTAGAATTTGAGCTCAAGGGGGCACTCGAACTCGCCCTTTGGCCCAGTGATGTGTGCCTCGATGAGAAGGCTGCGATTGTCCATGTATTTCGCAAGTTTCGCCGCGACCACCCTTGGAAGGTGTCCAATCTGGGCGCCCTGGACGTTGAGGACTCGAATAGCGTTTCTGTCATACGCATTGCTTGGCTCTCTCCTCACAACCACCATCTCACCGACCGTCGCGTACCCATTGTAGTGACGAACACCGACAATCTTGCCATGCATCGCACCATACATAGTCCATGTATACTGCTGGTCGGTGAAGCCCTGAGTGGCCGACACGTCCTCCTCCTCATCGTCATCGATGTGTACCGGGTCCTGCTGCGACGCGCCGGAAGCGGTGCGCGTGTAGTCAGTGCGCGCTTGCTTAGGCGCAGGACCATATGGTGAGCTCTGCGACGACTGCGCGTAGCCTTGCGACGATGAAGGGTGTGCATACGCTTGCGAACTAGAGCCATTCGCGTAAGGTTGCGACGAATAGAAGGGCGTGTCGTCAGTGAGGTCAATCAATTCCGCGGGGCGTTTTGGAGGCATTGCGGGAGATCGAGACGTGAACGATGTGCCGTGTCCGGCAGTGACGGGCTCTTCTTATGTGCGAACTGGTGGGTTGCCAGACGGATGCACTACTTTGGGCTGAAATGCGACCCAAGAGGCAGTGCGGAGGAGTGCAGAGTCGATAAACGATAAAGTTCCCGCTAGTGAAACACGCTAGAACGCGAAGTCACGGCTGTGATGTCACACAAGCAAGGGAATGAGAGATGAAGACACTCGACCGAAAATGCAGCGACAGAACACCTCATATAGGCGCTTGGTTTAAGCAATCCAGGGGTGGACAACGAGCTAATGGTGTTTGGGGTGAGACGACAAGTCGACTTCTCGACGAACCCCGCTCTGCAGTAGACGACGACTTGTCGTTGTGCAGCCTTTCCGACAGATAGACAGTGCAATCATCACATTAACATTAGTCACCGAGAAAGGTAAAGAAGTAGCAGCATGTCCTTTAAGCCACTCTTGATTCATCTGCCGAGTACGCTTGAACGCAGGCTAGCAATCTACAACTGCGTAGGATACTTGGTAGTCTCAATCTTCTCAGGGTACACGAGTCCACCCTGCTTCCTAACCTCGTCCATGACCTCCATAATCACGATGCTCTCTTCCAGACCCAGGAACTTGCCCTCCTTCCTGCCGTTCAAGATGGCGTCTGCAGCCTCGTCCGCCTCCCAAAACATACCCTGGCCCTCACCTTCCGCCTGCATGGAGGAACCAAAGCCGTTGTACCAGCCGCTACCTTTTCCAGGCCCCGGGACGGGCCAGTGCTTTTCCTCGACGTTGCCGTCCGAGTCGATGATCTTGGTCCT
Organism: Ophiobolus disseminans; assembly: GCA_010093685.1. NCBI lineage: Eukaryota > Fungi > Ascomycota > Dothideomycetes > Pleosporales > Phaeosphaeriaceae > Ophiobolus > Ophiobolus disseminans. The sequence continues at coordinate 1,247,540 of MU006217.1, forward strand.
GGTGGGGCGGAAGGAATGAGGGAACACTTGGATCTCGCCCTTGGGGCCTTGGATGCGGCAGCACGGTGTGTCCATGTTGTTTCCTGGCGAGGTTGCGACGCGGAGGGAGGTCGTGGCCACAGCATGCGCATCGCCGCCGGCTTCCTTCGAGCGTGGGAAATTCAAGATGATGGTGCTGTGCTCATCGGCATTCTGCGTGGGTTCGTAGTTCTTGATGAAAGCGAGAACCTTGGGCGGCTTTCGGTCCTTCTGCGGCTGAGTGTGATAGAGGGTTTGGAATACCCAGGTCAAGGCGTACATACCAAGATCGAGAAGGGCTCCACCAGCAAGATCTGGGTTGACCATGCGGTTTTTGCCATCTGCCATGTTTACCTCTGGGTCGAGCGCCATGCTGTTGTCGGAGATGACACGTGCAACTGGGCCAATACGACCTGAGGTGATCTGCTCGCGGACATAGATAGATATGGGGAAGTAACGCGTCCACACAGCCTCCATCAGGAAAAGGTTCTTCTCCCTTGCCTTTTCGGCCAGTTTGCGTGCCTGCTCCGCGTTCACGGTGAATGCCTTCTCGCAGAGTACATTCTTGCCTGCTTCCAAGCACAGCATAGCATTTTGGTAGTGGTGAGAGTGTGGTGTTGCAATGTAGACGACATCAATGTTGGGATCCTTGACAAACTCCTCGTAGGAGCCATAGGCCTTCGCGTCAGACGGACTTCCGGTTTCTTTCAGAAAATCTTCGGCGCGGGATTTTGACGACGACGACGCTGCGGCAACGACAGTGTGTTTGAGGTGCTTCACATCGCGTGTGGTCGGATCGACGAGCAAGTCTTTCGTACTACGGATTATCAGTTCCTGAGCTCTCGCGGGGTATTGCGGGGTATTGTTACAATGTGAGAGCAATTCCTCCTGTTGCGAGGATACCCCAGCGAACTGTTTTGGGAGCTGACATGATGTGTATAGGATTCAGTCGATATGCCTGACAAGCTGAAAAGTGTGGTGTTGTAGCTCAGGTCAAGGTAAAATGGTGGCGTATGCCGTCCACTTTGATGAACGCTAACGTCATGGTACAGCACCCGACGTCGGGTTACCAACCCCACTCTAGTCGGATGGGATGTTGGCCCTAATAGGCTAAATGGGCCGTATGGAGCGCCGTCGTGGAGACATAGTGGGATCGCGTGTGTGATGATCAAGCTGGAGGGGCGAAAATAGGAACTATGCGGAAGAACCTTGGAACACGACATCATCGTCATACCCTTTCTTCAAAAGAAAACTTGTGTTATTTGATGACCACAAGACAGGTACATGTAAAAGTAGTCGCAGTGAAAGATAGGCGAAGCCCAAGAGGCTTCTACATCAGACAATCGTTGGTGCTTCCATGCACGAGTTCATATTTATGTTGTCATCAACCGACCGATCAAAAATAAAAAACATTAGAACATTGTATACACTGAACTGAAAATCGTGTGTCTCATCAATAGGTACCATTGTATCACCAACTAGTCATTGCCAACCGCCTCGCAACAACGCTCCGAATCGAACAGGACAACTTTACTTCCCCATCCCCAAACTTGCGCTCCTAATATACGGCTCCAGGGGCCAAACCTGCCTCTCCTCCTTCACATCCTTGAAAACTTTATCCCACCTGCCCTCCAAGCTCTCCGGAATCTCCCACGCATTCTCCGGATCCCTCAGCCACAGCCTCACAAGGTGCCTCTGTTTCTCCGCACTATTCCTAAACCCATCTCTCGCGTGGAAAATACTCAAATTATTGACAAACTGCACTTCGCCTTTCTTGAAATCTAAACCCAGCGCGTGCTTTTCGGCTAAGAAATGAAGGGTGTCGAGGGCTTCGGCTTGTGCTTCGGAGATGGGTGGGATGTCGCGCGAGCGAGGGAGGCCGAGGAAGCCGGTGAAGGTGCGACGAGCGTATTGTATGATCATGCGTTCTGGGGTGGAGGAGTTGGAGGGAGTGTAGTGTAGCAGGGAACGGTTGACGTATTTCTTGGTTGGGTCACCAAAACTATTGAGGTCAACTCAGCTCATTGTTAATGGTTTGTGTGGATATGTACACCTCGGTCGGCCACTCTTCAGCCAGCGTGCGGATAAGGTCCGGTCTCGTGGCGGCAAGTTCGTTGTACACGCGCCAACTACTGCTTACTCTGCTTTGGCCGCCTTCTGCTGCTTCCTCGAGACATAACAGAGCAATTATGTCGCCGGAGTCCGTGTGGAAGACCTGTTTGTCTGAAGTGTATGCCGGAGCACCGATTTTGCTTGCATCGTGCGTGCTTGACAAGTCTTTAATATGGTTTAGAACTACATCTGCGGCTTTTCCCTGGTACTGCGAGTCCTGGCGGCCGCGTATGGGCGCAATGTGCGATGCAAGACCGGCGTATATTATCAGGATGTCCTCGCGCGTGTGCTTGTCGACTGGCAGACCTCGCACGACCTTGAAGCCAAATCCATTGTGGATCTCGCGAGAGATGTCGCGCAACTTGTCATGGAGAGTCGGAAGCGGGAATGTGCCCTGATTGATGTAGCCGAGCGGCTTCTGTAGGCTCTTGAAATGTTGAAGGGCTGTCTCGAGTTCTTCCAGATTCGATGCGCTCAGTTTGTACGTCCAATTGTATCGAGCAGCAACGTCAGTATTATCCCAAACGAGATCTGATTCAAGGGCTTTTGGAAAATTGGGCGGCAGTGTAGTCGCGAGGTTCTCCGTGGCTAGGCGTCTCTTGACGCGGGCTTGATACTTGTTTAGATCTGGGGTGTAGCCAATGTCCGGTTGATGTGGCTCTGTGAGCTCTGAGATGGCCATGGTGGGGTGAATGGTGGGAGAAGAGGAAGATATGAACTTCCATCGGCAGCTTGCGCTTGTTAGCGACTAAGTGTTGGTTTCGTGGCATCAGACGTCAGTGGGGCAGCAGTTGACGCAAGTGTACAAGCTGAAGCTCATTGCCAGATTAGGAAGCTTGCGAAAGCTCGAGACTAGGATGCAATTGCGTGCTCGAATTGGTCATTCGTTCTCCACCTGAGAGGACAGAAAACTAAGGATGGGTATTGCTAGATGTTTCGTTGGCTGAGAGCACTGAAATGGTATGTCTAAGAGAGAAAGGCATCATAAGCATAAGAAACCACTGAAGCAGAACTACTCGACAATTTCCAGTTCACCCTGCCGGTGCTTTGCAAAAGTATCCTTGTGTTCGTCCCACAGCCTCAGTAGCTCATTTATATACTTTTGGTGGAGGTCATCGAGAGTTTCATTGCTCGGGTGCTTATCTTGCACGACCCGTATAGGCCGTCCAACGACGATGTTTATGGGCCTGCGATAGGGCATCATGCCGACATCATAGTTAAAGATGCCTCTGGCGTGGAAGATGGGCACGGTGAAGCCCATGATCTTCTTGACTAGCATCTGGAACTTGTGTACATATGGATGCGACTCGGTGTCGAGTTGGTCGTAGACGTCGTTTTCGCCAAAAGCCAGGACAGGGACGAGGTCGGCGCCTGTGCGGATGGCCATCTTGACGAAGCCTTTGCGCCGCCGCAAGACCAAGCGGATGGTTCCTGGTTGCGAGTCGAGCGACTCACGGGCGCCACCGACAACGATGGTAATGGCACGGCCCATGCCCTCGCCATTGGGCCCGCCCTTGGAGAGGATGTTCTCGCAGGACTCGCGCGACACCGAGGCCATGCCCAGGCGCAGGGCGTACTCGCGGTAGATGGGGTACTTGAAGTTGGAGTCGAGGGTCAGCAGCGCATTGGTGATGCCGGGGAACAGCTGGGAGAAGCCGAGGGCCTCGGTGGCAAAGGCGGCAAATGCGCCGTGGGAGATGATGCCGTGCGGGTGGTAGCCGAAGATGTACTTGCGCGTGGGCTCGAGTTCCTGCGAGCGATGCAGGCGGGCGGGGAAGTACGAGGCGAAGAGCGACCACACGGGCAGCCGTCGGATGCGGTCGCTGCGGAGGGAGAGCTCGCCGGACGTGCCGGCGTTGGAGAAGAGGACGTAGATGACGTAGGGGAGGAGGATGGGCCACAGGAGGGGGATCGCGCAGAGAAAGAAAAAGATGGCGATGCCGCCGGCGATGCTCAGCGTGTGCATGAGGACGGCGAGCGTCTGCAGGCGGCGTTGCAGCGGGACGTTCATGGGCGCCCACCGTATCTTGCTCCTCGCCCAGCCCGCGCCCGCCTGCCGCCCCGTGGTGAGCTCAGAGTTGCGGCGCTTCAGGTCTGTCCGGCGCTCCTTCTCGAGCTCCTGCGGCGGCTTCACGCTGATGAGCGCCTCGCCGTGGCCGTTGCCGTGCTTTTCGAACAGCTCCGTCCGCTCCGTCCGGAGCAGCTCGCCGTGCTTGCGCCCGATAGACCCTGGGGACCCGCGCGAGCCCTTGCGCCGGTGGCCCTTCACCGTCGGGCTCTTGGGCGAGGCATCCTGTCCGACGCCCTCGAGGCTCTGCGTGTCTTCCTGCGAGGGAATTGTGATGCCGTTGGCCTTGACGCTGTCCATCTTGGTCCTCGGACGCTGCCTCGTCTGCTCGAGAGCGCCATCGACGCCGTTCGCATGTGATTGCGGCTCGAGCGCTTCTTCGGCGGCGTCTGCGTACGACTTGGGCGGGAGGTCCAGCTCTGCGCGCTCGGCGGGAATCGCGGGCTCCGGGTTCAGCGACATGACGGGCGTGGCAATGGGCGGGAAAGATAGGATGAGGTGCAGAGACGGGCTATGTCATGGTCTGGGGAGTTTTGTTGGGTGAACAGCGCATGTTCGAGCTTTCTTAGTTGGACCCCCGAGGTGATGTCATCCGGGTGGCTCGGGTCGCAGCAAGCGCTATTGCGTGTCACCTCCTAGCATGCCAGTCGACTCAGTAAGTTTGTGTAGGAGACACAATGCAACACTAGAAAAATACTTGACGGCGGCATAGCACGTTGCATGCCACTCTAACATCAATTGATAGATCGGCCCATGGTTGCGCATGTACCTCGCTCGGTACAGCGTAGGCTAGTGCCTGTGGCGCATGAGACACCAAACTACAAACCTCACCTTCGCCACTCGCTGATTCGTCACATCAAGAACATCGACATCTTACTACCATGAACTCACCTTTTCTTCTTGTCCCACAGATACTCAATCCACCTGACTGATGTCCCTGCCGAGACCATGCAGACCACGCCAGCCCGCTCGTCGCGCATCACCAAGTCCCGGAGACCAAGTGCGGCAGTAGCGCTAGGGCTCAAGCGATCGACATCCTCTCCGTCACAAGCCAGTCCACGAAAGAGATCGTTACCTTCGGAAAAGTCCATCCAGTATGACGACGAAGAACACCTTGATGATACTGGAGTCATCGCATCCCTTGCCGACGACCTCAATTTCCGTGATGTCCCCCAGTACATGGAGTACATCCGCAATAGCATGTTTACCGATATGCCAGAGAAGGCAGGCATGAACTCGACTCGAATAGCTGAGGTCCTGAACTTTCGTCGGAGATTACCACCTTTTGTGACCATTGCACACATCGATGCGCTGAGTACCTCGTCCACCAGGATCGAGCGCGAAATTGCCGAGCTCGCACAAGCAGGCATCCTGCGAAGGGTGATGATACCGCACCGTGGAGCCGGCGCTGCAGCGGTTGGAGACGGGCTCGCAAGCGTCAGAGAGTGGCAGACGCTGGTGCGGCAACACGAAGGCCTCGCAGAAGACCTTAAAGGTACGGGTTACACCATCATCCCTAAGCATTGCAATTGCTGATGTTGAAATAGAAAAGTATGTGTCCATCATGAACGCAAACCCTGCGTCAGCTTCAATCAGTAGCACAGCATTCGCACCCTCCGAGATCTCGGCCCTGATAGCTATTGGTTTCTTAACTTCGACTTCCACGGCCTCCACAAACTCATACTTTGGCTCACCAGGTGCCAGCTCCCTTTTGTCAATCTCGACTTCTGGCTCTCGCCACGCGGCAGGCTCTCTTGAAGCTGTAGGTGGCGCCTCAGCTACGCAGCACATCCACGGCGGCACCTCGCTCAACTCCTCTCGCCTCTCCCTCTTATCGTACAACTTCTCCCTTCCCAACACTGGCATTCATATCAGGCTTTTGGTTGATGCAAGAAGTCACCTCGTCAGTACTCTGAAGAAGACCAAATATAAAGAGATGCCCATTGATGTACTCAGAGAAAGGTGGGATGGCGGTGTCGTGGTGCATGGTGAGCGCGAAGAGAGGAAAAAAGCAAGAGGGGAATTCGCTGGCGTATTACCAGGCCGCACAAAGAAGTGGGGGCAATTCTACGGCATGCGCTTCGATTGGGTTTTGGAAGAGTGTTTGGGCGCCGGTCTGGTCGAGTTATTCGAGACGGGGAGCGTCGGAAGAGCTGTGCGAGCTGCAAACTGAACTCGGTCGACTATGCACAGTAAAGCTCTTTAGGTAGTCGAATCACTAGCCCGAAGCCTGCAAACCTTATATACCACTGCGCTTTCACTTGACAATCTTGATTGTTCATTACCGACACGAAATCTCATGACGTAATACCCACTTTTCAACTTGCCCTACATTGAACCTAATAGCTATCGCTTAACCTCACCAACCTTTGCATTCCGTTTGAGCGCTGTTGGTTGTCGTTGAAGGTGGGCGCTTGGTACGCCCCGTTTACCGTGCGTAGCCACGTGCGGGTTCCATCACCTTCACTTCTACACCTCACACTGACCAAACGCCCCACGTCTACCTATCTATTGTCAAACAGCACAGGCCGCTGCCTAGTCCTTCCGTAAGTATCAAGCAGCAAGGCGCCAGCGACCTCTCATTACATAAAGCTTTCGCAGCGTTAGAGTGCTCGACATGGATCACCATTTGCTCTCCATTAGCGACTACTACAGCGCCGACAATCTACAAGTCGACACCACCTCAAAGGAGGCTTTCTTCTGCGACTCTTCGTTCGACAGCAACGACTCTGGTATCTGCCTCTTGACCGAAGAAAATCTCGCCTTCGTCCAGCATCAACTTGGAGTCGGTAACTTCAACATGTCTAAGACCCCGAAACCCAGGAACATAACCTATACGTCAAAAGCGTACGATCAGGCCCTCAAGAAGCGCGACTGTATCTTCAACCCCGACGACAAAGATCCCTCTAACCGTACCGAAATCTTGGAAGCACTCGATCAAACCCGCAGTGACTCCATGACATCCACGAGTGCCAAGCGAATCCTGAAGACGCTGAGAGGGATGACTTCTGAAACTATGGTATCCTTGATCGCCAACGGCAAAGTCATCGACAACTTGGACGTGCAGGAGGCGACGGAAGACAGATGGGCATGCACAAACCTCGCGTGGAGGAAAAACTTACCTCTACCTGCACACCCTAACCCAGAGGAACCGCTACATTACATCGGCCCCCCAAACCCGGACACAACTATCGGCTTCAGTATGGAAGTTTTCAAAGACATCAACAAAGCCTTCAAGCATCTCGATACACAATGCTTCCCTGTTGGTGGAGATCCACGTATTATCTTCCCTGTCTTCACCATAGAAGAAATTGGACAGGCAAAAGAGGAACATGGACGCAGACAGAGCTTGCATAACGCCGCAGTCATGCTCCGAGATCTGCGGACTCTTTGGAAGGAGTCTGGAATGGCGAAGGACACTTTGCGAACAGAGTTTGACGGTGTCGCTCACGTCATGACACTGCAATTCACCGCCACCCTCATTCAGTTATGCGGCTGTTGGACCGAGGTGTCGACGGAAGGATTTTCTACTACTCCAAGCCTAATGCGACTCTCAACTCATCAGATGGTACCGAGGACTTCAAGAAGGTCGTCGACAAGATCAGAAAATGCTTTGGACTGGGTCATTACACACAACAAAGGCACGATCGAGAAGCGCCTTACAGAGCTGCAAGGAATACTCCGGGAGAGGAAACTCGCACCTCTGGTGCCCGCTTACTCTGTTGTAGGCTCCACGATCGACGATGGGACCGACAACGGCGCAGTGGGAGTGTAGTGGGAACCTCTGAGGACGAGGATAGGAAACGTTTTGGGCTCTGAGAGTGTGCTGAGTTGGTCATTGATGTCATTGTACGGTTATGGGACGAGCGGGTGAATGGGGGTTTGGTAGCATTATGGTCTGGGCGCGGACGCGTACAACAGGCTGAGTAGTAACGATTTGTGAGATGAAAGTAGTCTGAGGATAGACAGCTCATACTGATGATGTCAATGCACTTTCTCTCACCTGACTTTCACCTCTTCCATCGCTACTCAGACGAGATCAAAACCTTACCTTGATCTTCTTCATCCTTACTACATTTCGCCATGAAGAAAGATACCATCTTCAGCCTTGTGACCATCGCACTGCTTGTTGTGCGCAAGGGCTTCGCTGAGATACGTCTAGAGCTACCTGAGCTGCTACTAAATAGTTCTCACCCAGCAAAAGAAGAGGATACGCCCGTCCCAGACTATATCGAAGGCATATGGCCACCCGAGTTTCCAGCCGACGACAATATGTGGAAGGATTTCGTCTGCAAAGGCGACAACCTCATGAAGGCAATGCAAGCCTCGGACGCAAACGCAGGCCAGCTATTCAGTTCGGGTTTACTTTCCGCCCAGAGCGTATGGATGAGCAGTGGTATGTGAACGCAATCGCCATTGCTAGCAGCTGATTGATGAGCAGATGCACTTGCTACTTGGGGCTGGCACCTCTACCGCGGCGACGACTCGCTAAAAGTCAATTTCCTCGAGGACGGAGACGAGCCGGGCCATAGCCTTCGAGCAGCTCTAGCGGCGCTTGGTCTTCCCAACATGCCTAGTCGCGATGCCAGTATTGGTCTTGAGGTTGCTCGCGTGGATCACTTTGACGATCATATGTCGAAGCCGATTGATGAGCAGACGTATGAGAATGTTGAAAGAGTAAAATATGTGTCAGTTGCTGATGTGATCTGTAATCTAGATATACTGTTGGCGAAAAGGTATACCGAGCGACAGGTGCAAGCTTAAAGATTACAATCAATACTGGGGTCGGTGGTATGTATTTACTGGGTCGACGTTTTGTAACATGATGCTAAATATCAGCGCGACAGCAATCATCCGCCTAGAACTAAAGTCACCAGAATTCGCAGGTCGCGAAGATCGAACACCGCCAATCGACAAGAGCGGTATGCCCGGCCTCCAGCGAGCTTCAGACATCATGTAGCTCTCATGGGCTGCTCGAGCCAGCAATCCCAATGATCTTCGGTACTTTCTCATGGCTAGCATCTCGAACGAAGATACGCAAAAGACCATTCTCCGGGCCGTGAATTCTCAGCGACTAGAAGCCTGGCCCGGTCGGTACTTCAGCACGTTCTTCGCACCTGATGCAGACATTGCAAAAGCTCTGCTAGGTACGTAAACCCCACCTCCGGCACCCTGTCATCTTCAAGCTCACACACAACACAGGAACTCCTAATGGAGGCGCATCCGGATACTTCCTTGCCCAGCACAAACAGCAGCTGGGAAACATGTTCATTGCCGGCGTTCGCGTGTTTCTCGGAACTACGTATCCCAACCAGCCGTCAATGGTGTTCTACGTCCAGCAGGAGCTGCCGCAGAAACCGGGAGCTGCGCGCGAGAGGACCTCGCCAGCACATGGCTTGATGGATGAATCGAGCGTTGTCCGCGTGGAGAACAATGGCACGAGTATGCTGAGGGAACACGTTTTTCGTGCAAAGCTATAGATTTTCCTTGCGTGTGGTTTGTGGAACCTCGGGACAGGGGCTCTGGTGACTGGGTTGTGGTGTAATAGGCGTTCCAAGGTTTTCTTGCATTGATGGTTGCGGTAGGTACGGTCATGACGGGGTGATTAGGCCAACGATGTGGGTGAGCGCGTTGGTAGCTTTTCGAGCAACCCGTTCATTTACCTCTATCCCAAGACTACCTACCTAGATATCCCTCCAAATGACTCTTGTGATAATGATACTCGGCGCAGCGTGCGTGCGGCTGAAAGCTACGCTTACGTACAAAAATGATGTCGATGCTTTTGCGGCTGGACGCCTTGATCGGGCGTTGGCGCCAAAAGGGGGCTCGAGTGTTTCAGCTGATCGACAAGGCCTGGAGAACTTCGAAGACGCACAACTACAACACCACTCTGGAGGTCCGCGTTATTATTCCTTTTCTTAGATTGGCTGTTTATCCCCAATAGCCACGGCCAAAGCTGTGCGTATATAGCTTGCAAAAACGTCGACGCGCGAAGCGCGCGCCTTCCCCAGCTTTTGGCCCCCATGCTCGCCTAATTCGGCCTCTCGATCGGTACGATATATAGCGCAGAGTCACTTCTGTCATACAGCCTTCGATGCAATACTAACGGCCAATCTAGATTTGACTTCCATCATCAGAACAGGAGAATTGTCTCGAAATAATTGCATATCACGACTGAACCTTTTCCAAAGCCACGAAGGCCATCGGAGCACGATTTCGTCGAAATACACAACACCAGCGTTGTTTCGATTGACCACACATAGTTACACTGTGTAAACCCGCTGCGTATTTTGATTTTATGACTTCAGAGAACAGAAACCTTCTCAATGACAGGTACGGTAACTCAGAAAGAGAAAAGCACGATGCCGTCCACGCCTAGCAGTCATTATAGTGGACCTATCAAGTCTTCGACCGTAAAGAGGGGAGCCGTATGGTCTTCGAAGATCCTACCACCACAAGAAGCAGGTGCCATTTTGCGGGACGACTACAGCCATCTTGGCGATGCATATAATCGCAATCAGGAATCTGCGAATGAGTGGGAAATAAAGAACGCGTAAGTAGTAGATCTTCCAGCTATTCATTGGTATGGTGCTCATGCTGGTTAGTGGGATCGATAACATGCCATATCTTGCGCATATCAAGTCCTTGGCTCCTACTTGGAGAACCTTGCGCTACCTTTCTGATTGGATGGAGGTCGGCACGACTCCTTTGCGCTGGACTGAAATGAATGAGCCAGACGACCCCGGAGAACGTGCACGGCGCATAGAGAAAACCGTCGTGACATTCATTGAGTATCAGCCAGCAGCACAACCCAAATCACAAGAGATCAGATCGTCAGCCGTGCTCAGAGATACTCTGAACTCATTTTCACATGAACCCCATATGGAACCCCCAATGAGGCTTCTTATCGTCGAAGACCTGTCCCGAGAGGTCATTGAAATTCTAGGGTCAAGATTTGATATCGATCCCATGTGCTTCCGTGAACAAGTCGATGACTACGTCTGGCACAATGTTCGCGATCCATGGGCACAGCCGCCCAGTCTCATGTCCAGTATGAAGCATCGGAACTGGTTTCGGGTGCGCAACATGCGTCTCCGATACCACGAAACAAGGAAGGATTTTGAAGCTGCGTGGCTGGAGGCGAACGGTTGGAACGTTCAGCGCCGTCCAGATAATGATGAGAACCAATGGAACTACTCGGACAAAGACGGAGCAGTTGTGTCGATCATGCGAACTCGGACCAGCGTATGGGTTGGGAAAGACAAACAGTGTGGTAATGGTACAGTGGGCATTCTGTTCGTTGACCCGACCTCCACTCACGGGACACCCCTCTGGTATGATCGTTCCAACTGGCTGCCTCTTCCCAAAATGAATGCTACAACGCACCCAGGATCGACACAGTCAGTGTCGTGGTACAAAGACATTATCAACGCGACCCGAGCCTTCCCCTGGTTCGAAATCGCCGACCACCACGAAATCAACCCACAAGTCCTCGTCAAACCAATCCTCTTCACCATATGCGCAGAATGGCTCATAGTCTGCGACTACGTGCGAGCGCGCCTCAGCCAGATTGAACGAGGCCTCCAAATGCCGCGAGTGTTCTATGCAAAAGGAAAAGGCCGCCCGCTCAAACGCCTCCACATGTGGCGCCGACAAATCCCCATCTTCCGTGAGATGATTACCGAAACACTCGAGCAAGCCATTCCGTCCGCAGCGCGGCTCACATCACCGAACCCAGCGTCTTCAGTAGTGCCAAACTCGCCGTTGTCGACTATCGACAGGCGCTCTATTATAACAGACACCCGCATCATCAACTTCGACGACGTGACGGGCTACGAAGACATCATTCCTGACTTCCGCCGCGTGCTGGAAGCCATCAACGACCTGCAGGAACGTGTGGATCGTCTCACGCCCATTGTCACGTCTGAAATCGGCATCCAGGACTCGCGCCGGAATCTGGTTGAGGCGCATAACTCGTCGCGTCTAACGCTGCTCGCCACGATCTTCGTGCCGTTGTCTCTCATAAGTAGTATTTACAGTATGACGGAGGACATTTCGACGATGCGCACGACGGTTGGGTGGTACTTTGCGACTGCTATACCTTGCACGGCGATAGTGATGGCGGCGTTGTGGTTCATGAAGTGGAAGGCGGAGAAGAATCCGCCGAGTGAGGAGGACGATTGAAGGGGGAAGTGGTGATGCGGAGATAGGGGTTTTGTGCGGGTTGGAGCGCGTAGCGTTTCCCGTTGTATAGTACTAGGTCTCAAGCTACAGACTTGACTTTTCGAAGAATTTGTATGTTGTTCGCGGAGGTACTACTGCATTGGATGATGCGACCTCGAACATGCGATCACTTAGAACGTATATCTAAAATTCGGATGCCGATGTCCTAGCCTGCTTTCGTTCTCTTGGACAAGTCGCTCATCCCGCTCACCTCGATCGCGCTTCGCATTCTCCCACTTTAGATATGCAATCTGCGCCAACGCCAGTATTACTGTAATAACAAGTGCGCCCAAACTGACTGTGTGGCCAAGAATGTACTTGGGAGAGTCGCGTTGGAGGTAGATAAAAGTACCGATAAAAGCCGAGCAATTGGCGATGGAGATGACGATGCCAACTGCAACTGCGCGAACATAGTGCGGTGCCACATTGTTGGATATCCAGCCCTACGAAGGATCAGCAAGTTACTCAAAATGGCAACAAGATACGTACCATGATCATGGGAGAGCCTTGAAAGACGCCAATCGCAACTAGAAAGGTCCCAGCGTACCGTACAGCGTTGGTCTTCGCTGCAAGCAACATGATGTAGCCGCAAATTCCGAGGATCGAGCCCATGACGATGAAGTACCCGCGGTTTTTCACTTTGTCGGAGTAGTAGGCTGTTACGAGGACAGTAACAAATGCTGCCATATTGGGCGGAACGGTGAAGAGCTGAGCGGTCGTGGAACGGTAGCCCATACCTGAGATGATTGATGGAAGAAAGAGGGTGAAACTCTAGCGAATGGTTAGTCACAAGTCGTGTGCGAGAGGGAGAAACAATTAACGTACGTAGAGGGGCACAAGTAGGAAGAACCAGATGAATGAGCAGAAGTACGTTTGTGGTGCCTTCAAAGCCATTTTCGCCCAATACCAACTGAATGTCTCATCTTCGACTGCGGCAGCTGTAGTGGAGCCTCCAGCATCGACGCGCATACGAAGCAGCGCCCATTCCTTCTCTTCATTTGTCAGAAACCCAGCTGCAGCTGGGGTGTCTGGCATAAAGAAGAAGCATATGATGCCGAACACCACAGTCATCGCCCCTTCGACTATCCATATTGTCAGTCTCGAAAGCCTGCTGCATCACGGTTTCATATGGGCACTTACTGAAGAAAATCCAAGGCCACCTATTATACCCACCCACTTCGATCTTCGCCAACCCAGACGCCAACAACCCTCCAAACGCTCCACTCAGCGGCGCAGCGCAGTAAAACAACCCATTTCTCAGCATCATTGCGTGCCTCCGATAGAACATCGCAAGATAAATAATCACACCACCCAGGATGCCACCCTCAAACAGCCCAAGCAACAGCCGACATGCTATGAGACCAGCAAAAGACGTAATAAATCCCATGCACATACAAACAAGTCCCCATGCCGTAATCAGACTCGGCAAGTAAATCCCAGCGCGGAGCTTCTTGACCAAGAGATTTGATGGCACGTCGACGAGAATGTACGGGATGTAGAAAACCAGAAGCGCAATATTGAACGACGTGCCTGTCGAAATGCCCAGATCAGCCGTTAAGCCAGCGATGCGCGCATTTCCAATGTTGCTGCGATCGATGAACGAGAAGAGCCAGATACCAAAAAGCCAGGGTAGAATGTGAGAATCGAACTTTCGGTTCACGCGTCTGTCCATCTCAGGGTTCTCAGGATGTGCATCGAGGCCTGCATTGAGCGCTTTTTCGATTCTAGCGGAGTCGTCGAGTTCGAAGTGGTCGGTCTGAGGCTTGCCTTGTGAATCGGACATGTTGTGCAACACGGTGTAGATGAAAAGGTTGCATTGTGTAAAGGTTCCCACATGGCCGGCTTATTGTATGTGTGAGGTCGCTTACATGCGCGTGTCATGATGAGGGTCTTCCCCACGAGTGGGGGAAGGCAGGATCGCCGCTGAGCATGCGGGGAAGAGCGAGGCGCTATTGACTGGGAATAGCGTTACAGTTGATGTGACATTTCCTATTTGCACCAATGATGTGTGGCAGCTTGGGGGGATAAAGACATCGCCGACAAGGAGTGCAGTGGCGATGATGTATTTGATGAGTGCGACGAAACGAGTGGATGACATGAGGTGTTTATCCTACGCCCCAATGAGGCAAGGTCTAGATGTCTTTGAGTCTTTGACAGCATTCTGCAAATACTATGGAGCATTGGAGCATTGGAGCATTATAAGCTGCTGAAATGACATTTTAGCATGAACTCTTCACGATTAGAGGACTTGTGGGCTTTTTTTCTTTTCGTCACGCAGACGATGACTGACTGTAGGTTATTGACTGACTGTGTTTGGCCTTCCCCTGTAACCCCAAATCCACTCGAAAACGTGATGAGAATAATAATGTTAAGGTGTTGATGGAATAAGGTGGGAGCGGAAGGTGGCGCACGAGCTATGTGGTTTGGCGTGGTAAGAAGAGTCTTTACGGACTTCCATAACATCATGCAATAAGATACTCTATGCAATGTCAGCATTAAGCTTCATTGAGGTACAAACTTATGAGAACACTTGCCTAATTCAAGGATCAAAGCGCGTCTAAATGCCGCTTACTCGCCTACTACGAGTTCCGAGGTCATGACCGTTTTAGGCGATGACGCGGGGTCCACCTCGGAGGTGACGACCAACGTTCGGACAAAACTGCATGCAATCTCACCCAGAGAAGAAGAATACTGTGAACAGCCTCATCACATCTGGATTTTACAAAGCACTCTCCGAGCCCTTCTAGCGGAGCGCCATTGACGAGCCACCATGACGCACCACATCCTCAAGCCGCATTGGTCGAGATACCTGGGTCCTCACGCTCCTGATCCCCACAAATTTGTCTACAAGCCGCACCAGGAACCTGTATTCACATCACCCTTTGGACCTTTCCCGCCTTCACCAGAAGATCTTAACATCCATGAGCTATGCTTTCCGCCAAACAATCCACTACCAGAAGACTACCCACTATTAGTGAATGCGGTCACAGAAGAAGTGATTACGTTGCATCAATTCTACGCGCGCGTTTGTGCGATGGCACGCGTCTTGCGGCATGATGGACCAAATCCCCTGAGATTAGGGAAGAGCCCTGTCAACGACAAGGAAGATGGCGAAATTCTAGGCCTCTTTTCGCGGAATCACCTGCACTATCCCGCAGTTGCGCACGCATGTTTTCGATCAGAGCTCGTCTTTGGTGGAATTAGTCCTGCGAGTACGCCTTATGAGCTGTGGTGGGTTTTGAGGAAGATGCAGATCACGAGCATCATGTGTCACGAGACGCTGTTGCCGGTGCTGCAAGAAGCGTTCAAACTAGGCTCTGGAGAAGGCGATAAGCTGCCGTTGAAATTAGTTCTCCACCCCAAGAAGGTCATCGTGCTCAGCGACAATCCACAGTTGGACAATGTGTTGGGACATCGCACCATCGAATCACTTGTTCGTGAAGGCACGAAACTAACCGAGCGACCGCGAAAGCTGCTCGGTGGTAATCGCATGGCCTATCTATTCCAGAGCTCAGGAACTTCGGGACTACCAAAAGCGATGATCATTACACACAAGAACGGCTATCATTCCGGTATCCAAACACTCATCACTGCAGTCCAAGCAGGGCGATATGCAGGTGTCGAGCCGCTCTCTCCACCGACTCGAACGCTGGGGGTAATTCCAATGTACCACTCATACGGTATGATTGTCTGGATCTTACGCGTCAACCTCGTACAAAACACAAACATTATGTTGCCGAAATGGGACATTGAGCTCGCATTGAAGGCTGTTCAGAAGTACAAAATCACACACCTCCCACTCGTTCCGCCACTAGTCCGACAGCTCGCGCAGAGCGACTTGACCTCGAAGTACGATCTGAGTTCCGTGATTGGAGCAGTCAGTGGCGCAGCGTACCTACCACCAGACGTCGCACACCAACTGGCAAAGAAGCTTCCACAAGGCGCCGCGATGCCCATTCCCAGCGGCTACGGTCTCAGCGAGGCAGCTAGTATCGCCAGTCCGGCAGCGCCAGGGATCTTTGGTCTGGAACCAGCGCTGCCAGGAACGATTGGATACTTACTGCCTGGCATGGATGGTCGCGTCGTCGATCCCGACACGCTGAAAGACGTACCCAAGGGCCAGAAAGGAGAACTGTGGGCTCGCGGTGCAGTAGTGACACCAGGGTACTTCAAGGATCCTCAAGCAACGGCCGACATATTCTCGGAACCGGCCTGGTTGCGCACAGGCGACTTGGTCATGCGCGACGAGCAAGACCGAATACACTACCTCGACCGCCTGAAGGAAATGATTAAAGTCAAAGGGCTGCAAGTTGCTGCCACAGAGGTCGAAGACACGCTGCTAGATCATCCAGAGGGACTTGTGCGGGATGCGTGCGTGGCTGGCGTTGACAACGGAAGAGGTGATGGGTCGTTGTTTGTTAGGGGGTGGGTTGTATTGACTGCCAAAGGACAAGCGGAGAGTGAGGTGAATATGGCCAAGAAATTGGATGAGTGGGTGAAGACGAGACTGAGCAGGCATAAGTGGCTGACAGGAGGTATTGAAGTCGTTGATTTGGTACGTATACCCGATTGCCTTAGCTGGCTTCATACTGACGTGTACAGATCCCGAGAACGCCGTCGGGTAAGATGTTGAGGAGAGAGATGCGTGATCGATACCATGCGCGAATGAAGACGGAAGGAAAAGCTAAGCTGTAGGACTCTCGTCTACCTGGTCTAACGGGACATGGTGACATAGGCCCGTTGAAATGTATGGCAATACAACGTAAGAAAAACCATCATGGGGTTCCGAGGCGGTCATAGAAGCAGGGTAGACTATAACTATCAAGGTGCTCCTACTACTGCTTCGCAGAGACACATAACATTGTCAGGGCATTATTAATACTTATGCGTCCTACATATCACGTCATACAACCTCCAATGACACCCTATCCCTGACTTCCATCCTCAATTTCCCCTCCCTCCACCCCCACCCGCCTTCGCACAGGTTTTTCCCTGCACACACGCAGGCACCTTTAAATCCCCGCTCTCACAGCAAATCTGATCCTTGCCACACGCACTCGCGACCCACTCGCCCCACTGATTGCACCACCGGAACTTGTCGAAGTTGAAGTGGCAGTTTGCTGTGCCCGGGAGACATGATGGATCAATGTCCCATGGCTCAACGATCGATGTGGAGGCTGGTGGGCTGGAAGCGGTGGAAATGGAGACAGTGAACGTTGGCGCGGTGGAGTATGAAGGAGCGAAGGTGCAGGCCGACTTGATAGTGGAATATGTTGCCACGTGTGTGCTTGAGGGCAACGTGGACATCATAGGATAAGGAATTGTAATGTCGAGCAATACGCTGCTGGAGGCTATGTTTGAGAAGCGCATATTGTAAGACTTTGTTCAAGGCGTGCTTCTAAAATCTGGAAAGTACATCTTATACGTTATTATGGCAGCGCATCTTCGACGCACGAGTGTCTGCAATGACGCCCATTTCAAGTATTGCGGTATTGCATGGGGGCTCAAGTACTTTGCGGCCAGTGCGAGATGGGAGTTGCTGACCCTCAACTCATGAACACAGGGTAACACTGACAGTACAGTCACCTCGTGTGTGGTGCAAGATCCCCCGATCGAACTAGTTGGTGTAGTAGTACCACTTGAACGAGTGTGATGGGGACAAGCATATTGGAATGCGATGACGTTGCGAGCCTTTTAGGCAGGAGAGTTAAGTCAAATCGTTTTTCACCTACCTACCCAACTAGAACAGTACGTCGAGTTTTTCAGTCAAGAGTTGTAATGTCTTTTTCGTGAATTCTGTTGGTATTCCAGCACGAAGCGACAGTATAGCCCATACCGAGATCCGAAGGTGATGCTCTCAGCTCTTTGTGTATTTCAATGTACTCGAAAGGGCCGGACCTGGTACACAATTCGAGTATCTCGTGCGCTTAGGTGTAATATCGGCCTAGGCTCCAACGATCAGGACGTGAAGCAAGACCAGACCACACAAACATAATTCTAGGCCGCCTGAACCTGGACCACAAAGTCATCCACACGACGCGTCAAAGGGCAACATCTTTGATATGTGACGGAGGTGTGCATACCCAGAGGCGTCAAAAAGCTCGTTCTGGACCGTTCGTCCATCTGCACCAAAACGTTGACCATGTAACTGCCAAGTGTAACGTGGAAGCACAGTCTCGGCTGCGGTCGACTTCGCCTTGGCGGCGAGTCTCGTGGTGGGCGATGCCGACACGGTAATTGCAACCACGAGAGGTGTCATGGATAGCGACGCCTCAGGCAACGAGATGCCATGACTCAACGGGTGCCTCAAACAAGAATGTTGTTGCAATCTAAAGATTCCGTGGTCTAGATCATTTTAGCTGATAACTTACTAGATCCAAGTCGCACTGGCGTCGACCACGAATTTCTAACACTCCTTCACCGTTGTCTAGCTGCGTGCCAGTCGCACTCTCGTGAGTATCAGGCGTCGACATGCCACAATTGGCGGACCAACTAGCCGAGGCCTCTGCTAATATCCCTCTATTCATGTGGCTATCAGCTGCTATCAGCTGATGTACACACAAGCACTTCAGCTAACAGGAAGCGCTGTGTCGTATTGGGTCATTTCTCCAACAGCCATCGCTTCCCTAACCGCACAAGCATGCAACGCCTTAAAGCGCCGTGAATGTTTCGTGTCTTCGAACAAAGGAAGCCAGCGCCTGGAAGAAGCCTCCAACGCAGGAATAGGACCACCATACTGCAACGACATTGAGCATGGGACCCTGATATGGGTATGATCCAGACCGTTGCCAAGCCATCCAGGATTGTGCCACACAGAACCCTGCGTTCGGACACATATGCCGTCATGTTTAGCAACAAGAGGCGATAGTGGGAAAGGCCTGTGGTCGTGACAAGGGTGTTTCAGGGTCCTTTACAGGTAGTGCAATAACGAAAGGATGAAATCCGCGAAAGACAAGCAGAAAGAGGAACAAACGAGCTCAGCGCTAGATGTGGTCCATTGAGAAGCGGTCTAGAAGACGCAAGCTCCGCGGATCTCGTTAGCGCGAGCTTGAAGTGAAGCGTGCGAACCACGGTTGATCAAGACCGTTTGCTCCCGGCGGAGCAGCGCAACATACCAGATACGGGCCCAGTAGTGGTATTTAAAAATCAATACGCTGCTGTCAGATTCGGAGACACGTGTCCAGGAAATATCGTAGGCTGTTGAGGTCTCGAGCGATTTCGACCTTTGCGCCTCGCTACTGCAAACGCCGTAGACGGTGTGCAGTTGTGGGATGGTGCATGTCGGTCCTTGAAGAGATACAGGCTGAGACGTCACAACAGTTATCGTGGTCGTCCAGCGCGACAAGTCATCTGAGTATGGGTGGGTCAGTGAGGGTGCTCGAGTTGTGGTTAGACCTCGGGAGTAAGTTTGGTCGTGCATGGCTGCGAAAGTCCGCTAAGGACACTGTGTACCGGCAGGTGCGGCGACTGAACGTGTAGTGCACTGCAAGGCTAATGGAATCTTGCTTTGCTGTGCTGGCTGCTTGCCATGTTCACAAAACATGGCAGCCATGAGGAAGTGTATGAGAGAGGTGAATTTCTGGAGGTTGTAAGGACGAATGGACCGAGGGCCACACGTCCCTGCCAAGACGTCCCATCTGGAAGAGTTGCGATCGACACGCCCCGCCAAAAAAATAAGCTGTGGTGAAGATCATGTCTCCAAAAGGAAGAAGTCCACGATGCTCGGCGATCCTTGAATCTGATGCATACTAGTAAGAAAAGCTATGTACCATACGCAGAGTGCGGAGAAGAGCACGATTAGGCGCATCTTTCTATGGAGCAGAGTCGGTAGACTGTCGAGAGCAACGCCATGTAACGTACTCTGACGACGAGGCTTGCGCTTAGCAAGCGTTCGCGACGGGATGGTGTCTTTTGCAGCATCGCGGGTGTCGGGAGAGTCTTCGCGGCGACTCAGGCGAGGGACAATTTGTTAGCCACGGATATAAAAGCCATACATCCGCGGAGGCCTAGACCTCGACGTCCCACTCATGACACGTTCATGTCTGCAGTCTGCGAGACGATGATAAAATAATGGCATGCACTGATGTACCGGGTTTGGCGGTATGTCGACGTTGGATACGAACCGTAGCTGAAGCTTGTGAACAGAGGTGTAAAGAGAGGCGATGAGCCAGTGAGCAAAAAGTAATGGCGCATTACTCATATGGTTCGACAACAGCTCACGTCGCCCATATCAAAAGCCCAGAGCTATCGGGGCTAGAGCCGCTGACGTAGGTTTGGCGTGCATGCGTCTGGAGCATCAATATCGGGACAATTTGATAGTGCTCACTGCCACTGCCACCGTCAGCATGCGGGTTCCTGGCGGATAGCCGCAGCATAAGGCAGACCGATGTCCTAACATCTGATGCCTCGCACGTTCGTCAGGGTCGGATCGGGCGACCTCATCTCCACGCTCGTATCTGGCAGGACACAGCTGAAGTCGTGGGTACGGTAGACGTGTTGCAGCCGGCTGCGCGGCGATGCGTCCTGGCGTTGCTCGGCGAATTTTGTGGTGTGGATTGACTAGGGGCCGGGCTGGCAGGAGCGACCGGGTTAGCGCTGCAAATCGTGCAGGAGCCGAGGCGGCCAGACTGTTCCAGCAAGCGCGGCCCACCCGGTGCGCCGCTCGGTCTGCCACTCTGCTTACCGAAGCGTGCGACGCCAAACTTGCCAGACCACCTAAAGTGCCATCGGACGGTGATGAGCAGCGGTGCATGGCGCCCGTCCACACATGGGACGCTGCTGGGGGTCGGCGCCTTTTTGATCGCGGCCAGGCTGTCGCCCACAGCGCGCCAGACGAGTCTCTTTGTCCCACAGGGCGGACGCCGGAACGCAAGAAACGCAATGGCCGCCTCCACCGCATCGGCCTGCGTTCTAGATCGCCATGGGGGCGTACATGCGGCCAGCCCTCTGGTGTGCGACTCTGGAGTCGGTCTGCACAAACCAACCATATCGCCGACTGCGCCAGCTTTCCTCGCATCCTCTCCTCGTCCCGCACAACCCCATTCATCGCCTGCCATCCTGCTCCGCTTCTTTCACCCCTCTGGTAATTCGTTCCGGAGAATCTGTCCGACTGTTACTCCGTCTTCGTAAGCCAAGACCTGACCTGGATACTCGCGTGCCTGTGGTTGCATACCCTCCTTCGACTGCCTGACTGCACCATCTCAAACCAGCACGCCGGTCCGTACCAATCTGGAGCACTTTCCATTGCAGCCCACATGGGATCACCCAAACATGGGGGACTACACTGCAATCCCACCTGATATAATTGAGCGACAATCGCTCTGTCTTGCTCAGCCCATGCCAGGCGTGGTCGTACAGCCGGGCGAGAGCGGCTTCAAAGAGCAACTGGCCCGCGTATTCGATCCTGCCGAGAGCAACGCGGCAGAGAAGCTTGTTGAACTCAAGGATGCGTTAAGAAAAGCCGATACCGACACATTTTGGTCACTCCTCACGAAGGGCCTCGCCCGTATTGCCGATGCCCAGTACGCCTTTGTGTCCAAGCGGATTCTGGTCGACGACAAAGACGTGCCCGTCGAACTGCCACCCATTGGAGAGCCGGGAGCTTGCCTTGTCGGAGAAGCCTTCTATATCAACGACGACCACGGCAACGGCCCGGGTCTCCTAAGGAACTTCAAATACCACGCCTATGCTTGCCCGTGCGCCTACATGAAGCACGATAAGATCTTCATCATCCCGGAGAGACTCAACGACTTCATCGTCAACAACCCCAACGATCTGATCATCCCAGGAGAAGCCTATCTTGGACTCCCGTTATTCGCCGATGGAAAGTGTTTCGCACATTTTGGTGTCATGTGGGGTAAAGAGGGGGCTGCAAGACGCGCACTGAGCTGGGGTTTCCTCGAGATGGTTTTTCACAGTCTGGAGGATATGATTTTGGACCGAGTTTTGGTGGGCCACAATTTTGCAGCATCAGCACAGCCAGTACCAAGCATACAGACAAAGATTGTGCCACACGAGGCGGTTTCGGTGGCTCAGTCACTGAAACCGTACGCCCGGAGCTTGTCACATGAGTTGAGAACGCCAATGCAGGGCGTTGTTGGCATGCTGGACGTTATGATGGCAAACCTTAAAGAAGCAGGAGAGACTATGCACATAGATTCGCGGACTCGCCAAGTGCTCGACACACTGAAGGAGAACATTGAAGCCGTTCAGGGTGAGTGGTGCAATTTGAGAGCAGGCTCAGCAGATTTGGTACTGACCCTTTGCAGATAGCTCGAGACGCGCAGTTGAAGCAGCGGACAACGTTGTTCATGCCTACGACATGAACATGGGCGTTCCCGAAACTCCGCTATCACCTCTCGACAAGACCCCCGACCAATGGAATACGTTCTGGCGTGAAATGCGCCCTGACTTGATGATCTCAGGCAACAGCATGGCCCGGGCCCCGTTCCGTGGAATTAAAAGAAGCAGGGACGAAGTCTCATGGGCACACAACAAAACTCGTGTCGCAAGGCCTGCCCGTCAACGGATACGAGAAACGTTTTCCGAAGAACCTCGCATCCGTGGTACTGCATCATGCCCCCCTGATGCAAGTATGACTGAGAGCGCTCAAGCTGACCGTCTATGCTCCCACAAGACGACCTCGGGGTGCTGCAATTTGACGAGCTCTCCAATGTTTGCCTCAGAGCACTCGAAAGTGCCCGGATTGCGACATGCGAATTTACGAGAAGTCTTGCAGTACGTCATCAACGACGCACTGAAGGTCGGAGGAAGGCCTGATTCAGCTATTGCCGAGGGAACAGATACCGGAGAGAGGATTGAGGTGCGAACACGGAGCTCGAACGGCGAAGCACACACCAAGTGGATCGAATGGGCCGTATCGCCTGACGTACCTGACACCATCCTCATCGACGAACGGGACCTAGCCAAAATGGTTTCATGTCTGGCTTTGAACGCCATCAAGTTTACACAGGATGGATTGATCACTCTCCATGCGACGCTCAGCGCTAAAGGTCGTTACATTGTGATCAACATTAGGGACACTGGCTCTGGCATACCGGCAGCTTTTCTGCCCAACCTATTCAAGCCGTTCTCGCGCGAGGACGATTCGACCACTCGACAGAGTGAAGGTCTTGGCCTGGGATTGATGGTCGCTAAAGGGATTGCTAGGAAGCTCGGAGGTGATCTCTTCTGTCTGCGCTCGCACGTCACAGGACCCAATCGAGGCTCAGAGTTCGAAATGCGTGTGCCCCTGGCTCCAGGCGAGGTTTGCAGCCGCCCGGGGACACCCTTTGGATCGCCAACACCATCCATCAAGTCGCGCATGTCGATAGACCCTGAAATCCCCCGCCTGGACATCAGCCACGCGCCTGCATCACCGCCGTTGGCATACGAGCCTTTCAAGCATGTGCGCGAGAAGCCCTCGATCACCATCCACACGATGCCAACACACGACATGGGTCTCCCAACACCACATCGAAGCTCATCGCCGCCCCAACATGGCCGAGCTATCTCGTCTGAGCTCGACATTCCTTCAGCTGAACTCGCCAAGCATCTCCCTTTGAATTTTCTTGTTGTCGACGACAACGCCATCAACCGACGTGTCTTGGTCAATATGCTCAACCGTCTGGGTTACAAAAACGTCACAACAGCTTTCAACGGCCACGATGCCGTGGACACGATGCGCCGCAATGTTTCAGCACCCGCATCTGAAGCCATTGACGTTGTGCTTATGGATCTTTGGATGCCGCTGCTGGACGGCTTTCAAGCATCCGAGGCCATCCTCGCCATGCCAGAATACGTTGCGAAGGGCAAAAAGCCTACGATTCTGGCCGTCAGCGCCGATGTCACCGACACGGCACTGGAGAAGGCAGTCAGCAGCGGGATGAGCGGATTCGTGACTAAGCCGTTTGTCACAAGAGACATTATTCGATTGATTCGAACTTACTGTGCAAGCCAGGAGCATTGAGTTGCGTGGCGGCGCCTCCTTCTTTGCGGCTCAGATATTTATTCGGGCTATTTACGGTGCACTGGGTGTACCACTTTTGTACAGCATTTACGATTTAACATTGCCAGAGTAGATTCGCTCTTGGCTCAGCATTTGTGGGCAGCTCGTGCGTTTGAGCTGCCCTTGATACCCTCTCGACGACACGACGTTGGCATGATTCTAGGACGAAGAAGATAGAGTAACTGGCATATCTGCCAATAGTAGTAATTGCAAGTACATACGCTGTTTGATGTGTGTTGAATGTGTGAGTGATGGAGCTGAAGCTTTGAGGCTCTGTAATGACGACGGGGGTGGGGGACGTGAATCGCGGGGCAGTGTCCGCTCTTTCGGAATTGCTCCGAGATGCCGCAAACAGCCACACCGGGTGGCAGAACACTTTGATTGCAGCGAACTGCAGATACGTGATCAAGCTTGGTGAATGATTGTAAACGCAAGCGTAGGCGAATGACAGGAACCATAGCAAAACGTGCATGCGAAAGAAGGCTGGCGAAGAGACTTCCTCACAGGGCTTAGCGTGGAGTGGCGGTTCCTGAGAGGACAGATTTCTTGGGGCTACCATGATGCCGCGTACCAGAAAAGTGCGCCGATGAACCGACCTCTTAAGCCGTCGAGCCGTTCGCACTGAGTGAAGCCTATCGTGAAGTTTCTGTGCTTATCCACCGCCTGCCCTAAAATAGCACACGTGGCCTCTTGACGTTGTGCCTCTTTCGAGCTTGTCCTGCTCGCCTCTCTCGATCATCGCATTGTACATCCACCCCACGGTCTCTATAAGTCTACCACCACCACCCAAGACAGACATCAGCGCGCATATAAGCCGCAGGCGACCGGGCGACAAGTAGGCGCAGAAGACGCAGCAAGCACTCGGCGGAGGATATAGTGGGCGGCATGGAGAATGCATTCACAAAGACGCCTGCAGAGGCGCTCAAGCATTTCCAGGTGACGGAGGAGAAGGGCCTCTCGGAGCAGCAGGTCACGGGCCTGCGCGCAAAGCATGGCAAGAATGGTATGTTGTCGCAGAAGAGCACGTAGAGTGGGCGCAGCTGCTAATGCAAGGGAACAGCGCTGCCAGAGGACCCGCCCACGCCAATCTGGGAGCTCATCCTCGAGCAGTTCAAGGACCAGCTCGTCATCATCCTGCTCGGCTCAGCCGCCGTGTCTTTTGTGCTGGCCCTCTTCGAAGACGACGAGGGCTGGACTGCATTTGTCGATCCGGCAGTCGTATGTACCATAACTCAGTCGCTGTTGTACTCGCTGACCGCACCCACAGATCCTCACCATCCTCATCCTCAATGCCGTCGTCGGCGTGTCGCAAGAAACCAGCGCCGAGAAGGCCATTGCCGCGCTCCAGGAATACTCGGCCAACGAGGCCAAGGTCGTGCGCGGCGGACACATCACGCGCATCAAGGCCGACGACCTGGTGCCTGGAGACATCGTCTCGGTGACCATCGGCGACAGGATCCCCGCCGACTGCAGGATCCTGTCCATCCAGAGCAACAGCTTCAACATCGACCAGTCTATCCTGACCGGCGAGAGCGAGAGCGTGTCCAAGGACACCCGCCCTGTCACGGATGCGAGCGCGGTCAAGCAGGACCAGATCAACATGCTCTTTTCGGGCACGACTGTGGTTACTGGTCACGCGACTGCGCTGGTCGTCCTGACGGGAGGAAACACCGCCATCGGAGACATCCACGAGAGCATCACCGCCCAGATCTCGCAGCCCACACCGCTCAAGGAGAAGCTGAACGACTTTGGCGACATGCTCGCCAAGGTCATCTCGGCCATTTGCATCCTCGTCTGGCTCATCAACTACCGCAACTTCAGCGACCCGTCGCACGGAAGCTTCACCAAGGGCGCCATCTACTACCTTAAGATCGCCGTCTCGCTCGGTGTAGCCGCCATCCCCGAGGGTCTGGCTGTTGTTATCACTACCTGTCTGGCTCTGGGAACGCGCAAGATGGCCGCGAGGAACGCCGTCGTGCGAAGCCTGCCATCCGTGGAGACGCTTGGAAGCTGCAGCGTCATCTGCTCCGACAAGACCGGAACTCTCACAACCAACCAAATGAGCGTCAACAAGATGGTCTTTATCAGCGAGAACGGTAACGGTCTCGAGGAGTTTGATGTCGAGGGAACAAGCTTCGCACCCGAGGGCCAGATCTCCTTCCAAGGAAAGTCACTCGGCAACTTGGCTGCCTCATCCGACACCGTCCGTCAAATTTGCGAAGTCACTGCGCTTTGCAACGAAGCAGATCTGGCATACGACTCCAAGAACGGCACTTACAGCCTGGTTGGTGAGCCTACCGAGGGCGCGCTTCGCGTTCTCGTAGAGAAGGTCGGTACTCCAGACGCAGGTCTGAACGCAAGCCGCGCCAACGCATCTCCCGAAGAACGTCTCGACTTTTCGAGCAAGTACTACAAGAACCAACTCTCCCGCCTGGCCACCTACGAGTTTTCGCGCGACCGCAAGAGTATGTCTGTCCTGGTCAAGGACGGCAACAAGCAGAGACTGCTTGTGAAGGGAGCTCCCGAGTCTGTTCTCGCTCGCTGCACCAGCGTCGTTGTAGGCAGTAACGGCAAGAAGGTTGCACTGAACAAGCAATTGGCTAGCCTCATCAACAAGGAAATCATCGAATACGGTAACCGCGGACTTCGTGTCATTGCTGTGGCTTCGGTCGATGACATTGGCTCACACCCCCTTCTTTCCAAGGCCAAGACAACCAAAGAGTATACTCAGCTTGAGCAGAACATGACTCTCATTGGTCTCTGCGGCATGTTGGATCCTCCTCGACCTGAAGTTCGTGACTCTATTGCCAAGTGTAGGTCTGCTGGCATTCGCGTTGTAGTCATCACGGGAGACAACCAGAACACGGCCGAGTCCATCTGTCGTCAAATCGGTGTCTTTGGTCCCAACGAAGACCTCACTGGAAAGAGCTACACCGGCCGCCAATTCGACGACCTCAGCGACGCCGAGAAGATGCACGCTGCGAAACACGCGTCCCTCTTCTCCCGAACTGAGCCCACCCACAAGTCCAAGCTCGTCGATCTCCTCCAACAAGCTGGTGAAGTCGTAGCCATGACCGGTGATGGTGTGAACGACGCCCCCGCCCTCAAGAAAGCCGACATTGGCGTTGCCATGGGTTCTGGAACCGACGTTGCCAAGCTCGCCGCCGACATGGTGCTCGTCGACGATAACTTTGCTACCATTGAAGGCGCCGTCGAAGAAGGCCGCTCCATCTACAACAACACCCAACAATTCATCCGTTACCTCATCTCCTCCAACATCGGCGAAGTCGTGTCCATCTTCCTCACTGCTGCGATGGGCATGCCCGAAGCTTTGATTCCTGTCCAGCTTCTCTGGGTCAACCTCGTCACCGACGGTCTTCCTGCCACAGCCCTGTCCTTCAACCCAGCCGATCACGACATCATGAAACGCCAACCGCGCAAGCGCGACGAGCCTCTAATCGGTGGCTGGTTGTTCTTCCGCTACATGGTTATCGGCACATATGTCGGCGCCGCCACCGTCTTTGGCTATGCCTGGTGGTTCATGTTCAACTCTGCCGGACCCCAAATCAGCTTCTACCAACTCACGCACTTTCACCAGTGCTCTCGTTCGTTCCCGGAGATTGGGTGCGAGATCTTCACCAATGATGTTGCGAAGTCGGCGTCCACGGTTAGCTTGAGCATCTTGGTTGTCATTGAGATGCTGAATGCCATGAACGCGCTGAGCTCGAGCGAGAGTCTACTCACGTTGCCGCTGTGGGCGAATCCGATGCTCGTCGCCGCTATTGCGCTGAGTATGGCGCTGCACTTTGCGCTTTTGTATGTGCCCTTTTTGCAGGGCTTGTTCAGCGTCATTCCCCTGGACTGGAGCGAGTGGAGGGCTGTGCTGTATATCAGCGCGCCGATTATGTGAGTATCCCTTATATCCTTCCCAGAAAACTAGTTACTGACGTTCGCGTAGTTTGATCGACGAGGTGCTCAAATTCTTTGAGCGCGCATACTTTATCAATAAGGGTGAGGTGGTGGATCATGATGCTGCGGTGCAGAATGGGAGGCTGAAGAAAGAATAGAGTGTATGGTTCGAGGACGATAGATGTATTATATGCATTGAGCGGTATCACTTTCGCATATAGATGGTGATTCGATTCACTGAAGAGTATTGCTTAATTATGCGTTATCTACCGAGTTTGATTAGCATCCACCATTGCAGTAGGACATGACAAAGAAGAAAAACATTTGAATATTATTGTGTGTATTGTAAGTTGGTGTTTATCATTCACGTAGTACTTGGGTACAGAAGGATTTTTGGGTTTTCGAATTTTCCACTGAGATCTTACTGTACATTGGGCTATCCGCTCAGCTTTCGCCATGCTCAATATCCACCGTCAAGCTGGCGTGAAGCTATTCCAGTTACGGAGCGCGAAAGTTACGCAACGTAGAACCAAACGTAACCCATTCCAAAGTTCCATCCCCAAATCATTAAGGCTTCAACAGCCGTTCCGCCGCTCCATGTCCCGCCTGCGTCCTCTCGGTCTTGCTTTCGCGCAGCCCCAGACAGAACCTAAACCCCACCATTCGCAAGTCCCTCCTTTTCCCTCGCCCTACGCTCCAACTCCTTATTCGACGGCCTACCCCTCTTCTTCTTACTCGGCGACTCCTCCACGCCACCTGCACTCTTCTTCACATCCACCACCTCCCCAAGCTCCTCCGCTCCAGCACCCGGCCACTTCACGGCCCCACCACCCTTCGCATCCCTCTCCCTCACGCCCAAAAACTCCATACACACGTCCCCCTCCCCGCCGACCGCGCTCTTCTTGCCCGTAAGCAACAGCCCCATGTCCACGCGCAGCAACACATACCCGTTGCCCAAACACACCAGCCCCATCGTATACCCCTCCGCGCTCGTCGTCAGCGTCGTAACGCGGAAACTCGCATGCGGCGGCGGCGTAAAAGCGAGCAATGTGCACGCAACGGGACTAGGTGGAACAGCCAGGCGCGCGGTGTAATTGCTATTCGACTTGAAGCCCGACGGGCGAGAAATAGACAGCGTGCGCTGCCCGAAGCCATATCGATCGACGTGGCTGGCCGCGTACTTGGGGCAGTAGAGCGTGTACACACCCTCTAGTTTTCCCAAGGCGACGGGTACGCGCGCTGCGATGGCGTTGGAGAGGAAGCGCTCTGCTTCGATGCATGCTGCGATGGCGGCGTCGAAGGATGCTTGCTCTGCGTCGGTGCAGACTGAGAATTTCAGGAGAGTCGAGTTCTCGTCGCGCATGAGGCGGAGCACTTGTTCGGATTTGGCGTTACATCCTGTTGCGGACTTCAAGCAGGGCAGCGGGCCTGCGGCGGCGTTGGTAGCGCGCAAGGAGAGGTGGTCGCGCAGGCATTCAGCTTCGCCCGAGAAATTGACGGTGGCTTGCGCGAGGAGGAATGATTTGGCAAAGGTGTGGGCGCTGGATTCGGCGTGGGTTTCGGCCTTGGGTTTTCTAGATGAGGGCGTGAAGAAGGGGTTCAACTCGCCGCTGGATGTGGGTGAGTGCTTGCCCATGCGCGCAAAGGCGTCTTTGATGCTCATTGAGGAGGCGCTGGAGACGGAGGATTCGCGGGCGCGGGGACGGGGCTTGGGGTCATCGTTCAAGGGCGCAGTGTAGCGGAGGAGGTTGGACGATGTGAGGTCATCTTGGCTACTAGGTTCGATGGCGTCTTTCTTGGTCCTGAAGAGTGCTGCTGGCGCGGATGAGGGCTGTTCAACGGCTGAGGACGAGGTGGCGAAATTGCCCGAAACAGTCTTTGACTTCTTGCGCTCAGTCATGGCTCCAACTTCCTTAGGCATACTAAAGGGGATAGGAGTCTTCCAGCCAGGAGTTGCCTCGCGTGGCATCTGTGAAGGAGGCGTCTCAGTGACCAGTACCTTAGACTCGCGGGGTGCAAGAAGTTTCCGATGCTCGACTGGAGAGCCCATGGCACTCGTTTTTTGCAAAGACGATTGCTGTGGGAATGGAACGGGAGTCTTCTTGGGAGTCGAAGCATATGGTGATGCTGTCTTCTGCACATTACTGGTGGAAACAGTGTCGTTGGTGTTCAGACTTGTGCGACTCTTGTCCTTCTTGTTCTTCTGCTTCTTGGCTGGGGGCAATTCATTCTCGGTGGACTTCTTGACAGGCTTATCTGCTTGATCTTGTCCCACATCGATGGTAGGAGCTGTTGCACTCTTTCGCTTCGCCCTATCTCTCTTCTTCGACGGCTTTTCGGTGTGCTCTTTTGAGTCCTGGTTGCCATCAAAAATTGCGCCGATATTGCCCACTGAGCTCTTCAAGTTCTGCAGCCAAGCTGGGTCCAACACGGAGATGTCGCTGTTGTGTGCATCACGACCCAGTGACGGAGAGTCGGCATTGACCTCGCTACCTCTCTTGCGCTTCTTCTTGACCGACGAGCGCGCCTCATCAGTATTCTTCTCTTTCTTCGTGCTCTTATCCTTTGATCTGGATACTGTGGGTGTCGCACCAGTCTCGGCAGGTGCAGGTGTGCCCTTCGCCTCGCCCTCCTTCTTTGCACCTACAGACTCTCGCTTCGTCTTCTTGTCTTTCTTTGACTTGCCCTTGCGCTCACCATTCGCTAAGTCAGTCACCGCCTGTGCCGTCTTTGCAATGACTTTTGCGGCTGGCGTGGTTTCCTCCTCTTGGAAGGCCATCGAGTTAAAGACAGGGCGGTGTATCTGAGGCGATCCACCGTACAAGTGCTGTCGCGGGATTGCGTATAAACCTTTGGGTGGCATACTTACGTAAGTCGCGGTGCTCGTAGGAAGCGGTAGACAGATTGGGAAGCAATGCGGTCAATCCGATGCTGGCGGCAAAGAAGTAGAACTACCTGGTGGCTGATGCGAGTGCGCGCGTGCAGATCCAACTCGAGGTGGTAAGCCGAACCAAAGGAAAGGTGCGACCGTTGAGGGAAAGAGGCTGGGCGCGAACTGGGGAAATTGCGGGTTGACGCGTGATCAAAACAAGGCGAGCGCACGGCGACGCGAAGTGAAGGTGAGCATGAAGTGCGGGAATTTCGCTTTCACTGTGACTTCCGCGATATGGGCACGTAAGTCGGTCGCGATCAGCGACACATGGACCATTCGAAAATAGGATAAGCGGTCTTGTCTGTCAATTTAGATAGTGACAACCCTACCCTTTCTGCTCTCTAGTACATAGCCGAAAACGACTGCAAATTGGACTTGCTTGAACTTCGACCATATGAAAGAGAGATTGTGGACAAGACAAGAGAAAGAGCATTGTTGAAAGCAACGAGCTATCGTTTCTAGATGCCACGGCGACGAGGATGTAGGACACCAGAAGTAGCGCTAGACAACCCATCGCACTTGAGAAAGGATACATTATCGTCAAATTACAGTCACGTCTAATGTCGACAGAGAGGTTAGCTCGTGTGTATATAACAATGTGTTAAGAAAGGAAGATGAGCTATTCGAGCAGCAAGACACATTGTGGTAGCTTCGCAAAGCACAGACGATGACATCATTGTACATACAACACCAAGTTCACGCGTCTCTTAATACAAAGACCTCACAAACCATCCTATAGGAGACAGAATGCATTCTGTTCACCTTATATGCCATCTCGTCAGAGATCCAACAAACTATAAAGCAAGCTAAGCCTGGAGGAGCTCGAATTTGGCGATGCTCCGTGTCTTGTTGTCTAGATGGGAATGGGAAGCCTGGCTATCTTCGCAACACTATAAAGCGTCTAAAAGAAGTTGATAAGCAGGCGAGGAGGGGCACACTTTACTATGCTGTGACAGAAATCATTGTAGGACTCGTTGAGTAGTGGCACGCGCCATAATTATGAGTCGATACAACTCCGTTGGTCTACTCATATTCTCCTTATCAGCATCTCAGCCCCAGTGTTTGCACGCTCAAGTCCACCTACCACTCCACTTCCACACCTCCACTCCTGGATCATAGTCCTCCCAGAACATATTCTCAAGCGGGACCCCGCCCTCCTCTTCATTATCTGAGACAACCTCTTCCTCCTTCACCTCGACCCCATCATCTGAAACCGCCTCCTCTTTCATCACGATTTGCTATTCACCATCCTTGATGCCCTTTTCTTCTAGCGCCCCCTTTCCCCTTCCTACAACTTGTGATCCTCCCCAATTTTTCTTGTAAACCCCAAAATCGGCACTCTTATCCCACTCTACATCCCCCAGGACTTCCGCTAGAGTTTACCGCAAGCGCCTCCACTTCCTTAACAACTTCTGGGCCGACTTCTCGAACATCTCCGTCTCTCTCCTGGCTACCTTTGCTGTCATCGCCATTGCAAACTGCGCTTGCTTCAGCTTTTTTCGAGCCGCTTCAAACTTTGCGGAGTCGGGAGTGTTGGACGTTGACTTGTATGTGTCGCGTTATTGCCTGAAGTTATGTACGTCGGCGTGGTAGCGGCGGAGAACGAGCTGGAATTGTAGACGGGCTTGGGCAATGGCTTGAATGTTGGGGTCTTTGGAGCAGGCTTCAGTGTACCACTGCCGTACGTAGTGTGAGGTCTCGCGTGCTTTCGTAATGCTGTTGAAACGCGGCATCGGCATCGGCGGCGGTGTCAGCCATAGTGGGATTGGTGGAGTTGAGTGGATTAGAGACTATTTGTTGCGATGTGTTCTGGAGCACGAACAACTGATTTGATTGAAATAGAAGGAGCAAACAGCTTACCGGCTTGGCTTTTACGGTGAAAGCGTGCAGACCAGGCGCAGCCGACCGCACATACAGGGCACTCCCATCAAGTAAATCATCCTGGACAGCGAATTCGGACAGAGACAAGAAAGGATGGGAAGCTTAGCCTAAGATATAAAAGAAATCTCCGCACGCCATGAACTCCTTGTTGCCTTTGCCATGAACTCCTCACCTCCCATGACGCAGTTTTTCCCTGTTCGATCGCACATCCACCCGTCCAGCCTTCTCATGCGATCTCCATAGCGTCGTCTTTGGCAGCAGACTTCTTCGCCCGTTGCCTGTCCTTCTTCTCCCGCCTAACCTCGGCCGCCCTCTTCCGCGCCCCCTTTTGCCGCCCATTTTGCTTCCCGTCTAATTTAGGTGCCAAATCCTGCCGGGCTGCACGGTCATCAAGCCATCGCTTATGATGGGCTTTGCGTTTCTCCATCTTGGCCATGTTCTGGCGGGTGCGTTTTGCTGGTGGAGTTAGTGCACTATTTTGAAAGACGAGCACTAGTGCCAAGACTGGGGTGGAAGCGAATGTATAATGTTAGGTAGAGAACAGAACGTACACAACTTCTGCTGGGCCGGTGTCATAACAACGTCCGTCGGCGGGTCTGCAGTCACCTGTCCAGCATCGCCTGCATGGTGTTATTAGCTTTATAACTCTCTTGTAGCCCAACGCATTCACTGCGACCACCTTTCAGGCTTGCATAAGTCTCAGCCATGCGCACACCTTACATACCGGTAGCAGCAGCGTCACCATTCGACGTCTGGAATGCCCCTCCCAGCAGCGTTTCCAGCTCTTCGCTAAGTTCACCGACCTGCTTACGCTCTTTTCTCTTCTTGGTTTTCGATTTTTTGATTCTTGATGGTGAGAGACTTCGCTCGCTGTGCGCTGATTGGTCACTGTCACTGTCGCTTGAACCAGAGAGATGATCCTCGCCCATCCTGAAGCCGGCAATGGCCGCGCCCGCGGGGGCGGCGGTTATATTTGTGAGTGCAGTAGCCATTATGTGGAGAGTGGTGTGGTGAGTGAAGTTGCAGACTTGGGTGTTGGAAAAGGTAAGGAACGAACGGCGAAAAGCGGAACAACGTTGCTCCTGCGCACGTGATTGGTTGTTCATTGAATCTACCATTATGTCGCTACCCGATGCCTGATTCGCGTACCAATGCTGTTCTAACATCTACCTGTGGTTCCGCCTTTTGAAGATTGAATGCTATATGAAAATGCCGCCCAAGCGTAGCTATAAGTATGGATGTGAAAGGAAGGTCAAGTCAAGTGTAGAGATGTGCCCGTGACGGGAGAAGTAGAAGTGATAACAAAGAGATTCGTGGCGAGTCGTTAGTGCATATTGTCGGCGGTCAGGGTGGCAGCCCTGCCTCGACTTCCATTCCAGAGCGCCCTACGCCAAAGCCAGAGCGCCGTCTGGCTTTGTCTGCAACTCCGTCCCAAGCAAGCAAGCACGCAGAAGCACTATGAATCCATGTCGTCGTCGACGAAGAAGCCCCAGAACAGGACCTCCTCGTTCTCGCGCCCCCGCAGGCCGTCGCCATAGACGTCTGCGCACATTTCTATGGGCACCTCGAGCTTGATGCAGCCGTTGCCGAGGAAGGTGAAGAGCAGCCACGAGTCGTACGCGGGGAAGGCGCCGTTGTCCTCGGGCTTTCTGCTGAGGATGCCGCGGTTCTGCAGCGAGGGCGTGCTGGGCAGGCGGAAGGTGTGGTAGGGCAGCGTCTCCAGCGAGTCGGCGACGAAGAAGGCGCTGTTGAGGGCGAGCTCGACGTTGACCGACGACGCGTGCGGGTCTGCGGTGCCGGGCGGGGCGGCGTGCTTGTGGAAGCGCAGCGAGCCGAAGCGCAGGTCGGTGGGCTGGCCGAGGAGGTCGAACAGCTCGGTCGAGTAGAGACGGAAGTAGCCGTTGTGCAGGCTGCCGAGGTCGTCGTCGGCGGCGGGGGCGCCGCTCAGCGTCATGTTGTGCAGGTGCTCCTCGACGCGCTTGCCCTCGGACTCGACGGCATTGAGGGAGCGGCGGATGTGCTTGCGCGTGTACTTTGTGCTGAGGTCCGAGATGGCGAGGCGGCAGGCTTCGCGGCGCACGTCGTCGCGGCAGGCGCTGTCGAGGGCGTCGCTGCCGGATGCGTCAAGGGAGAGCATCAGGCCCGTCTCAAACGTCTTGACGAGCTCCTCGAACTCGCGCATCACCCGAGCCAGGGGAGACGAGTCGGCACCGGGGATGACGGCCATTGGGGAACCACGGCCGCGTGGCGCGCAATATCGAGACTGCGGGCAACGGGGTGCTGCTGCTGCTGCTGCTGCCGCTGGAGGGGTGGTGGAGCAGCTCGGCTGTGGGTGCTGCGTGGTGCGGATCGCTGCAAGGGCAGAGGCGCAATCAATCGGCCGTGTCGTCGTGAGGAGGATGGGGGGCGGCCGTTACTCGTGGCTTTCAACACGCACTGCTCGGGGGCTCAGACAAGCGGGCAGGCATCAGCACTCAAGAGACAAGAGACATGGAGCGAAAGCGAGTAGGGAAAGACCGAGATTTTGCAGAGTCGCGCGCCAAGGGCGTCCACGGGTGGTGGAGGTGCTGCATGTGCTGCTTGCCTACCTGGGTTATGCTCTGACGGCTCTGCGCGCGCTGCCTCCCCGGCGAATCAACCACGGCCACCGCCACGGCGATTCGCTTGCGTGCGTTGGAGTGCTACCGGTATCAGCGGTTAACGTTGCAGCGCTGCGTGCGCCATATCAAGACAACAGCCCCCGTCTATAGCAGAGGGAGCGCTGCGTGGGCATGGCGGCCATGCGCGCCTCATGTTGGACGCCAGACACGACAAAGGCACGCCAATGGGCGCCCATGGCCCTCGTCAGCCATCTCCGCATCGCCGCCTCATGCGCGTGTTTGGTGTGCCTCGAACAGCGAACGGACCCAGCCATCAGACGCCTGCAGACACGAACCAAGCTGTCGGGTCACCTCACAGTCGCTATCGGCCCGCTGCTTACACCACTGCCTCTCCTGCTCGGCCCGACCAGGACAGCCAGCACGCAGCGTCGACTCTCTGAGGCTGTCTGCACACGGCGCCGTCAAGACGAGCAGAGCAGAGCAGAGATGCACACGTCGATGCGGTGCGTGCCACTGCCCGCTGCAGCGTTGCACCGGCCGCCATGGCCGAGAAGGGCAGTTCAGCGTCCCGAGCCAGACCAGATGCATCGCCCGTTGTGACACCCCGTCGCCGTCGAGTCGGTGTGGCCCTCGCCCATCGCCGTCGATTGTGTCGATCGCATCGTCTCCACGTTGGCAAAACGTAAAACGACCCCCACAATCTCCAGCCCCACTTGGCGCGAACCGTTGGACGTTGCAAGAGTGAAGGTGTGGTGCGAAGCTAGCGGTCGCTCTACTACTAGTCGGACTCCAACTCTGACCCAGCGACGGGCTGAGCTAATCTTACCCTCGGCAGATGCGCTGAGCCGATATCTACGTACGGCAGGTCCATAAGTACCAACACTATCACCCCACGCCCCTCCCTCCCCTCGACTATCGCCGTCTCACGCGCACAGTCACCCATCTGACCCTCGATGCTGAGCCTTTTCGTCCTGACGTGTCTACGCTGCTGTAGTCGGCACGACCGGCTGTTACTGCTCCTCCGCCATTGGTCGATGCATCGGCTCGTCCACTACACCCAAGTCCACCCGTGTTTCCATGTCCTCGGAACCGCCATTCTCACACCGGATTTCCGACCGTCACATCTCAAGTCAGCACTTTGTCGCACATCGACCTCGCAGTCTGACCACTTCTGCCCGTGTTGGTTGTGCCCGCATTGCACCATCGCGCCTTATGAGTGCGTCGACTTCTGTCTGGCTCGCCTTACAGGGCGTACTTCAGCTTCGTGCTCCACGTGTGTTGAAGTTATGTGAGCCATGTCGGCACTTGATGCTGACCTCCATACCCTAGGATCGTGCGTGGTGACGATCCACTCCAGGGGATTGGGATCGAGGAAGAAGCGGGTTGCGCTAGTTGTGACGTCTGTCTGCTGAACCAGGCTGGAATGCGAACGTCACCTGACGCCATCCAAGAACAGCAACCCTCGAGCCCGGACCATGGCTGCGTGTGGTGCGCAGGAGGGCCAGTTGGGGGTTGAAGCGTCTCCATATCCGACGAAACATGCTGGTCACCTTTCCTCTTCCAGTCGATCTAAGCCCTCGCAAAGATCCGCAGCTCGCTTGGAAGTCCCCAAATCCTTGTGTATACCTTCGGGGCATGCGTCAGACTCACGTCTGTGATAGTAACGCTTGGGCACCTGGGTCTGCATAGAGACTGAACATACAGCAGCCGATAAGCTTCTCCTGCATTTTGCAGCTTCTGCAGGCCGCGTATGCGACCCATTCGCTTCCTACTGGTCTCGAGGCCAAGATGCAGTCGGGGAACCACCTTAGCGGGACACAATCTGTGGCCGGGGTAAGGTCGCTAACCAGCTGACAGGAACTGCAATGTGCCTCGCTCAGTCACATTTAATCTAATCTTCTCATACACATCTCACCTCCGCGGTTCCAAGCTTTGGTGTCTCACCTCATACGTATAGTAAGACATCCGAGCTCAGTACGCTGCCACGTTGTGTAATGGTTTTCAAGCTTTTCGGGGATCCGGGTACTCCTCGCTCACCCCGCCGGCTTCTTCTCATGTGGCCTACATCATTTTACATGTCCAACTGGTTAGCACTGACAGGCTATGAACAGCACATCTTACAAATGCTCGTTAGAGGTATTAACGGCATGGATAGAGTTACACTTGTTCCCAGCTTTCTGCTAGGAGATTCAAGCTCTACCGTCTTGTAGCATGGTGTGATGAGGTCTGGACCTAGTCGATGGAAGCAGCATGACGCTATATCTGAAGTGAGCTCTACCTGAGGACAGTGCATTCAGCCATGTCAATGCGAGGCTTGTGGTAGGTATCCAGGTAGTAAAGGAGAAGCCACACTCTCCTCATTTTGCAACTCTTGTGTAACTGTGACGTACGTCGTACCTGCATTTTCTTCACAATGTTAATGTTAACTTCCATGTTATGTATCAGCAGTTGCATTTTGAGTACGCAATGCAGGCAGTTGTGCTTCTTCGCCTCGCTCCAAGTTGTGTTTTTCCCCACGCGGTTGCACCTTCCCTCCAACACCAGGTGTTGACCTAAGCAATTGAAAGGAAAAGACGCAAGAGGATGAATGAAGGAAGTGCATGAATGAAGGAATAATAAAGACGCAAGAAACTGATCAAGGAAAGGCGAGAAAGTGGAGGAGACGAGGCGAGCTGCTAGCGAGTCGATGATCGTGGCAGGTGGGGAGAGGTTGTTCCTTCCTTCCTTCCCCATGAAATTTCCCACAACACTCATCTCAGCTTTAGACCCGACACCAGTTCCTTTCTACACAGACATTCTTCTCTGCATAGCGTGCAGCATGAATGTGGTTGCCGTTCGCGAATCATCGCCCTCAACGAGAATTACCGGTTCCACTCCCAAACCACCTCCTCCCATACTCGCCAGCGACACAATCAGGGAAACCTGCAAGACCACCAAGACGAAACCGCTAGGAAGGATCAAACACTTTTTGACTCGTCGATCCCAATTTTTCACTACTCGACATCATAATCGTACCTGGAATGAGTGCAGAAGCTGAAGTAAGAGGAATCGTAACAGGAGATAGAGCTCTTCGGTGTGATATCACCATATAACAAGCCGTTTGCAGACATCTGCTGCTCTACCTGCTGTTAGATGGTGATGTTCATCTCTTATGATTACGTCACGAAACATGCACTTTCCCGCTTTGTACAATTTCACTCACTGCGATGTTAGATGCGACGAGGCGGATTCCGGTTGCACAATCATCTCAGACACGGTTCTCCGCGTCGTTTTGCGAATCTTAGATTAAAACGTCTACGTCTAGGTCACCGTGCGCCTCAATG
Organism: Ophiobolus disseminans; assembly: GCA_010093685.1. Classification (NCBI taxonomy): domain Eukaryota; kingdom Fungi; phylum Ascomycota; class Dothideomycetes; order Pleosporales; family Phaeosphaeriaceae; genus Ophiobolus; species Ophiobolus disseminans. The sequence continues at coordinate 1,286,613 of MU006217.1, forward strand.
GTGACACGAGATGGCTTGTTTGCGATCCATCCATGTCTCAGTCTTTCTTCGAAGATCTTCATCTACATAGAAAGCCCCCAGCCGCACTCGATTTGCCGCCTGCTTTCCAAGAGGAGCTGCTGAGTGACACTAATCTGTCTACACAGTTTACGTCAAAAGAGTTCGGAGAAAGCGTTTGCTATATATTGCTATCTCTCCGGTGAAAGAGAGAATGGTTAGGACAAACGGAGATCCCGCGATGGTAGGGAATGAGGAGACCGCTAGCAGAGCATGAACAGCGCAACGCGACGAACTCCAACTTCCAGCACCTTCGAAGGTTGCGCCCCGCTCTCTTTGACTTCTGGTTCCAAAACACAACGCCTTAGACCCGCAGCCACCGCAACACACCTTCAACCAAGAACGAGACCAACAGCTCTCTAAACCTGTGCCTGTAAGTGATCGCCAGCAGCATAAAGATACAACCAATATGGCTCCATACAACCAACAAACCCATCCGCACGGACCGCCGGGCTATGGATCCTTGGGCCGTGGAGGCGGCAACAACGGAGGTCGCGGTAATGGCAAGAAGGGACGTGGTAACAACAACTGCAACGGCAACGGCAACAACGGTGGTAACAACAACAACAACAACAATTGGCGCACGCCCTCGTACGGAAACAGCGGCTATGGTCCGCGAGACGTCCCAGATGGGCGTATCCAAGAAGCACACCAAGGTTGGGGCGCGCAGTATGGCGGTGGTAGTTATCCCGTGCCAATGGGTGCCATGGGAAGCTACACTCACCCCACTTACATTCAACCTGCAGCCGCGATGGGCTTCGACCCGCGCACCGCTTCTGCTGGACAAGGTCCGCTTGTATCAATGCAGATTCCTAGCCACGCCTCCAGCCACGCCACCTTTTCAGCGCAAAACACGCCTATCTCTATCCCATCACTGCCCGTCGCTATGCTAGCGCCCATGCCCTCGAGCCCAACATCTTCGGGTAAGAAGACAATCTCCCCCTCTACGAACGCGGACATCACAGGTGGTGCGGTAGGGCTATCGCAGGCCAGCACGGTCGAAATTTCACGGTCGCAAGGTGCAAGCACTAGAGTTAGACGCTCATCAAGCGTAGGAGCATCCAGCCGCGCCTCTGTTCACACCCCGGCCCAAAAACAACCGACGAAGCCCCCGACCAGCCGTTCCAATGCAAAAGTGTCGCCTTTTCCACTGGGAGCTGATGGTGATGGGTATCTTCCGCGCGAGGGTCAGACCCTCCCCATCGACAAGCTGCATCAGACCATACAAAATGCGTTCGAGGGCGTGGACCAACAAGTTCTACTTCAACTTGAGGATGTCGAGGAAGGCTTTACCGCCAGCCTTCAGAAGACCTTGGTCGACGCCTGTACTGCTCATGAGTCTCAAGAGGCCTCCCAACAGAAACAGCGAGAGACAATCCTCGATCACATTCACACCGCTCGCGCTTCTGAGGTACGACACGAGAAGAACGTCATATGGAGCCAGAACGCTTTTGCGCAAAAGATGAAGGAGGCATGCAAGCTCGGCGGCGACGAGAAGGACGCTGCTCAGCGCAAGGCTATCGACTGGATACAGGCGGCGACTGCCGAGTCTCTTATAGCCGCCGAGCGACGTGCGGTAATTGAGGAGTGCCGGAGGGACCTGCTTGTGTTGGACAATGTTCGCGTAATCGCAGCTACCACCTATGCTGTCGCCATACAGGACGTAGTGGCCAAGGCGCTTGGTAGTGTCAAGGGGAAATCAGACAACATCAGCGCCGTTGAGGAGGACCTGAACACCCACGCGAGGTCTGCAGATGTCGCTAACACTATCGCCGACTCTGGGGAGGCCGTCAAACTCACGACGGATCTACCTCACAATCTGGCTCCGATGGAAGGAAAGAAGACTAGTGATGAGGAGAAACTCTTTACGCCTGTGCAGCAGGCCAACCAACCCTCCGTGCTTGAGCGTGACGAGGAGCGTATTGCTTTGAGGCAGCCAGAGGACAACTCCGCTACTCATAAGGAACAGCTCAAGCCACAAGAAAAGCCGGAGTCCAAGGCCGTCAAGACACAAGAGCCACAGAAGACAAAACAGCCAAGAAAGAAGGGCAAGAATGGAGGTCAGCAACCGACACTGAAGCCTACCGAGGCCGTCGTCAAGACTGAAGAACCTGCACAGAAATCTCGCGCTCCGACACCCAAGCCCCAAGAGACGGTCGATCATGGTGCCACGAAGATCTTGGAGCAACATCATGGCGCAAAACAGTCAAAGAAGAAGGGCAAGACTGCAAATCAGGAGCTGAAATCGACCCCTCAACATACTGCATCCAAGGTGCAAGACCCTGGATTGAAACCACAAGAGCCAACACATAAGCCTGATGAGCCTCGTGAGACTTCAAAGGCATCACCTGTGGCTCGGACTGAGAAGTCATCGCTGATGTTCGACGACGACACGTCGAAGCCGCAGGAGGAAAGCAAGGATGAGCCCGCTAAATACTCACAGTCGCTCGAACCCTCTATTATGAACATTCCGACTGAGCATGGAACCGTCAAGAAGCTCGCCATCACAGTGAACGGACACACCATCATGAACCCAGGCGACATCGCCGCTCTCCTGGAGGGCGAGCAAGCGCGCAAGAATAATGCAGCTGTAAAAGACGATTCAATGGAGGACGAAGCCAAGGAGAAGTTCGAGATTAAGGACAAGGGTAAGACACCTCTAAAGGGAGAGAAGAACAAGGCATCCAAGACCGTCCCCGACCCTCTCGCCGTTCGGTTGGCTGCCGCACTCGCCCAGGCCAACTCCCCAGCTGTCGTCCAGCTTGCGAAGCGCAAGAAGAAGAGCAAGAAAAAGAAGGACTCCAGTGGTGACGGCAAGACTGGCGGCGATGGCCCGGCTAATGGTCCTGGCACCGCAGGTCCCCAGCCTCCTGCCACGGAGGACGTCCGCAAGGGTGGCTAGAGAGGCAAAAAAGGCGGCTGCCGAGACTCAGAGGATATGGGACACGCATGAGCGACCAACACACATCTACACGTTTGTGACGCAACACGTTGCGCCGATGGTTGTATAGCTGTGCGCAGCTTTACATTTCATGCACAGGACTGGATACAGCACGGCATTACAGAAAATGGAACCCTACAAAATATCTTTCGTGCTATGTAACCTTGCCCGTGACGATGGAGAAGACGCTTTTCCCAGCGGGTGCAACGACAAACTGCCAGCGAATTTCATGTACACCCAGCACAAAAAACTGCACAATGAAATCCTTAATGAACGCAGCACTGCGCGCCTTATTGTCTCCCACTTCCTTCATCCCAGTACGCGATTCCCCTTCCCATCAATTCAATTATGTGCGACCCACCGCACTTTCACAGCCACCTACTACCCTTCGTGCGGACACTCGGTCCCCACCAATCCGTGCATGTGGTTCAATTTCGCGTCCGGAATTTGTGATCAGGACTTCAAGAACGTACATAGCATGAATAAGATTGAGAGCAAGTAGGGGTGGTGTGGGTATTGTGGGAGGGGGCCGAAGACGGGGTAATGGTGAGGAAGTGGGGTGGTGGTGCGAGGGAGGGGAGTGTGATTTAGGTGATTGGGAGCGGATGGATGGGGATGTGAGGTGGATGGATTGGAGTTGATGGGTGGGAAATGCTGGGGAGGTGATGGATGGGAGGTGGGTGGTGAAGTGGGAGATTGGTACATGGTTTGCGATGTGTATAAAATGCAATACTCGAGGACGTGTCTCTTTCGAAATGCGCTGGCGTGAAGCCAGTGCATGTGGAGTGCGAGATTTGTTCATAGTACGCGATGTGCATAAAACAAAATCCTCGAGGCTGTACTGCTCATTCAAACCAGCTTCTTCTCGTAGACTATCACCATCCTCGTCGTCACCGTCATATCACAAATCGTCCACATCAAAGCAACTCTTAAATAGACCCACAAACCTATATCATCAGCAACAAATCCCCGCTTTCGAAGCCACAATGTGCAATCCCGACGGCTCTAACCAGGTCTGGGTCTATTCAGTCTGTAGGTAGTCACCACCTACCTCTCTATAACCTATGGCTAACTTTACCTCTGCAGGCGGCTGCAGAACCCCAGCGAAACCATGCGAAAAATACTCGACGGATCTGAATGTGTGTCTCGCTACGGGTGCGGGAAATAGCCGCGGAGCGCTGCCAGATACGTGGATGTGGGATAAGTGTCCGTTCCATTTGGCGGAGGAGAAGTTTCGGAGCTTCCGGTGAGGAAGGAGGGGAATGAGGAGAGAACGGAAGGGGAGAGTCTAGGTATTAATCCATAGTCTTTTTCTATGCTTTTGTTGGCTGTGATGAGATTACTTCAGCTTCAACTTTCGCTCTGCGTCTTCGACTAGACGAGCCATTTTTTCCTGCACACTCGCTTCCTCTGGCTCCTCCACGTTCCCGTATTCTGTCAACCCATCTCCCTTATTGATCTTCGTCACCATCACGACGTACTGCCCGTTCTGCTTCTCATCCCATATAGGCTCGCCCTTTGCGTCCACGGGGATAACTCTTCTGGCTTCGGGCTGCTTCAGCATCTGGCGTTTCATAGCCATGGAGTTCCTCTTGAATTCGGCTTTCTGGTGGGCGATTTGCGACTTTGTGAGTGTGGGGATGTGGGGGAGGACGTCGACGCCGTACCTAGGTGCTGTGTTAGTGGTGCGCTCAGAAGCTGGAAGGCGTATGAACGTACTCTGCTTGCAACTGGCGGCCGACATCTTCCTTCGATAGCTCGATTTTCTGCGCTGCGGCCCAGTAATAGTTGAAGATGTCAAGGAGCTCCTGGCTCTTCGCGACGGCTTCCGCTTTGCTTTTTGTGTACGGACCCGGTGCACCTAACTTGCACAGTCTGTCGTGGCATATCCCGATCAGCATTACATGTCGGTGTTCGGAGTAACGCCTTAGTCATATTCGCCTCGACCGTACAGCCGGAAGCAGCGGGTGCTCTCGTCTTTGTAGCGCTTCTGGGCGGCAAATGCGTCGGCAGGTATTTGAATCGGTACTGCTGATTTTGGGATTTCAGCAACGTGCTTGAGGTCATGCTGGTCGAGGATCTTCTTCAGGCGGTTCTCCGAAAGGGCCTAGTCATTGTCTGCTTTCAGCTGCGCGAGCAGCTTCGCCCGCCCAATTGCAGGATTTTGGGCGTGGATCACGCGCACAGCTTGGACAATATCGTCATCGGAAGGTGTTGACATTGTAGCGTTGGTAGACATGGTCGCTGGAGGTTAGTGGTTGGACGTTACTAATCGCATGAAACCCCGAGAAGCTTGTGCTTGAACGCGACCATGTCGCGAAAACACGTGACACTTTGCGCCCTTACATACTTAGGTCCATACCCCTGGGCATCGTTCTGGACCCACTGAGTGAAATGCTGACACGAGTTTGGCGACCCTTTTTGATAGACTCCTCTGTCGTCCGTAGGCTGGACCATCCGTGGATCATAGCATATGTACGCTAGCCGTTCGCTTTCTAACTGTGGGGACCTCGAATCTGCTTCCTTCCCCTTGCATCTCCATCTCAGACAACGTCTTATGCGAAACATTCATCGTGTACTCTCATTCCACATCAAACATAACCTGAGAGCAACTTCCGATTTTCCTGTTGTGCATCAATCCCATAGCAGCTGGGATGCAGTCATCCATGGATGCAGCCGAGGGGCGGGGTTTTCGCGTCCGGTCTCAGCTCTAGCAATGCGCTGCAGTTGCACTTGGCCTCGAAACTTCTAGAAAGCTTGACATTTTTACTGACAGACTTGTGATGGAAGCGATGCGTCGTTCAGCCCGTGCCGATGAGAAGAGTTGTCAGATGTGGGGTCTTTCTCCGCATTGTGGGGAAACCGACTCTTCGATTCCAACATTACGCCTTGGGCCTAGTGCAACAGATCAACAAGGATTTGTCCTGCAGAAACCTGCGACATATATCGATGCAAGATCTTTCAAAGAAATGTGTCTGACATTCACATCATCTTAACATTGCAGCCATGCCGTCTCAAGCATACCTTGACGCCGAGTACCAGTCGACACATTACAACCTATTCAAGGACTCTATCACAGTACCTTTAAAACCAGTTCTTCCGCCTAGTGTACAACAGAACGACTTCAATGATGCGATTCGAAAGTACCAGGCGGCTGTTGGTGAAGACCAAGTGTTGCAAGGCGATGATCTGACCGAGTATATCGATCCCTACGAGTTGCGAGAGGCGGAAGTTGCACGCAAAATGCCGAGCGCAGCGGTGCGGCCGAAAAACACAGAAGAACTCAAGGAGGTATTGAAGGTCTCTAATGACTTTGGTATTCCGGTGTGGACTTTCTCCAGGGGCAAGAACCTCGGGTCAGTTTATTAATGCAGTGCTTGGTGATCATCGCTGATATGGCTTCAGGTATGGCGGCCCGGCGCCTCGTGTTAACGGATCGATTGCGCTTGATCTTCATCGAATGAACAAGATCATTGAGGTGAACTCGGAGTATGCATATGCTGTTGTTGAGCCTGGTGTCACCTTTACTGAACTCTACGACTACTGCGTCAAGAACAAATTCAATGTTTGGCCCTCAGTGCCGTCGCTCGGATGGGGCTCGGTTGTTGGCAACACCCTGGATCGAGGTGCTGGCTTCACACCAACGGCAATGCACCACCAGCACATATCCGGGTTAGAGGCTATGCTCGCAAACGGTGACCTCGTGCGTACTGGACAGTTTGCAATTTCTAACTCACCATCTTCACATCTCTCGAAGTTTACCTTTGGACCAAGCATTGAAGGCCTCTTTCTGCAGTCGAATCTCGGCATCGTTACGAAGCTGGGCATTTGGCTCACACCTGCGCCTCAGGCATACATGTCATGTTCATTCGACATGCCTGAGCTGGAAGACATCGAAACCATAGTGGACATCTTTGGACCACTTCGACGAGATGGCTTACTACCAAACACGGTCTATGTCTCAAACGTCACAGAATGGCTCGGTATGATCGGGCAGCGAGAAGACTTCTGGCCTCACGAGAGCCCCATACCAGATTGGAAAGTCGCCGAGTTGCAAAAGACCTTCGATCTGGGCTATTGGAACGCAAAGTTTGGTCTCTATGGTGCAAAAGACGTGATACAAGCGCACTTTGACGAGCTGAAGAAGATCATAGAGAGGAAGACATCGAAAGGTCGCTTGATTGGTAAGATTTTCTCGGCACCAGAAGGCGAGACTCTGGATCCTGCATCTATCCCGGAGAAAGAGGGCGGCTTCTTTGTTGGCATACCTACGCTTTGGTCACTCCCCATGGTCAAGTTCCGGTTACCAAAGAAGGGCGGTGGTATCGCTGCGCATTACGACTACAGTCCGATCATTCCGAGCAATGGCGAAGAGATCCTGGCGTGGGTCAAGACTGCGAAAAAGATCTGTGAAGCCCAGTCATTCGACCTCTTCTGCGATTTCTTCATGCATGAGCGGCACGTCATCTTCGTAAACATGTTCACATTTGATAAGACAAATGCTGTGCACCGGACAGCTGTGCAGACTATCTTCGACGGGTTGTTTGAGGAAGGAAAGAAGAGGGGATACAGCAAGTATCGTAGCCACGTCAACACGATGGGTGAGCTCACACGCCTGTTGAGTCTTGGCATATGACTGACTATCATTATAGATCGCGTCGCGTCCTTGTACGACTTCAACGACCATGCGTACCGCCGATTTGTGGAGACCATCAAAGATGCGGTGGATCCCAACGGTATCCTGTCTCCCGGCAAACAAGGCATTTGGCCCAAGCGGTTTCGACAAGATGAGAGTTTGAAGGCTAATCTATAGCGCGCGAACATCGCTGCTTACCAGTCGTTCGTGGTGTAGAGTTCTTTCAAGCTTGAGATTCGCGATTGGATCATTTTCAAGCTACGCGTTGGCGAGCTGTGATCTACTAGTGTTCGTAATATTTTCTTTTCGTCTGTTGCCATTCCAATTCGTATCATCTCACTAGTCCACTTTTGACATGCCACCATTACTTTGCTCTCTCGTGTCGAAAGTCATGTTGTCCGGTGCAGAGTAGAAGACCGTTACGTCACCGCCAAATGCCCGTTTGCGCTTTTCACGCACCTTCACCACAGCAACCCTTGCCCCACTCAACACTCGCCAATTACCCTTCCCCTCAACCGTCTCCACCCAACTTCTCCATTACCCGTTATTGCACTATATATTTCACTTAATTCTGTAATCTTTCATCAAATCCTCCACTTTAGCAGAGGTCGGTGCATCGGGCATCGTGATAAAACTCCGCCCTCTCGGCACCCAGGAGTTTTCGAGTCAGCCAATATGTTGTCAACTCTCAGCGAGTGGGTTTATCGCCTATCCACCGTTGAGAGCGCTTACAACATCGCCGGTTTCGGCTGAGTTTTTTGCCCTGAGGTTGGAGGTTCGAATATTGGTATGGGAAGAGTGTTGGTGGGGTGGCGGCGTGGCCTTATTGTTTTGTTCTTTTTGTTGGCGGGTGAAAAGGTTGGCAGCGCACACTGAGCGTTATACACTATCCGCTGGTTGAAAGTCTTCCTCTGTCATTGTTCGCGACCGACTATGTATCACCTTTTGTAACTCTATTTCTTCCTGCTTTCATCGCAATGTGACCAGCGTCAATCTCGGCCTAAGAAACTTGCTCAAGACTTTGTGATTTGGCTCGCCGGCCAGCCTCATAATTAACCCACTTCACTTCAAGTTTAGAACCTTGGAACCCTCATCTGCGCATACCTACACCACATTGCGTATACCATGCCAAACTTCTGCGATAACCCTCGCTCTTCCGACCCAATCGACTTCGAGCACACTGCGACTGTCAAGGACATAGAGGAGTTGACACTCGCTGAGAAGGTACCTTCGCCCTCCATCCGTTCATTGATTCTTTTGCCGTTAACGTTTGAGCAGGAATACGTTAGTCCAAAAGACGGGCTGCCCACGATACAGCGCGCGGAAGTAGCTCCCTCGTTCTCGTTCCCAGGCACGCGGCCCTTGGAATGGCACGGCACCTCAACACAAACCTCGCGCAGCAACTCACGAACATCTCACACGAGTAGCGTATCTGAGAGGATTTTGGTGTTCAGGGACGAGGAAAGGGAGCCAGAAGAGGGAGGTGGTGTCGCAGCAGAGAGAAAGCTAACAGATCTTTCGCGCAAGCTTCGCAATAAAGTTACCCAAGCACGGTATCAAACGACTGGAACGGAAGCAGCGAGTATTACGGCTCCGCTTCAATATGTTGATGAGAGTCACGATCCTCGCGCATTAAGCGAGGCTGCGGGCGCTCTTAACACCTCTCAGCTCACTCAGCAGCTTCAATCAATCGCTAGACGACGGTTAGGACTGTTGAGACAGCTTAATGATCTTCAGAAGGAGGAAGCAAATGTCCTAGCTCAGCTTATGCAATCGACGATTGGTTTTCCTGAGGTCCCAACTTCGCCACGACCTCAGAACTCACCTCACTTGTTGTCACCGCGGCCTCTTAACGGTCTACTAAATCCCAAACTAACAAACATTCCCTCTCAACTTCGACGTGTACAGCCCTCGAACCCTTCGCGCAAGCCATTACACACGCGCACCGCATCTGCGCCATCGGTATCAACACCCTCAGCAATGCGACACCATACCCCAAGCACGTCCAAGCGCATACCGTTAAGCGACAAGACCGAAGAAACCTTGACTTCGTCCGGTACGGCACTTGAAAGGAACGAGGAACATTACCAGTCTCATGCTCTAGAACGTGGTCTGCGACAAACGCATGAGGACAATACTTTGAGCTCCCAGTGGTGTGCGACAGCATCGCAATATACCACGACCCTGCGTCTTCCAACGAAACTCGGAGACGCTCTTGAGCGGTTCATGCCCGGTACTCCTCGTGCTAAGGCACGTTCCGGATCTGCTAGTAGCACTCGTGGCAGAGGCACAAGCAAGAGCAGGAGTAGAAGCAGAGGCCGAAGTCGCGTAACACCAATTGCGACGCCAGGTATTACGCGCTCATACGACGTTCCACATACGGTGGCAAGGAAGAAGTGGGACTTTTGAGGAGACATGACGCGTGATATACATTCTAAGTTGTGTGGGTAATCTGCAAGAGCAGAAGATGATACATCTCCTCATTCCACGTTAAGCTGTTTAAGCGACTCTTCTAGCTCTTGGTCCCACTGCTCATTGGTCTTGCCATCGAACAACTCGTCTTCTTCATCGTCGACCTGCTCATCTGTATCAGAGTCCTCTTCACCATCTTTTTCTTCGTTCTCCTCGTCGTCCCCTTCTTCGTTCTCTTCATCACTTTGCTGGTACGTCTCGTCATCCGTCTCATCCTCACCATCGCTATCCGTCTGCTCCTCCCTCGCCTCGATCTCTCTAATTCTCCCAAACTCCCCACTCTCATCAGTTTCTTTCCTGAGAACATTCAGCGCCTTCTCGACTTCCCCAAAATTTCTGCCTCAAACCTGTGATACTCGCCTCGACCCGTGCACCTCAGTGCCTCCACAAGCGACACATCATTAGCATCCTCCCACCGGTGGATTATCTCCTCAATGACCTCGACGGCTCTCCAACACATCCGCATCTTGAACCGACGGCAATTTTCCTCCTTGGCGTATCTCTTCAGTATAGCTTTGTCCCATCCCACAGGCCGTATGTTCTCGACGCCCTCTTTTTACTTATCCACATACTCTTCGTGCTTCATGCATGGCATGAAGATGCCGAATTGTGGACCACTCAGATCGACGAACCAGTTCCTTTTCCCGCTGTGCGAGTGTACCTCGACGATGGTGTGGTTTTTGTGGCTGTCATTACCTTTTCCGGTGGCGTAGCGCACTGTTGTGCCGATGGGTGTGAGGTCTACATCTAGTTCTCGGACGGAGACATCGGTATCTATAGAGACGTCAGTAAACATTGTGGGAAGATGGGTTTCGGAAAGGCTGGATTACCTTGGAGCATACGAAGCATCAAATCTGCAAAGCAGGCCACAGCCGCTGTACATCCCATCGCGGTCTGAACCATCTTCTTCTTCATGCCACTCATGTGGACGCTCGTGTCAAACTCATAGTATCGACCCAGATTTCTGGACTTGTGGTCTAGTAGTAATGTATTGTTTTCGTGCTTGATACCAATGAGATTGAAAGGATACGTGATCTCCCTGAAGCGAAAGGATAGTTCCTGGAGAAGGGTTGACGCATGTCCAATCTGGACGCGACGTGTGCGATTGCAGAGAGTTTTATGGACGCGCCAGTGGTTCTCCTGACATGTTCGGTGACAGTAGCGGGCGGTGCAGTGGGCGCATTTGGGGCGTGCAGGCTGGGAGCAGAGTGTGCAGTTCATAAGATGGTCTTAGCAATAACTGAGAGTAGCGATGCGCCGGGTGTTAATATACTGCTCCAATGTTTGCATAGTCATTTGGTAAAACCTGCACACAAAGTGGACAAATGATAAATGGGGCCAGTGAGCAGGTGTTACTGTCTCGAGATGATTGCTATGGAACGCGAATGGTGTCCGGGTGACCGCAGCCTTCCTAGGAGCGTGTATAGATATTTGCAGTCAAACATACATAGCAATCCTCTCCATTTCCTGGCACCAATCCTATCCGTGTCGGAAGCTTGCGTAAAATCTACTGCTTCTTGACTCCTGGCGCCTTGTAGCTGAACACTATGACCACTAAACGGATGAAAAAAGATCAGTTGCTTGAAGGGTTACATTGTGGCGACCTCGGATCGTTCCGGAAGTAGATCTTGTTGTACACATTGTTGCCAGTGTTCGCATCTGATGGTACTCTTGGTGGTGTTTGAGGTCCACCTTCACGCGTCGACTGCGGAAACAAAAGGTTGGGCGAGAGCACGCTGTCAGGACATCCTAGCGCAGTCTTGCTGAGTATAGGGTCTAGCACACTCAATGCCCAGGCGGCGGCTTTCGAGGTCTGCTCAAGTGCTCCACCAAGAATGAGAGGGGTGACAGAGTTGATACCCTGATAGATATCGCACAGGACTGTCTGCACACTCAGGTTCGGCGTGCCAATCTGAGGAACACCGGGAACAACGATGTTGCGGGGGTAAATCAGAGTAAATCCCTCAGTGAGACCTTGAACTGCACCGTAGGGCGTGGCGCGGCGGTACCAATTCTCTGGCCACCTCTCAGGAACGTACTTGAATTCCCCGCTTGACTGATCGTACTCGGCCCCGATAATGCTCATGATGCTCTTGTAGTTGGCGACGCCACCGGCACCGTATGTGCCATTCGAGAAGAACGCAGGATAGAAGTTGAAGGCAACCACAGAAACGATCTGAGGGAACGGGAAGTAATAGAGAAAAGGGTTGTTCGCCTTGGAGAAATCGGCGTGTTTCGCGTAGTGCTTTGCCATGACATCAAACGAAAACTCCTTCTTTGGATCGTCTTTGGCAAAGTTGACCATCTGCTTCACAAGGCGCGATGAGAGATGGTGGTTGTCACCGCAACCGTTGTAGTAGTCTAAGCGTTGTTAGCACGAGAAGAGTTGCAAAGAAGAAGAAGACTTGCCCTCGCGATTGGGTGAGATATCAGCCTCAACCGTTGAATGACGATTCAAGCCACCAATTCCGTTCTTGCCGGAACCCAGATAGAACGACAAACCATCGATGTCCCCGCTACTCAAAATGGCAAAGACGGTCAAGATTGTTGAAAGGTCCGTCCCCATGTTGAACCCACGTGCAGTGGCTTCAATCACTTGGCCCTGGTTGACATAGCCGTTGCGAGGAAGGTATCCATGATTGGCAAGGAGGTTAAGAGCAGGACAAGGACCGCGAGAGTCGCCAGAGCCTGGTGCGCGGAATTCGAAATTGGGTTCCGGACGTAGGTTGCTTTTTACCACGATGGCCTGACCAACCGAGTTGAGCAAACCAGAGATCGTGTTACCGAGCGCACCAAGCAGGGTGCCAACGGGGTTCAAGATTTGAGGCTCAGCTTCCCGCTTCTGGAGTTGCTCACGCTCAATCTCGGCTCGAAGGTAGGCCTCCATTTGCGAGCGTGAACCAGCCATGCCCGGGAAGGCGGTGGCCATAGCTGGTAAAGCCAAAAGAGTCCATTGTGAAAACTTCATTACGACTGTAAAAGACTTGTGCAATGAAGAAGCGCGGTGTGAAGAAAATGAGCTGATTAGTGAACAATAACAAACATGGACAACGAGAAGGAGCTTTATACTAGTGATCTCCTCAGCATTCTTGCAGGAAGTTTAGGTGCCACATCCTGGAAGTCTTGACTCTAGGATCGCCCGATGAAAGAAAGATCTGCACAGCCGTCGCCAAATGAGATGCTGCTAGGAGAATGGTGCAGATGAAGGCCGTGCAGCCGGGGATCTACTTCATGATCACCAGCCAGGATGATGTAGCAATTGCTCAACAACGGCCCAACAATGAGAAATGTGCGAGTGATATCAAATCAAGTTGCCGTAATCACCATGTCCCGTACTTGAATGTAATTGTACACTTCGGGTCTACTGCGACTGTATTCAGAAACGTACCTAGGTAACCATGCTGCCTCCAGGGTGGTATCTCCGAAGCTTGGCAATGTTAGCACTATGATGACAGCGGAAGCGCTCCTATTGGGTTATCTGAGGTCCGAGATATGAGGCTTGGAGTTAATGAGATAAAGTTTCCCATCAGATACGCTAAATTAACTCATGTCCGGTCGCTAAAGAACCGCTAGTTCTGCATAGCGCTCACGGAAGTTATTACATCCGTGGGAAATTCTGTGACCAATTTCTAGGGGTAGAAACAAGCATTGTGTGTGTACGTCATTTGGCCTACAAGTAACACATCAGCGATCAAATTTGATATTGACAGCACACGGAGAGAGATGGACGAAGGTGTTTGTTGGAGTACCTGCATAGGAACCCTTGCAAGTCCCGCCTCCTTCCACTGAGAAGATTCAGTTTGGACGAAACGAAGTTCTTGCTGCCAAAGCCCGCTGTGATGATGGTCCTGTATTCGAAGCGCCATATTTCTTTGTTCTCGATCGGCATTGCTCGGAAATATTGCATCTGCAGGCTGATGTCACATTTGACAATTGCACCTCGGTAGAAATGCAGGTGGCGCATGCAGCCAGTGGGTTCCCCTACACTGCACATGGCATTCTAGGGGAACGGGATGAGTGCTAAACATGGGAAAGTTCAAAACAAGATGCGCTAAAAATGGAAGCGATTGAATTGGCACGCGGGCCGAAAATTGAGATCTGCAACGCTGCACCTAGGTATATTAGTACCGTAGATCGCACTTCCCCATCAACAGGCACCCGGAGGTAGATGCCGCTTGGTTGAATGAGAGCTTGGTTCTTGAAATGGACGTCTATGCAGCCCGCGAGAGGTTACGATCTGCGAGCTTGCTGAATCACGCAGGTGCGCTTGTGCCAACCCCACATCATGGTGGCGCTCTTAGTTCTGACCGCGCACAAAAAGGGGGAAGACCCAAGCCACGAAACTGCACAGTCGCCGGACTAAGTCTCTAGGTACTTGGAATGCAGCAATATTGTCGACTTCATCGGGAGCGATGCGATGATTCGGAAGCAGCGAACACACATGCTGTCACGGATTCGGAGCCGAACCAACCAGAGGTAGCCTGCCATGCAGCTTGGGATCTGGAAATGTCTTGAGGTACAATATTCTTGACAATGACAAAATATGCATTGTGAGCAACCAAGCCTTCGAAGTACGGACAACGAATCCTCGGGGTGACGGCTTTCCTACCAGACTGTTTGTGAAAGAGACGGCTCGCCTATTATCTGCTAGGAAGTTCAGTGAAGAGATTGGAATCATGCTCTGCCAACACTAAGAAACTGGCACAAAGTACCCGGGTAGGCATTTTGTGTGTGGTATCAAGTCTACGCACACTACCACAACTCTTACCTAGGTACCATTTCTCTACGCACACTACCATAACTCTTACCTAGGTACCGTTTCTTCCAAGCGTGGCGTTGGTTCCCAACACCACAAGCTAGATTTTCCGTTCAAATGATGCTGACTGATGTCGTCGTGGGTGAGTTGTAATCGCTGAATCTAGCAAGTGTCTTAGATACCACTACTTCTACGTGCTTGCTCGAGGCCATTGTTCTTGCCCAAGGTGAAAGCGACATCGTGTTTCGTTTTTGTCGACGTTTGAGTGGCGATGGTTGCAGGAACGCTCAAAGGCACCATAGCTAGTACAGATATGGGAGGGTTAAAGGGGAAGTCGAACAACCGAAAAGGAGAAGCGCAGTGAATAAAATCTTTACACATCTACGTGCCTTCGGTACCATAGCTTTACTCAAATTGGGCCGCGGTGAGAGTGAGAAGTCCTGGTGACGATCGTCATTCACTGTGAATTACAGGCCTCTCACTTACTAAAACTAGTTCCTGTTGCCTCATTAAAATACTAAACTACTGCAAACCTCCTGAGGTCAACTCAACTACCTCACTCAGATCTCGAGAAATGCAACCAACTAACACTGTCCCCGTCGCCGGTTGCCAAAGTTTCCTGGAGTCGTGTATTACATCTCTGATGGGCCATTACGAAAAAAACATTGCGTTCCTGCGCGCATACAATTACATCTTGATCAACCGTTTACTACACGAGTATTCGAGTTCCACTGACGCTCGACCGTCATCTGAATGGAAGGAAGCCGCCTCATACGAATGGCGCGCTTTCGTGGATAGTCTAGTTCCAGATTCCGTAGCAAGCATTCTACCGACCTCTGAGGCGATACGGACCGAAAGTTTAGCTTTCTTGCATGCTTATCGCGGGCCAATCCTTGAGCAACAAGACTACGATTGGTTCCTTGCGACGGACATTGAGTGGTTTGGCCTATCCCTTAACAGAACGACTGTACTAGTCTTCCAGGAGCTCCGAACTATTACATTGGCCGCACAATGGATCGATGTGGTTCTTGCCAACCGGCCAATCTATGTCGACATGCCAGGAAATTTGAACGAGCAGCTCGGCGCTCGCGAGCAAGCTACTCTCAACATATTCATCGATCTCCACAGAACCATCGCGGCCCTGCAACTAGACCCCATTGCTTTGTGCGATGTTGTTGATCTTTTTGGGCCTATTGTGTTGTCCGCAGCAAACTACGCGTGGTCACTCAACACTAGTCTCATGGAAGAGTCAATAGATCATGACGTTGAGGCAATAGTCAAAAGTCATCGTGCAATGATCTTAGATCCTCTATCTGAGATTCCTCTCCGTGTAAGACAACAAATGGCTCAAGTCAATATCCGTGGCACATTTAGGCTTTTGCTACATGATGCCGTCGAGCTAGCGAATAACTCCTCCCCATTGTCAGAGCTACACTGGCGTCTATTCCAGAAGTTCGTCAACGGGCTATACGAGTCTGCCAGTGCGTATAATTGCGTTGACCATGTTCGAGAAGCGCTAGTGCGCAACGGATTGGACGAGTTCTTCGACACCACAGCGCTCCCCGTTCTAGGTTGGACGTGCCAAGCGTTTGAGGACATCCTTGAGCCAGAGGATGCAGGTGACGATGATATCAATTACGACGACCTGCCCCATGAGTATTTCGAGCCATCAGGGCCAGACATGAGAGTTGAGCACCACGCTATTGCCGTCACCATGGCCTCCGTTCTTTCCGAACAAGATTGCTCGATCTGTCGCGACATGCTTAATATATACGAGACATCTCGCGAAGAAGTGCCCGTTAAGGTCGAATGTGCGCACTGCTTTCATTACGGATGTCTCACTACTCTGATCAATGGGATCGCGAACTACTCGAATTCTTGCCCGAATTGTAGGAAGGTCATATGTCCGTCACGCAAAAAGTGTTTGAAGGACACTTACAAGTTTTACGAGCGGCTTGCACCGCTTCCCGAGGAAACAGAGACGATGGTGGAGGTGAAGAGGGACCCGCTTCTTTGCGACAAGGAGGGGGATGTTGTAATGACAGATAACTAGTTGATAGAAAGAGGGCTTTCTTTCCGTAGCGCCGGGAGAGGATTTGTTAAATGTTCGGAGTAAGCATTTCAGGGCTCATATTGGCTACTGTTTCCATTCAAAATACTACAGGTTCTAAAATTATTGTTGTTGAAGCTTCCACAGCAAATTGAGTAGAAGCCAGTCCCACACGCTACTAAAGGAGCAACTGAAGCTACATTGAACACGTCGTTGGGTAAAGTAACGATGTTGTATTCCACACCCTGTGCAGTAACAGCTTACAAGAGAACAGGATGGTAAATCTGAAGTACGGCACTACGCGGGGATTGGTCAATGCCAAAGGCGCAATTTAGTGATTATCGGCTATTGGCATCCCAAGACGTGCTAACCTTGGGGTATCGGTACGGATAGTTGGAGATGCTGTAAAGGTATTGTCAATGTCGAGGTGGGATGAAATGTACCACGCAAGGATCGAGCACACCTGCAAACGACATTAGAACATATGCTAGACTACATATAGACTAGCGCTTCCGATTACGCCACATCCACAGCTCAACGACTGCTACTCGATGGTCGCCACAACAACATCGCTATGCACGTTGAAATTCCAAAGCGCGCGATATGCGTTGTGGGTGTGCCAACCCCCAGGTGCTGCATTTTATTATTACAGCATGTGAAGCCCCTTTGGGTAGCTATATGTCGCTGAACTTCTCACTGCACTGTAAAACATCACTTTCATCTCATCGCAATTTTAAAATGACTTCGCCTTTCATCTGTATCACTAGTGCCCCTCCATACACGTGCTCTAGACCTATCACGTTGCTTAAACTTCCGCAGCAACCTTTCGACTCAACTTCATGCTCATCAACTCGCAAGCCCAATCACGACAATGCAGCCATATCCTCCCGTCACGCCTAAGGCGAAGCGAACGTACAAACCGCGAAAGCGCCACTCGACTACACCAGAAGCTTCAAGCCGTCAGGGAACGGCACTTCTCAAACAAGTACAGTACCGCTCCTACCAGCGCAACATATCAATCTACCACTTTCGGGCGAAGTATCTCTCAGTGGCAGAGTTCTGTAGCCTCTTGAGGCGGGACAAGCACGGCTATATTGACTGCTTGATCGGCACTGACACACTAGCCAAAATCTCCATGCCAGAGGGCGACAAGACACCTCGCCATTGCATCGAAACCGCCTACGTCCCCAACATCTTCACCCAACACGGCCAGCGCTCCACCGGCTCCGCTCTCGGCTTCCGCGTCGGCCACAAAGTCATCGAATGGGTGTGTTTCGACCGACCTGTAGACGTCTCCATCCTCAATTCCTGGATTGCCACCGTGACACCCGACTGCCTAAAAGTGCAGGCGCTCAACGTTGCGCCCGCCGATGACCCGCGCAGGCTGTTCGATCTCGTCGGTACTATGCCGAAGGGTATACAGGAGCGTAGAGTTCGCGGCGCAAACTACGAGCACAAGCAGTGGCACACCTCGCTGTGGGGCGCGAAACTTCGTCGTATGACGCTGAAGTTGACGTGGAAGAGTATGGCGGCCCAGATGATGGAATACCATGCGGAAGAGCGAGAAAAGGCTAAAGCGCTTGCTCAGGCTGAGGCGCTGCGCCTGCCGAGGCAAGAGGATATCGAGGAGGAGTATCGCGATGAAGAGCTGGACGTCGAGATGGTTGGAGGCTACCTCTAAGCGGCATTGATTTACGTATAGGCCGCTCGCAGCGTTGGATTGAATATGGACCTAACAGATCACAGGCGTTCTAGTTCGGCGGATCGCACTCTCACTTTCGGATCAGAACGTCGAGCACACTCTCACCAAACTTAAGTATGGACCGCTCACAACAGGTTCGCAGGAGGAGCTGACACATTACAGTTATCCCAGTCCAGCGGATCGTCACCTCAACTTCGGAGCATTACGTCGAGCACACTCGAGCTGTCGCATGGGATTAACGCATAAAGTAAGTTCCTAGCGAAATTGTTTGAGCCACCGTGCGCGTTTGCCACCGCGCGCGGTTGTCTGTTTTTTTTAATGCGTTTCGTTGGAGCTGGGAAGGAAAGGTGTGGATGTTCCAGGACGGAAAGGAGTGCTGGTCTGTGGACGGAGAGATGTGAAGGTCTAGGAATGGAGAGATGTGAACGCGCAAGGACGGAGATGTTGAAAACGGAAACATTGGGTGGCTGCACGATCAGGATCAGGGCACCGGTGCCTTATGGTACGTAATACATTAATGTCTACTACTACAACATTGTGCTTTTTAATCGTCGAATATTGTCATCAGCGTCATATTCATCAGTCACGCCTCGAAGTGCATCTGCAACATTAGGCTCGCTGTGTTTAGGTCCTATCCCTTGAGACCAATCTCCACCGCGGTGAGGATGAACTCCATAAACCCAGCATTGGTGTCGAGGATGTTCTGCACATATTCCTCAGCTGTGGGGTAAAAGTTCGTTGGGTAGCCAAACTCCAAGGTGTATCCATAAACCTTGTTGACCGTCTTATTCTTATGCCACCGCGAGAAAGTCCAATCGTCGCTTGCACCTGATGTGGGGTAAAGGCCTACAGCTTGTTGCGGAACATATGCGCGGCCCCCGGTGGCATTCATAGCGGCGGTGGTAGCGTTAGCCTGGATACGGATATTGTCCCAGTCCTCTTGGTCGATAAACTCCTGGTACACCTCGTCCTGAACGATACCACGCTTGCCGTCGTATGCGGGGTTATACAGATTCTGCTTTGGGTCGTGCGATTGGTCGTCGTCATCACCCCAGGAGTAGAGGAGTGTGCCGGCAGCAGAGTGCACGTCGATGTACCAGCGGATGTTCTTCCACTCGTCGTAGACCCATGCAATGTTTTGAGTTTCGGGCTCAGAGAAAGGGCCAGTACCGTAGAAAGCCTGGGAAGAGGGATTCGTGGATGCGGGCTCGACAGTAGGGTCGAAGTACTTTGTGAAATTCCACATGAAATCAAAGTTGCGATTCAGATCAACACCGACGGACAGGGGCTGGCCAGGCGTCGAACTCGCCGGGTTACGGTTCTTGCGCCACAGGTTGCTGTTTGCTTGATCATGGCGAACACCGTCAGGGTTGGTCATGGGGATGAAGACGATTCCAGCACCAAGCGCGGTCTTCACCTGGCTGTTGGTGTAGGTCTTGTTGCCGTACGTAAGCCCTTTACGATGCTCGTTCGCATAGAGTAGATCGGAGATGAAGTAGATAAGATTATCGGGTCCTCCACGCTCGCGTGCATGTATACCACTCGTGAAGTAGATATATTGCTTGTCCTTTTTCTTCTTCTCGGCCTTGTTGGCTACACCGCCGACAACGGTGTTGCCTTCAAATGTCTTGTGTGGCGCGCTAAATAGCTCCAGTCCATACTCTTTCTCGAGTCCCTTCATTGCGGTGTAGACTTCATCCGCGTTCAGAATACCAGCGCTTTGATACGCGGCGTACTCGCTGGGCTTTTGGGTACCAAGGCCACGGGGCGCAACTTTCCCGCCCTTGAATCTGTCACCCTTTCCGATAGGAGCAGTGACGGTTTGACGCTTGTTCAGGTTGTCGAGAGTCTCGATACGGACGACCGACGAATCCAGGCTCCTCTTCAGGTCCCGGAGTTCGTGCTCGGAGATGATGGCGTGTAGCTTGTGCTCGTTGCCAGACTTCATAACAGTGGGTTTGCAGCCATAGTCGATCTCGCTGTTCTTCGAGATGAAGTCAAAAAGCTGATTTTTCTCCTTCGCAAAAAACGCAACGCTCAAGACATCGGATGCGAGAGCAGCGCCGGGTAGAAGACCGAGGAGCACGGAGACCTTCATGGTGGCTGAGGGCGATGATAAAGTTGTCGAAAGCTGGTCTTATAGCTTCAGAAACGCGTTTGACCTCTACTTATGTATCTTTCGTCATCATAATCCCAGGATACAAGCCGGTACAGTATCTGTCCATGGAACGCATTGGCCAATGCATCTTTAACCGCCTTCCATATCCGGCCAACTGCATCCTTCTTCCAAGACGCGGGATTCCTTGGCCTGCGTACTTGTCCAACGATACTGAGCAGGTCATAAGCGTTATCTCGAGGGCGGGTGCAGTTTGCCTGGGTCGCTTTCATCATTGTGCCACCCGCAGCAACCAGAGTGTTGGTTGGTGGTGTCGTCGTGTGAGGCGGATGTCGCTGCCAAGGCGCCAGCGCAGGTCCCAACGTGTGACATCAGATACACCTTCTGTTAGTGGCGATAGTAGCATGGCGGCCGAACACTTTGCGATGGACCGAGGGATTGCAGAAGCAGAGAGGCTCGTGAATCCAAAATGTAGCTCCCTCCTGCAGTGATTGGGTCATTAGACTGCCGCGGCTCTTTGCCTAGTCAGCTAGCGCCGTCTTCTGCTCTTGAGCAATTCTGCAACAAAACCATCCACTCCATCTACAATACACGAATATTCATATACCGTTGGTTGCCCTAACAGACGCGCCAATGCTGGTGTCCTCTAACAACATATCCGTGAACAGGACAGGAATGCAATGCGATCTTCTTCCACGTATGCGAGCGTACATACAAAACTAATTCCGATTTGCATCTCTCTTTCCAATCCTACTCCGCTGCCAATATCTCGATGAGAGAGCCTACTAGGGTTCTGAAATAAACAGCCGGTGGGAAAGTATGATGGATCAAGTTCAACACATCAGGGTCACGTCAAGAACTGGATGTAGAATAGAGGTGTGGGTAGTTCAGAAGCATACAGAGTCTTTGATCACGCGCAGAGGTTCAGCGTTTAGGATCCTTCTCACAGTTTTTCCATCTCGCTTGTCTTGCTATCTCAGGCACATTGCTGTCGTAATCAATGCCTGTTTGCGCGCGCAAATGGAACTGATTGCACATCCTGTAATGAGTCAGGGTTACTATTGGTGAAGTCACGAAAAGATGAAGTAAAGTTTCCTCAGCCCATTCACTGTGGTTTGTCTCTGCGAGTTATCCAAAACGCGTAAACCTCGCCCTTTATCGTTGTTGCTCTCATATCAACATCAGCATCGACTGCAGCCTTGTCCTCTTTTCCTTCAACTCGACTTTCTTATGATTGACTCATGCATGGCAACTATGCAATTTGCTAGTCGGAAATAATTTCTCGACCTACCCGGAGGTGAACAACACGCCCTACTTTCGAGTCACGAACATTGCACGCTGACACCACGGAACAGAACTCCGTAACCGGATCTACAATGCCGCTGTCCAAGGTCCCGAGAGCGTTGTACGCCTAGTAGCGCCAGACTATAGCGTCGCCATGTCCGCTCTCCATACTCCCGACTCGGATTGGCACAACAGCAACCGCCCTCTCCTCGGGCTCACACAAACAAGCCGACAGATCCGCCGCGAATTCTACCAATCTACATGTACCATCTACACGCCATAGTGACGTGCACGCACGTAGATCGATACTTGGAATTGTTCGTACTTCAATGCAGGCCAGTCGCAGAGGTGGAACGTCCGCTGGGCTGGCTCTCAGTTCTCGGCACCAACTACGATTCAGTTTTCCGTCTTGAAGACGTCAAGGTCGACCTCCTGCCGCTTCTTCGTCTATGCAGTAGCAGTCCAAACATGCTGGCGGATATCTGTAGCGCAGTGAGGTGGCCACACAACCTGGACCAGGTATTCCGCTTTGAGGACAAGTGGTGGAAGTTCCTAGATCAAAATGTTACTAGGACTGTGCTCTGTGTTGGGTCCAGCAACATGCGTCTTGAGACTACAGTGAGAGCGGAAGCTGGGGAGCTTTGGATGCGCAAAATGATAGGAATCGCTACTCGGTATACGCATCGGATCTCTGCTGGTGGAATGGCGACAGTACAGCGCTGAAAGCACTCGATAAGACCACTTGGTTGATGGAGCGAGGTTTAGCTTGGATCGACAGCATAGTTCGTGTTCATGTTGACCACGAGTGAAGCAAAATGCTTCGTATACCGTAAGCCGAAAGCTCAATTGACGAACTATGAAGGTTAGGGTGATGGTGTGTTCAGATTTCGAAGCATGATATCCCGTGTTCATGGCCTGTACTTAGGCTTAGTAGTGGTTATCTAGTTCCCGTGCACCTGTCCTTTCACAAATACAAGTTCGGCTCGCGTGAGTACCCGCTTGATCCACTACTGCTCATTTGCACACATTCCCACTTGCAATCCTTAATTGGCATTTCTATTTACAAAAGCTGTCTTCTCGGTCCTCGTGAAGTCAGTCTATAATCCACTTCACCTACATCTCCATCTCGGCGTCTCCCATAACAACATCCGCGCTAACCTCTCCATACAACCCCAGGCCTGCTTACTCTCCTCTCACAATCCTAAACGCAGTATCTATTGCCATCCAGTAAGCTTGAGTATTCAGAACCGGCTTGGTCTGCCCAACGCTTTCGTCAATCTCCACGAGTACACTCTGCATCAGCTCCGAGTCCCAATCCACGAGACTCAAGTCGTGCTCCGATGCCTTGGTGACTGCGATATCTGCAAACAAATCTTCAATGCCTGTTTCGAGTGCACTGTCTTGCTCTTTCGCCATCTTGTCTGCTGTGCGTTGCTGATCAAGCCATTGTAAGGCGATAGCGGGACCGTAGCGTCGCAGCTGTTCATCAGTCAAGTAGCTTGTTCGGTCCGTCAGAGCTTTTTCCTCGGAGGGCGTATATTCAGGGTCAGCTTCAAGGCTGACTCTCATATCGTGACGCAGCCTGCCAAGAAGCTTGATATGTCCTTTCGAGAAACACATCAGGTCGGCATTGCCCTACGCCCATATCTCCAGAAACTGTTCTCGGCAGCCGAATTCCTCCGGGCGCGCCGCATGTTCCATACATGCATCAACGAACGCCTCGATGAATGCGAGTTTGTTCGGATCGCAGTATTTCCGCATTCGTGGATCGGCGAGGACGAGACTCATTAGGATGAAATTGAGGCGGACATTACGGAAGTGTGTGCTGAAAGCGTGGTCGTGATCAAGACCCCAGTACCAAATCGCGCGCATGATATTGCGCTTCGTCATGGTAGTGGGGTTCGGAAATGCGGTCCCTTTGGTAGCATATATGTCGTTGTGGTGTGCAAAGATAAGCGGAAGCTGAAGTTCGACCGGAATGAACGGGTTATAAGTCCGCGAGGACGCGCCATATATGTCGTTGATAGTGAGGGTTCCATTTCGGAAGAGAACAGAGCGTGGTATGTGCACTCGGCGTAGCTTTGTAGAGAGATTGGCAGAGGCTGTGTCGTGCAGGGCTTTGAGAGCCAGGTCGTCGGCCGGGTCAATGTCCATTGTTGCTGCTCGTTTTTTGCTCTAGGTGTTGCAGACTTAGAGGAGTGGTGGTGCTTAGAAAAGGCACTGCAGCAGAGTGTTCCCACACAGCGAGGGTGTGTGTGAATACCACTAGTCCCACTTTCTAAACAGTCACGGGACCATAATTGCATATCGAAACTTCCAGCTTTCACAGTTGACGCTAGTTCAATTGTCCTTTCACACTCATGGCTCCCGTTCCAGGTGATGCCACATGCATACCGTGTTAGTCACAGATAATTTGGATGAAGGGGATTGACAGGAGCGTAGTTATAGAGGCGATGAAAATCGTATTAGAATCGAATTGATGCAATGTTCAAAGAGGCACAAAGAAAAGTGACGTGGCGGCCCGAATGAGCAGGTAAGTACAGCTCAGAAATCAAAGAGAACCAACACCGGGTATCATATGCAATCCTACCCAAAACTCCGTCTCTTGCGAGGGCTTCAACTTCTTTTACGGACACGTCAGACTCCTTGCTCTTGTCAATTTTCCCGTCCCCAAAACCTCAACGCGGACTTGTTTCGGTACTTTGGCTTGGACCCAGCACTGCAATGCCACACGCCTCATGAGCTCAATCTCCTCGTCTTTCAGCCTCAGCTGGCGCTTAGCAAGCTTGCTCTTCCTTAGCTTGACGCCCTTTTCTTCGGCTTGTATGGCGTTCGCAAACGGCGTGATGGGAAATGTGATGCCGCGTTTCTGCAATGCATGCGTTGGTCTCGCGGAGATGGGCGACATGACAAGGCTCTCCAAGTTGGTGCATTCGGCGATCAGGGATTGGATTCCTGCCGAGAGTTGTGTTGCGCGAGAGAGTAGGTATGGCCACATGTCTGAGTCGTCGCTCCAGAAGGGGTCGGCTGCGAGTGCAGTGCGTAGTGCAGGAAGTATGTGTGGGAGCGGTGGGAGGGCGCGGTTGTTTGGGAGCTCTTCGTGTTGGGGTGTGCTGGCAGGCGATGCGATGGATGCAGTGGAGAGGAGGGATGCAGCGATTGTTAAACGGATGTGGGATTCTGTGGAGAGGGTTGCGGATACGACACATGCTGGTGGGTTGTCAGTCTTTCCCCTTTACTTGGGATGATATCACGTACCTGGGCATCCAATGCCCCTGCACCAGTCCTCTTCTTCAGTCAGAAAGCATTGCAGGCATAGGAATGCTCCTCTAGCTTCCCCCGCAAATGCTAGCTCCAGATCTTCGCTCCTGTGGGTGCAAAGTGCTGCCTCGGCGAGGGCCGAGGCCCGTCGGAAGAGCGTGACCACCGGCATGAGCAGCGCATGCAGGATATCGCGATGGAGCATCCATGTCTCCCGTATTTGTTCGTCGCATTGACTGTGGTCATGGCAAAACCTGTGGGCGCATAAGTTGGTATTCACTATTCTGAATGGCGCAATTGGGAACCAGTAGCCAGGGCAAGAGGGGGGAAGTATACGTACCCAGCATTTCTCGCAAGATAGCTTCTCAGCATGCAAAAGCCATCGCTCTCGTTCAGCGCCTCAATATCTTCATGTGGGATCGCAAAAGGGCTCTGTAGTTGTTCCATCACTTCTGCTTATCGGTGATTCGCCAATGATTGGTCGCGCGACAGTATCCTGGATCGACTTTCGCATTGATATCTTGACAGCGAACCCAACAAAAGATGTGAGAAAACTCCACGGATATATCCCAGTGTGTGCGTGTAGAAAAGCAGGGGGAAGACTGAGGACGATCCATTTACTTTTCGAGGGTTCCCTTTCCCATTTGAATGAAATGACGCGACCCCAAGCTCTCCCCTTCCCTGGCACACGAACCGAGTGGAGGTCCGCTACCCTGTCGGTCGAGACCGCCCCCAGCCCCGCAGGTGCCCCTTTCCTTATCCGACACAAGCGCCTTCTAAATTGGGCTTATCAGACAGCGGACCACACAAACACCGCCAAATGGCATCACCGCCCACAACGCAGAATGTTGTTCGCGTGCGGCGTTTTTCGTGCTGGCTTGCAGACTGGTTCGTAGCGTTTGTGGACGATGATGTGTTCAAATTACGATGCGCACCGCATGGCAGATTCCGAAAGCATGCGCGCCCGAGATAATGATCTGCGGATAGATAATTGCATTGCAGTGTCCACGCGATGCGGGACAGTATCAGCACACAGGCGAGTGTAATGCAAAATCTAGAACGTGAACTCATCGTACCGTTCAAGCAGTTTCGATAACGGTAGTCGAAAGTCAACGAAGCATTACCGATGACGTGCTGCGACTAACGCTCTTTGAAGGGTTTACGTCTCGATATCGGCTTCGTAGGCCATAAATTTGAGAAAAGAGCACGCAGTGATATCATCAGCTTCAGTAATGATACTCAGCTTAGAGCCAATCCTACAGCATTGTCTGTCTCCCCTATTGCTATTGCGCATATTGGCTGGCTGGTATCGTGCATCTTGCGTGGGGGTAGATCTACCATTGAACTACATTGTGGCGCCCAACTAGGCCATGTTAATGGTACTTTCTTAGATGATGTTCTGGTTGGTTCATAGCGTTCGACCCGTCTTTGTACACCTCTCCAAAATCTGTAACGTACAGCGAGAATTTGGAGTCCTGGCAGCCATGTGGGTATAGAGTGGACTCGCGCTGCGGGAGCACCCGAACGATCGGCACCGAGTCTTGAGAGTTTTCTATCTCGGCTCTCCTCTTCCTTCGCGCTCTTCCTCGGGAACACGTATTGCTCCATGTTGTGTCACTAGAACACTGCATGATGTTCTAGCACGGCGGCTTCATCGGCTTGGCGAACGACACGTTGTCCAGTATTAGATTGCCATCAGTCGGACCAAAGATCTAGTGAAGTATGACTGGCAGCTTGAGACGCAACCTTTCATATTGACAAATAATGCTATTGACACCAAGTGATGCAACTATTGGTGTCATAACCTTATCAAGGCCTTTTTGGATTCCTGAAACTCTTTCTACTGTTTAGTAGCGTCTTCAATATCTTTCTAAGGTCATGTAGGATTTCTGGTTCTAGGTTGTGAGACACGAATTCTTGCAGTACCTGATCTTAGTCCTCCCACGACGTAAAGCTGACGTGGATCTGATGCAGGTACAAATCGGACGTATTGACCATTTGTTGCACTGCTTGCCTTTATCTCTTGCGAAACAAGGGACGGCTTTGAATACCCGTCTAACTAAGACCTTCAATTGAGTGCAGGATTGCGACCCTGGGTATCATCGAAAACGCGTATTTCGAAGTGCGCCGAGTAACAGTCGTTGCACCGCCGCTGAATTGACTGAATACCGAAAGGCACCGCGGGCCATCACTTCCACCAAAACACAGAGCATGAGCCATCAGCGTTCAGCATACGCCTCATGCTCCTATCATCTGGCATGCCTTGCTTCCTGCCAAAGGGATCAATCAACAGCAGCGAGAGCTTCTCGCAAACGGGACCCATCTCCTCCTTCGATATTGCAATAGAAGGGCTGAGAAGGGGTGGTAGAGGGTGTAGTATGGCGGAGAGACTAGCCTTCGATCGGGAGGCCATGCGCTGATGCTTCTCGTGCAACGACTTGTAGATCGGCCAGATTGTGTCCAAATAGCGAGCTGCAATTGGTTCAAACGAGCGACAAGATTCGAGCCCTTCGATGCACGCTCCGGCAAAGTGAATATCTGCTTCTACGCCATCTGTTTGACCGTCCATGATTTTCGTGGTTGCGCTAAAGAGTAATACGATGGCTGATGTGAATGACCAGTAACTGTGGTGACTTTGTCAGTCGTGTGTCTTGCCGAACTGCGTAAATGAACTCACATGATCAACCAACATCTCTTAGTCAGGGTGCCATCAAATGAGATAAGCTTCAAGATTCGCGCCGTTTGCTGGGCAGCTAGCGCACATTGATCGCGATATATCCGGGCGTCCTGGACCGTAATATTTGAATTCCACGCCGCTCCATCTGTCAATTGTGTCTCCGCTGTCGCGACTAGTAATTGTCGGTACAATAAAATCAACGCGCCAAGATACATGATCTGCAGATTGATTAGTATAGTTCAAATACTAGACTAGCACGCTCAGTATACGTACATGTACCATAAGAATCGCTCGTCGTTGATAAACATCAAGATCTGTTGGTGCGGTCGAAGTAAGAGTTTCGATCTGCAGTGTATGTGGTACTTCTTTCCGCCAGGTATCTAACTTCTGGGAGAGCACCGCAATATTCTCTCGTGTAGCGAGCTCTGGAGCTGCAAGGGTCTTCGCAATTTCAGCAGCTACCAAGCCGATCTTGCTGGTTTGTGCGTGAATGAGCTCTACATTGGACATTGCATTTGCATAACGAGACCCACAAATAATCTAGTACGGTAAGTCTAGTAGCAATGATCTGAAGTGAGCTACATACTTGAACGTCCTTGGGTGTAACTTCTGATGTATAGCCCAACGTGTATGAAAGCCAACTATCCATGAAGATTAAACTTCGGTAGATTTTTCTCCAGTTCTCGTCGAGCGGCCCCGAGTTGGACCCATGCAGGGACGGATACTTCCAGCGAGCAACTTGCAATCCTGCGGCTGTGAACGGATCAGTGCCTACCTTCCACCCCAATGTTAATGGCAACTCACCAATGAGATATCGAGCGCTCATGTGCTTTTCGAGCAATGAGTAAAATGACATGCACAATAACAAGCGCATCGTTCGTAAGTAATCTTGTCGTGCGGTTTGCTCGTGGAAGTGGAGTGTGCCGGATGCATAGAGCAGCTTGCGTATCCGATCAGGAAAGCAGTCTGAATCGTAGTGCGCTCCCATTGCAGCGACCGTGAAGCATTCAGCGAGACTCATAGCATCCGCAGTCGTATGCGATGCCGACGGCTGGTAGATGCGGTCTAGTAACTCGTCCGCCTGTTCTTCGGTCCACATGAAAAGGAGTGAGCCAGTTCCCCTAATAAAGGCGTGGATTGATCGACTCATCAATTCTCTTGGAGGCTTATTGCTTGCATTGTAAATCTGCGTCCCTGGATCGAGTATCTCGCCGCGTAGAGTAACTAGTTCGCTAAATGCCAATGTCAACGCATTGTGACAAACCTCAGCTTCGGTGCCCATTGATGCAAGCGATGGGGCGGTTGTGGGACTGCTTGAAGAGCTGGTGGGACTTGCGCGTGAGTAGACTCTAGTGTTGTTGGAGCTGTCGGTTGTAGACCGACTGGCATTTGGGCGTTTTCCAGAAGATGACTGTATCTGCTGGGACTGCTGCGATTTGAAGTCATTCAGGTATCTCTGGTACTTTCGCCAGTTATCCGTCCTCTTGTATTCGTCCATCTGTGCTTCGAATTCTTGCATAGCTCTTGCGGCGTCACTTTCCCAGCCGCGCTTCTGCATAGCTGGCAGGTCTTGCCATCTCCGACCAACCTCTCTTGCGATGTTGACAAACGACAACTGGCTGACGTCGGGATCCTCGCGGAGTTTGTCTGCGAAGTTTACGTCTCATAAATGGGTAAGCTGGGCTCGACTACGATCAGTGACAGGGGTTGCATACAGGCAGTCTTTGGTTTCTTAGGTGCGTTCTCATCCGGTTTTGGATGACGCCTGTACCGCCTCTTTTCCCGTGGCGGAGGTGGAGAAATTTGCCGTGTCAAGGTCTCCAAGGCTGATGTGGAAAGTGATGTTGGCTCGAGCGAGACATTTTCGGGATCCAGTGATAACGACGATGGCACACCTCTGGATGTGGCAATCTCCCGTTGCAGAGCGCGGCGATGACCAAGTTTGAAGTCCAAGGCAGTAAGGTCTTCCTCGGTAATGTCCACCACAGTCTCCCAGCTATGGAAACCGTTCTCTGTAAGTACTTGTAGATATCTTGTCAATCCCAAACGGGCCAGCACTTCATTCAACTCGGGCATTCCGGAATGGGTAGAGATCAGCATGACGTGGGTGACGTCTGGAGTGCAAGAGGATGGCAATGGGACAATGCGATTATTTGAAGGCTGCACCAGCATGGCAATTCCCGCAGGAGGGTGCCTGCAGGCAGTGAAAGCTGAATGGCATTTGGCATGGGTGCGGTAGTGGTCTGATGCTCAGAGGCGTTGATGGAAAGGGCTGCGGTCGAGACCCTTCGAGGCCGCACAGGCCTGCGAAGCTTGGTTCACGCTAATCAGAAGCCGGCTTCCGTCGCCGGGCACTCAATCCAAATCATCGCAATGCCACGCACACATACAAGCTTACAGCTTGGTCACTTTGGATCTCCGCGGGCTTGTACCACCTTAACTGCACTGCACGCGCGCGTCTTGCTACGCTTTTTGCAAAGCCATCGTCATCTGGTGGCAGCGCTCTGTTGCGACGTGTCGACGTGGAGGCTGAGTCGAGACCTGTCAAGCACCACGCACAAGAAAGTGTCAGGAACAATCCAACAGAACTGTCATGGCCAAGCTTTGAACGCCCAGGAACCACCGACGCTGCACCTTCTGCTACTCGCTAGCTCGTGGTGTTGAGGAGGACCATCGTCGATGACGATCACCAAGATCGTCTCTGGCAAGCATCTATCTAGTATCTACTACACGCTTGGTGTCTTCCTTTACTTCTTAAGGTGAGTGAGGTCGCCTGATGCAGCCCATCTCGATCTGTGCGACGGTGGACAGAGTTTCTAGATCATGGGACACTCGAGATCGCTCCCGTGCGCAATGGTCTGGACTCTTCGTCTATCGAGCTGCATCCCCAGATCATAATTTGCAGGGTAGACACATCAGGCACAGCGCGTCCAAAACGGCGTCCCGAGTCCCGAAGCACCAATCCTCTTCCGTCAGATATCGATTTTCCAGAGTTCTCCCCGTGCTGCAGATCTAAGCCTGATTGCTCGCTTAGCTGACACTTGCCATTGCGTCGTACCCCAAATAACGTAGCACGACCAATTATTGCTAATCTTTCGGTGGTGGGGCGCAGAAAGCGTGATTACTCAGGCAGGTACATGAGTCTCGACCAGCACTTTGTCCCATACCTGGTGGAGGCTCGCGAGCAGCTGTGAATTGACACGAGCAAGATCCAGTCACTTTGGATTGTCCTTACGTGACAGGCATCACGGAGCGACTTCACGCCCTATTAACGTCGATTTATGTGCAAAAATGATTCGAACACCGCGTGAAATTAGCGCTTGTGTGGGCTGTTCTTCATTGGCTGGATCGTCCTCCCTCCAATGAGATGAGGGCAACGCTCGCTCCATCGAAGCTCGGAAAGCCTGTCCATCCATCCCTCCTTTAACCACTAACAGGATGGTTGTCTCTCACAACACTACCGGTTCATTGCATACCCCCACAAGTCGTCCCGAGGCAGCAAGGCCTTAGTAGTTGACATTTGGGTTATTCCTTGTCTACTAAGACGTTCACAATCGTATATAAGAACTTCAATCCTCTCTTCTTCATCCACTCCATCTTTTGACGGGAATACCTTCTGAAGTTGCGTGTCTGTTCAGTGATCATCCATGGTTCTCCGAACTCCGCCCTCACTCGCAACTCGACATCCATTCCGTGAAAACCAGGTTGAACCAGTACACGCACGATGGCTTCGTCAAAGTACTTGGACCATGATTTGTTCGCGTCTACATTCAGAAGCTCTTCCACTTCGTCGTCAAGGTGGCCCATTGAGCTCTGGAACTCGACGACAAATTTGGGGCTCCTTTTGCGCAGGCGGATGAGGGGCGCAATGTCTGTTGCGGGCTCACGATAGTTGTCTTTGGGAAGGCGTGTATCTGCGTCGCCGAGCATGACGATGCTTCCTTCCGCATTTGTGATGCTCTCCAGGGGTCGGTCGCGAAACACGAACAACTTGAGATATTCATACACCTGCGACGGGTCTAATAAGACGAACATCTTCCGCGTGTACATGGGTTGGAACTCGGCACGGATCTGACGACAAGTCTGTGCAAGACCAACGTAGTTGCGTTGACTGACAGGCCAGTCGGGCGGGGTGTGGACGTTGTCTGCGGTGGGAGTCGGACGAAAGAGGACCGCAATGTCTCGGTTGCCTTTCAATGCCTGGTCATAGATGCGATTGCGAATCTCTGCAAATGTGTCGTTAGCTGCATTTCGCCAAAACGCGCACTACTACTCACCTCCAGGGAGCTCGAGAAGGCCCTTCGGGGCTTTGAAAGAGCTCGATGCCATGCCTTCGTCACGAGTCTATCGCGGATTGACTGGGTGCAAAGTCGAAATCCAGCGGGTGAGGGTTTTAGAGGAGATAAACCTGGTAATGGGAGTGGGTGCTAGTTAGCAGCCCTGGAGATTAGTAGGTCAAATAGGGCGATGACGTGGGCAAGGTCTGTGTGACTATACCAGGACTTTCCCTTATCTCGCACTCCAAATTGAATAGCAGCAAAAAAAGAATAACGCAGATGCTTACCACGAAAGACAAAAAAAGATATAAACTGGACAAGAGGGTGAGTCAATGATATCAGGTGCTCGCTCACACCGCACAATAATTG
Source organism: Ophiobolus disseminans (assembly GCA_010093685.1). Classification (NCBI taxonomy): domain Eukaryota; kingdom Fungi; phylum Ascomycota; class Dothideomycetes; order Pleosporales; family Phaeosphaeriaceae; genus Ophiobolus; species Ophiobolus disseminans. Next base: position 1,319,211 of record MU006217.1, read on the forward strand.
AGAACTATCCGCGAAGGAAATGTGAAGAGAACTCTGGCGCTGACTGAAGTTAGATCGGACCCTGCTTTGGAGGTATCAAGTGAGCTGGTTCAACACATGCTCATATTATGCAGCTTTCGACTTGAACAATACATACGTAGAATGTCAGCTCATTGCGGAGTAGCATGGTGCAACGAGGAGACACTCGATTGCCTACAACAAGTCATTTACCCCTGATTCGAACAGGGAGAAACTCCAAGCCTCAATTTTATTCAAATTTGTACCTATTGAAAGTTCTGCAAATGGCTTGTAGCTTATGTACATATTCGCTACATGTGTACCTACTCTTGTGACGGCCTGGAAGAGAATTGCTATAGTACTTCACCTTTCGTGTCTTGTGATATCAACACCTTTGCAGCGACGTCTAGGCGCAGATATTTTCGCCAAAGCAAGATGCTGCCTATGGCGACGATGGCGATAATCTCAAGGAATTGGAGAATGGGACTTGGCTTGGACGACTGAGTATTCTACACGTACGCAAGGAATACGGCTATGGGTAGTCTATTGTCACGGCCATGATCAAAAAGGTAACCATTGCGGTGCCAATAGCTGGATAGGTTGAAACTTCTCGTATACCTTTTGGTGTGTGAGTGGTTTCGATTGGACGGATCGGAAGTGCGAAGGAAGTGTACTTGTAACATAAATGAGAAGTCGTCTGGCAGTGTCTCAAAGACTATTGCTAGCATGAACACATGATTAAATTGGGTGCGTGGGCTTCGTCATGATCTTTCTATATAACCTCTGCTTGTGGTATATTGATGCGAGGACAATCAAGATACCTAATACACAACCTGAGCAACAACGTAGCATGCATTAAATACACCCAAGCCAGTGGGAGCTGAAAGCGGGATATTGTGGACTAGAGAAAATCTACAAGTGTGTGAAGATAAACATGTAGATTCCACGACTTTATAGCTTTGCGGAAACTACACTTCCACCATCCAACGCAATCGTTGCGCCATTGACCCACGCCCCAGCTCTGCTCGAAAGCCAGATGCACGTTCCAGCAACATCTTCCGGGCTGCCGATTCTGCCAAGTGGAACACCGCTCTCAATGACATCTTTGAACTTCTCCAGCGTGGCTTTCATCATCTTGCTCTCGAACGGGCCACACGCAATCGTGTTGCTAGTGATGCCCCTTTTGCCCAAGTGGCTTGCCAAAACCCTGCTCATATGGTGCAGGCCTGCCTTCGAGGCGGAGTATGCAAAGGTCTCGAGCGCGGGGACGCGTAGGCCGTCGACGCTGCCGATGTTGATGATGCGTGCGGGGGATGCGGGTGTGCTGGCGGCTTCGAGCAGTGGTGTTACGGCTTGTGTGAGCTGGAAGACGCGTTTGAGGTTGAGGTTGAGGACGCGGTCCCAGGCGTTGGAAGGGTACGTGTCGTACGACTCACCCCAATTGCTACCGCTGTTGTTGACGAGGACATCGAGCTCTACGATGCGTTAGTACCCTGATCTCTCCTGGCGGCTCAAGAGTGGCGGTCGTGTACGTACTTCCAGCCCGTTTCTTCAGCTCATCGGCGACTTTCTTGAGCTCTTCCTCTTTGTAAAAGTCCGCGGTGATAAAGTCTGCTTTGCCTTTGCCTAGGGCGTTGAGCTCTTTGCAGGCCTGTTCGCAGGCTTTCGCGTCTCTCGATGAGATGTATACTGTAGCGCCGTTCTGAACGAAGCCCTCGCTGATCATGCGACCAATGCCTTTCGCGCCACCTGTAACGAGGACAACTTTGCCCTGAGCGCTGTCAGCCATTGATCCCGAAGGATGGCGCGAAGAAGCTGAGCGTGTGTGAAACCGCCATTTGACTTACCCTGACGTCAAAAAGGGTTGAGTTATACATATTGAAGTTGTGCCTGATATATTTTTACTGTTACAGAAAGAAAAATAGATTGAAAGTAGAACATTGCGACATCTGGACGTGATGTCCGTCATGAACCGAACGAAAGCTGGGGTACAACCGAGGCTCGGTGTACAGTTCTTCCGCCCCGGTCCTTACCATATCCGTATGCGCGAGGACACTTTCCGTCCGACAGTGTCAGAAGATTTACGCTTCTAATACGTCACATCGGTGCATGTGTTGGTATGGAAGCCGCCAAATTGCACCAGCCTTGTTTCCAAGGTTGCCAAGTCAATCCAATCATGCTGATGATGTTTGGAAGCATTAGAAGAGGACTTTAGACGAGCTCAAATTGACTTGTAGCTTTATTCTTTACGTATCTGACTGATGCAGGCCTCTCAATACACTAATGTACTTGCCTGTTTCGTGCGAAACACCCCCGCCATGAAGGTGTCTACAACAACTTAGATCCAAGCATGGACACCAAAGTCTCATAGCCGGGACCATCACACTCCTCTGCCTTAGTCTTGAGTTCGAAGACGCCGTTGAAGATCTGGTCAGGGGTGATGTAGGAGGTTGTCTTGTCAAATTTGGGCCGGGCCTTTTCAACCTGTTTGGTGGTCATGGGCTCGGCCTCCAGTGGAAAGCGCAATTCCTTGAGGATGCCCTGATCCCAGGCCACGTGGCCCATGCCAGGGTGGACGATGTCCGGGAAGGGGTCGAAGGTGGGCTCGTGGGCGATTGCGGTATCTTCTTCATCCAAAGGTAGTCCGGCAGCACGTCTCTCCTCCATACGTCTCAGTCTTGCCGTGGAAGCAGCAACATCTTTCCGTGCTTGGTCGAGGTCAAGGTTGGCCTGCTTAACGTCATTGGCTTCGTCGATGTTTTCCTGGTCGGCCTTGCCTTTCCCCTCTTTTTGCATGACCCACTGTAATGCTAGAGCAGGCCCGAATTGCTCAAACAACTCAGGAGTGATCTTTCCCGAACGCACTGCAGCAACGAAATCATCATGCTTAGGCAAATTTTCTGTGTTGTTGAGCTTCTTCGATAGGGTTTCGATCCTCTTTTTCATTTTCTTTTCGTCATTGCTACTGAAATACTAAAGGTCGAACGGACAGGTTTTCCAAAGTGAGAGAAAAGCTTTGCGCTCAAAGAAGTCATTGTCGTCAATGTCGTATTGATATACGAGCGACTCCATCCAGGCCAAAATATACTGCTTGACGCACTCTCCGCAGCCCGGTTCACAATACCGAGTGTCGAATCCGGATGACCAGAGAAATGCCATGATGATGACGTTCCCCCGAATGTGGTGAGAGAACATGGCGAATGCATGTCCTTTGTCTACACCATAATACCAGATTGCGCGGCTGATGTCAAGAGGTTGCGCACTGCTCTTGAGCTCAAAGAACTTGCCCTTGGCGATATAGTTGTAGATGGTGAAGTAGACGATGAGCTGGAGATCCGTGGGGATAGTTGGAACGAGGGCGCGATCGGGGTCGAAGTAGATCGTGATGATTGCAGGCCTCGGAATGCGCTCGGGCACATGACGCATCTTGACAATTTAAAGCTCCACGGCCTCGGAGTGGAGGGACGCGAGAGTGTTGTCGTCGAACGCTCTCGGCGTCTCGCTCAGGTCAAGCTCCTCTTCAGACATGTCGGCATCGTCGTCGGCGAAGTACCTACGTGCCTTGTCGCCGCGAGGATCCTCTTCAAAGTGCACTACATCCATTTTGATGTGCGATTGGAGTTGTGTGCGCGGGTGTGGTTGAAAGGACAGGAGGGGTGGTGTGCGGAGATCAAGCTGGGTATTGTGACTGACGCGAAAGCGGAGGATCTTATATCCGACAAGTTTCCTCTTTCACACAGTGTGGGACTTGGGCTGCTGGAAGGCTCAAGTTCGAGTCTGGTCTGTGAGTTGAATGCACGGGCTGATTCAATTTTTCACAATTTCCTACAACTCGAGCCGCACTAGTTTCCCTTTCACAGTGCGATTTGTCCCACGATTCGTGCATGTTGGACCCCGGAACTGCCTCTCTGAGAGTATCGTGGAAGGTTTCAGAGAGTACTCGCAATCGAAGGTGGTTCTGTTCAAGAAGTCGAAGGTTATCCAGCCGCTATATTGGGTTACCGTCTTGCATAGTAGTGCCGTTGTACTCGATCGAGGTAGGCTCAAAATGAATTTATATCCCGAGGTATTTGACGCAGCGTGACTGCACTTCCAAGATATTGCAGGCCGGTGAAGCACTCTTTCATCCTATATAGTGCTGATACAACAGCTTTCAAAATCTTGCCAAGCACTGTCAATACGCTGATACTCGATGACAGCCAAAGAATGGTAGGTCGTACTCTAGATGTATATCTACGCGCCATGTCTGTGTCCACGCAGCATGCATGCTTTGCGCTCACCATCATGTTTTTCAAGTCTCTCACCGAGTCGTCGAAATCCTTCGGGAAAATAGCAGTCCGGATGAGCGCAATGAACTTTCTTGCCGCCATCCCTTTCTGGCCATTTGGTGCTGACAGATTCCAACCATTGCTGCATGACACGATCAAGGATGGACATCAAGCCTACAGAATAGCACCTCCATGAGTGGCCAGAATGCACAGAATGTTGACATAGTATTCATATTAGGCCAGGGGTATCGAAGACACAATGAAATCGGGCGCTCAAGAAGTAAGTCCAGCGTATCCAGTGGCAATGTTCAGATCGCGCCGGCCCTCCGCTTCTCCAATATCTGCTGCTTCAGCCCCTCTGCAGCCACTTCAGTCTCCAACACTCTTCCTACACCCTTCTTCCACGTCTCTTCCAGCGTCTGTATCTCGCCCTGTACGCTTTCCTGCTGTGACCGCCGTATGCTCTCGACCTCCTCCTGCTGTTTCCGCACGTCTGCCAGCTCCGTCTCGATGCCCTTCAGGATGTTCTCGAGCTGGGAGTTGCCCACCAGCCACGCGTTCTTGCCGAATTTCTCCAGCAGCCCCAGCTGTGTCAGCCTGCCTTCCACGTACTCTGAGCTTGTATATGCCTGCTTGAGCGCCTTGTTCCATCGCTCCAATAGCTCGGGCTTGTCCTCGTCGCTTGTGGGGTTCGTGTTCTCTGGGGCGTCGAGATCTTCGTAGCGCTTCATGTCGATGCCGGAGAGTTTGGAGGTGGCGTCGCCATCCAGCCGCGCATGTTCGCGCTCTATGAAGTTTGAGAACTGGGGCTGGTATTTCGCGGCCGGTATCAGCGCTGGATGGAGTTCCGAGATATCCACACCGGCGCTCCTGATGTCGGCATCAATCACCGCCCTCGCGCCCGCCAGCGTCGCGTCGTCAAGCGGCGTATCGACATCTACAGCCTGTTAGCCCATGTTCCCCAGTCACATCACGCGCCCAACGGCGTGCTGCTATTTGTGGCTTTTTCAAATTAAACGTACAAGGGAGGCTATCATAGGATTCGTGAATGAGCGGCATTGTATCCTGTTCGAGCAGATTGCGGTGTCTTGGGGTCGGTCAAGTGAGGTTGCAACTAGCTTCCCAATACATGCTCGGTTGGAAAATTAGGGACGCGACCCCTGCAGCGCCTTCCCCGCCAACCACGCCTCGGGCCCACCCATACTAGGCCAAACGTCATGCGCCTCCCACCGGGTTTCGTGCATATGATAGAGCCAACCACTGTACGCGACCTGTTCACCTTCTGCATACGACGCGTTTAACCTTGAGGGGCGATAGCAACACTCCTGACACCTGCACGCTGGTCTGCCTATTTATTGCCTGCACCTGCTGCCTCCCAGATGCGCCCTAGGTCGTTGCCGCGCTCTTCCGCCTTTGACATTTGGCTGCGTGAATGGCGCGCTCACATATCGCCGCTGCCTTGGGCGCGGCACTCATTGCTTCCCTGATTATTGGACAGCTCGTGATCAATTTGGGCTTTCCCAGCATCAAGTCATGGCATCAGAGACTCGACCAGAGCTACAATGAGGCACAGCAATACCACTTTCGCGGTGGGAAGAAGCAGAGTGGCGAGCTGGTCGATGATCCGGCTTCGTACCTCGTGGGAGTGGGCAAGGCGGATATCACGGGGTACGATCTGTGATTGTAGTTGAAAAACACAAAGCTAACTCCGCTTCAGACCGGTCGTCGAGCTCAATCTGATGGGTTATGCGAACTCCTCGCAGGTCGGCACCGGTCTCCGCCAGCGCCTGTACTCCCGGGCCTTCATTGTAGGCAACCCCAGCGATCCCAGTGAACGCTTTATATACATGGTCCTAGATACTCAATCGGGAGACACCGCCATTCGAAATGGCATTCTGGAAGGACTTCAATTGTTAGGTCCGGAGTACTCGGTATACGGCAAGAACAATGTGGCTGTGACAGGCACACATAGTCATGCCGGGCCCGGAGCTTGGCTGAACTATCTCCTCCCACAAATCACGAGTTTAGGCTTCGATAAGCAGAGCTATCGGGCCATTGTAGACGGAGCTTTGCTGTCGATTCAGCGAGCACACCAGGGCCTCTCTCTCGGAACATTAAGTGTGGGCAGTGCGAATATTGCTGACACGAACATCAATCGCAGCTTATTCGCCTATCTGGCAAACCCAAAAGAGGAGAGGGATCGATATGGAGATGACGTGGATAAAACCATGACTTTGCTGAAGTTGACTAGAGCTAGTGATGGCAAGAGCCTTGGAGTACTGAATTGGTTCCCTGTCCACGGCACTAGTCTGCTTGGAAATCAGACACTCATCGCTGGTGATAACAAGGGCGTTGCGGCCTATCTCTTCGAGCAAGATGCTGCTGGCATCGAGACTGCTGCAGACGGTTTCGTAGCTGGCTTCTCGCAGGCGAACGTTGGTGACACCACACCCAATGTTCTCGGCGCATACTGTGAAGACGGTACAGGCAACCAATGCCGACTCAACGACAGCACCTGCGGAGGCAAAAGCCAAGATTGCCATGGTCGAGGTCCGTACTTTGGCCTAAACGACGGTGGCGCGAAGTCTTGCTATGAGATTGGCAAGCGTCAGTTCCAGGGCGCCCGAAGTATCTACAACGACAACGCGAGCTTCAGGTCCATCTCCGGCAAAGTCCGCTCGTTCCACACCTTTGTCGACTTCTCCAATTTCAACTTTACGCTGAAGAATGGGTCCACTGCACACACCTGCCCAGCCGCCATGGGCAATTCCTTCGCAGCCGGTACTTCTGACGGCCCTGGAGCCTTTGACTTTGTCCAAAACGACCCAGGTGCACCGCAAAATCCATTTTGGAACGTTGTCGGCAGCGCCATCGCACCTCCGAGCGAAAAGCAAAAGAAATGCCAGTACCCAAAGCCCGTCCTGCTCAACGTCGGTGAAGCGAACACACCTTACCCCTGGTCTCCAAACATCGTCAACATCCAAGTCCTCCGCGTAGGCCAACTCGTCATCGTCGTCTCTCCGGGTGAAGCAACAACTATGTCCGGCCGCCGCTGGCGCGAAGCAGTCCACACGCAAATCGAGTCCTCGGGCATCGCCAAAGACCCCATCGTCGTGCTAGGCGGTCCCGCAAACAGCTACACGCACTACATCACCACGGAAGAAGAATACAGCATCCAACGCTACGAAGGCGCATCCACTCTCTACGGCCCACACACACTAAACGCATACATCAACTCTACCCTCACCTACCTCCCCTACCTCGCAGACACCCCCAAAGGCACAGTCCCACCCGGCCCCAGCCCCCCCGACAACCGCGAAAAAAGCATCTCCCTCATCACCGGCGTCGTCTTTGACGCCGCTGGCCTCGGCCGCTCATTCGGCCAAGTCACAACAGACGTCGCGCCCACGTATCCCCGCGGCGCACTCGTCCAAGCCACTTTCGCAGCCGCAAATCCCCGCAACAACCTCCGCCTCGAGGGCACGTACGCAGCCGTCGAGCGCCAGAACGCTGACGGCACGTGGACCCAAGTTAAGAACGACGAGGATTGGGAACTCGTGTTTACGTGGAAGCGCACGAGTGGCATCCTGGGTACGAGCGATGTTACGATTAGTTGGGATACGGGGCTTACGGGTCCTGGGGCGGGCAAGTATCGGTTCAAGTATTACGGAGATGCGAAGGCTGTGGGCGGGAAGATTACGGCGTTTGAAGGGGCGAGTGGGGTGTTTAATTTAGTTTAAGGATGTGTACTTGTAGTGAGTGATTAAGGTGTATCATCGAATGGGGCAAGGCGTTGGGAATGGGCAGTTCGTAGCCAGTATATTAACGACACGTGATTTGAACTGCAGCGAAAGGGAGTGAAGTGACTGTAGTATGACTGGATGAGATAAGATGAGATGATGTGCTAGGGTATTAGCTGAATTTCAGGGCAACGAATATGGATGATCCACTTGCTCAACGTCACAATAACGACTCCTCGATGCCACGCAGTCATTGAGGTATCAATATCATTCTGATATGTAGGTCAAGTCTACGCCAAAGTCAAAGCAGGTATCTTCTCCCCATATCCATACGGTTCAACCTCCACCATACCGACAGGCCAAACAAACCGAAACAGCAAGTTCTTTTCCCTTGCGCCGCTAAGCGAGATCAAGCATCAATAGACTCATTTGTGAGCAAAATGCAAAGGTCTGACATCTAATGCAAGCGCGTGTCGTGAAATCATGATACAAAGGTCGAAGAATCGGAAACAAAGTTAGTTTACGCCATGCCGAGATCCGAAATAGCTCTTTCGTAGCTGTCGTAGTCGGTCAGAGCGCCAAGAGCGCGGCGCATGTGAGCGCTGAGAAGTGTGAGGCCGTAGATGTAACTGGCGTTGACCCATCCGAATCTGTGTCAAGTCAGTAAGAACTTCGCCAAAGATGAGGAGAGGTGCGGAACATACCCTTCACGAGGCACGCCCTTGAAGTCGCTGCCCTGGTTGCCGTATTCCGCTTCCACCTTGTGTGGATCGATTTTGCGCGTAACGTCGTATTTCTCGACTACCACGCCGTTGAAATCGACGAAAGCCTTGGTGACCATGAAAAGCCACCTGTACGCCAGGCGCTGTGCCTCGGCATCGTAACCGTATCGCTGCATTCCGACCCAAGCGAGGATCTGTTGCGGTGCCCATCCAAACGGATAATCCCATTGACGGTTGGGACGCTCGAGCGTGACTTTTCCACGGGACTTTTCAGTACCCGAGACGAGGCCACCAAAGACTTCGAGCTTGGGCAGTGCCTTCTCGACCAAGATGCTAGCTTGTCGAGGGGTTGCTAGGCCGGACCACATGGGCCAGAAGGTCGTTGCGCTCTCGTAGCCGGTGCGTTCCTGCTTGACGGTGTTATAGTCAAAGTACATGCCGGCTTCCTCGTCCCAGAGGTACTTGTCGACCTGTACGCGCCGCTTCCTAGCACGGCGTTCCCAGGTAGCGGATGTCTCAATCTGCCCGGGTTTCATGTTGCCCGCGCAGAATTCTGCAGGGACCTCAAGCCTGTCGCCGAAGTGGGCGCGGATGCAGCGCCCAATGTCCACCTCGTACTTGTACAAAAGTGCGTTGACATCAACGACTGCTAGATCCGCCGCGACGTTCTCGAGTCGATAAGAGGTGTCGTGACCAGACTCTCGTACTGCACGATCGTGCAGGAAGTATTCGTCTAGCTTTGGTTCCTTGACACGCTGGTTGTTGTACGCGTCTACGAACTCGTCAAATGTCATGTCGTACTTCTCTGGGTAACCCTTGAGTATGTGCTCGAAATGGGTAGCTTCCGTCTCTGGAGGCACGCCGAGACCGCCTGGTCGGTAGCGCGAAAGCCCGGTCACGGGATCCAGGCGCGGTGCGCTCATCCAGACCGAGTGGTATTCCTTGATGGCGGCAAGGATGGCCTCACGCAGGAATTCCAGGGCTCCAGGTTCGTGCTTGATGCGTTCGTAGACTCGCAATGCCATGTCGGTGAGGAAGGGCGGCTGCGAACGGCAGAGGTAGTACGTTCGGTTGGCGTTGAGGATCTTGTTGTAGTGCTTGATGCAGAAGCAGAAGTGCTGGACCATGGGCTTGACCAGATCTACGCGGTCGTTGATGAGCAGGCCAAGCGACTCCATGTAGCTGTCCCAGCCGTAGAGCTCGTTGAAGCGACCTCCGGGTACCACAAATGGCAGCCCGCGGAGATCCTTCTTCTTCGTGACGGGATCAATCCACTCTTCCATGGCAATTGCGAGCAGTCCGGGCGCCTTGTTCAGGTCGCGCACGTAGGCGTCATCGTCGCAATTCTTGGCCAGCCAGCACACGTCGAGACGCATTTCCGGGTGCTCGCGGGCTATCCGGGTGTAGTACTCGTGTTGCTCTGGGGCACCTTGCGGGATGTAGATGCGGGGACGTGGGTCGTCTGTCCAGTCCTTGGGGTCCACGCCCACCTTCGCAATGTTGGAGCCATCAATGCGGCGGGTGAGGCCATCCCAGAAAGAGTACTGGATCAGCCGCTGGAGGCGGTTGACGGGGTTCTCGTTGAGGCGGGCCTCATCGAGGACAATGGTCTTGCGGCCGTAGTCCTGGGCGAGGGTGAGCTCCTGCAGCAGGTTCGAGAGCATGTAGGTGCCGCGCACGTCGAACTTGTTGTGGGCGTTGGAGGCGAGGGTGCCGAGGGAGAGCACCTTGGGGCCCTTGTCGTCTATAGTGATCTGGTAGTTCTCATCCAGATCCTCACGGGAAAGGAGCGTCTTGAGCGTCTCGTCGACCTGGACGAGGAAGCGACGCGGCTGCAGGGACACCTCATCTGCGGGAGTCAGTCTGGCGCCTTCCGTTGTCTGGCACGCTGAGGCAGGTACGTACCGTGACTGATTCGGCGCGCGGCAGGCACGCCCTCGGAAAGAGGTGCATTGCGGCCCGGTCGCCCTACGTTCTAGCTCATGTCAGTCGTGGACGCGCCAATGGCCGGTGCAGAGGGCGTACCGCGGAATATGTCCTTGCCCGGGCGTGTTTTCGCGTATGGCTCTCGCCGTAGTAGATGTGCGGGTGGGCGAGAGGGTCGGTCGTGGTCGAGGTGCGGCGGGGCTTCGAATATTGCGAGCTCATGCTATGGGGGTGTCTGGCAGTGCGGCGGCAGTGCAGGCCGACTTTAAAAGTTGAGGGCCGTGAAAATAGGTCGATCAACTATGGCGCAGCTGTTGGCTAAACGTGGTACTGTGACGGAGTTAGCAGTCGCCCGCCTAGCGGGGCCGGCCCACGCTCGCCTTGAATGAATATGCAAATAGGACCAAGACGAGGAAGATCGGACGTCACACGACGAGAATGTGTATCCAGTAGGTAGGGTGGCGTATAGGATGCAGGCCGTGGTGTCAAGCTAGGGCGATGTGCAGAGGGTATATGGAAAAAGAGCACGCGCATGGCAGGTCCGCCGAACACAGGAAGGCAGCGGCATCAGTCATTGATCAATTGCTGTGAATTGCAGGCAGCGGCATTGGGCGGTGAGGACGGGCGCGCAGTGGATGCGGGCGGCGACGATGCTCCTGCGAGGTTCGGATGGTGCACGTCTTGTGCTCTTCCTCCAGCTGCCTCAGCGCCTTCCTTCTCACTCATCGTGACTTTGCGGCCGACCTCTGCCGTGCCCTCGCTTCCCCACCGTGACATCACCCCCGTGTCTTGGCCCTTCTTTATTTTCGTAGACCTTCGCGTTGTGCTTCAACAAAGCCTCGACTGTCCACTTTTCTTTGACTCCGATGCAGGCGGGCCTCCCATGCACGATCCGCGCCCTGTGAATGGCTGCCCTCCCTGCAACACCTCGTCAGCGATTGCATGCCCCCACGAACAACGGCTGAGCCGCTACCCCATGAAACACATCGTGACCTGCGCAGAGTCTTCACGCATGACCAACAGTCGCTTGAGGCATGCGTGGCTGCAGTCATGTGTCCGGGAACTGGGCGACCATTTTCGTACTGCTGACTACCGACTGACACATACAGTGACACCAGCTACGCTTGGCACATTCTTCGGAGCGCGATCCATGAAGGACCGAATAATGTAATCGTTTTGATGCACTCAACTAAACATTATTCCGAGATGCGTCGTAAACAAAAGAAACGTCCCATCGTGGAGTTTCGTGACAAAAGAGATGGTAAAGGTGTCTGACCCGGACGGAAAACCCCAACGCCTCGCTAAAGATTCAAAACATCAAACTCTAACAATCTCAACTTCTCGACTTGCGCACCGCTTTGCGCAGCATCCGCGCACCTATCCAGCTGCTTTGTCGTCGACCCGACAACTCTTGGATATCCGCCTGACCGAGAGTAGCAGAGTCTGGCCGTGCATGTAGACTCTCGACGCTTGTGGCCGAAGACGATCTTGTCGTTGTCGGTCGTGACACTGGAAGTGGTTCCTGCATGGCGAGGAAGCCGGAGACGAAGCACCCTCCATATGCCTGGAGTGCACCCAGAGAGGCGGCCCGTCGCATCTCGATGTTGCGCGTTGAATTCACTTCTCCGTCGTCTGACTCCGTGTCGTCGCTATATGCATGATAACCTTCGGAGGTGCTGGCTCCAGTTTGTTTTTCGAAAGGTTGGAGCTCGGCGTTATTGAATGACTGTGCACGACTGTCAGCTCCGAGAACATTCGAGTGATGGTAATGCGATAACGTACCTTAAGATTGAAAGCACTGTGCATGCGCAAGTTCTCTTTTGTCAACAGCGGCTGTGTGGATCGCGGGCTTTTGGGCACCTCGGTCCCGTATTGGAGCTTGATTGGCATGGCTGATGTTCTTCGACGATGGGTTCGAGATGACGACTGAGGTAAGGGCCGATGTGACTTGGAGTTACAGTTCAGAAAGGAATGTCTGGCTTTGAGGCTTTAATGAACGACTGTGGATATGCAGCACCTCTTCAGAGGAGGCAGAGGACTTATATGCAAGCCACGGAGAAGTAAATATGAACACCTGCGAACGGTTCACTCGCACTAGGATCTCCATCATTGCGCCGCCCGCAGCCGAACTCTCCAGGATCTCCTTCGCAATAGAGTCCGCAACCGTGGTACAGGCCCTGTCTTCCTGCCATTCCTGGTTCTGCACACTAAGCCGGATCGTCGTTGCGGGCAAGTGTGGTCCCCATCGACGCAGGGGTTCCCGCCTAGGGCCCGGGCTTTGAGGCTTTACGATGGCTTATTATCCCCACTTAAACTTTATGACAGCTGGATCTTGACCATTTACGGCAGCAGTCATCCTTGTCGAGCAGGTGAGCAGAGTTCCAGCTCAAGCCGACTGGCTTTTCTTTTCGCAACGTGGCGGCGCATGCTGCACAAACGCAGGTTCTCCTCGTCGGACGCCTCAGCCGGATCGTCACGTCAAATGTCTTTGACAACTGCGTTGCACCTATAGTGGGACCCAAAGAACACCTTTAGCTGCATGGGAGACTAGAGCATTACAGACTTCAACGAGACAGCTAACGTCTTGCAGGATGGATTCATGATAGTATTCTCCTGAGCCACAGACCGCCGATGCCAGGACCACCTGGGCACTAATGCGGATACCCAGTTACCGTCAGACTAATGCTCGCCGTCCATCAATGATAGATCTGTGCCAGCCAAGGCGGGCAGTTGCGATCGCCAAACCCTGCAGTATTGGTCATTTGACAGCGGCAAGCATATTTCGCACAGCTCAGCGCAAGGCGAAACTCGAATGCCAAGCTCCACGTTCGCGTTCCTGACAGGGATCTTGCCGTCCGCAAGAACACTCTCGCAGGGCCGTGCCAGGGCAATCATTGAGAAGCTGCAGGTACAGTGGTCTATTTTAGTGCGCGTCACTTCTTTCTTTCACTCCAGCATTGAATTAATATTCACTCTAGTCTCTAATCCGCATCACATGCACAACGCAGTGAATTGATTCGCAGGTTCACCATGCACGCGTCATTTGAACCATCAACACCGCAAGAGCGTACCAAACTTGCGCCTCACGTCCGGCGAGCACGACGGACTTCAGCCCGCCCCAGCTTGCGACCCCTGCTGATTGCCGTCTTTGGGTCGGCTAGCGCGAGGGAGCTTAATGCGGCACTCCAGGAACCAATGCTGCGGGCTCTAATGCCATCTAGGCCCATCAGATCTTGATCGATAGAGCGTCGATGTGAGGGGTTTTCTTATCTAGGCACCCCTCAACGAACCAGAAAATGATAGCAAAGTCGATATTCTGGTTCAAGCAGCCAATAGCTGCGAGTCCTGACAGGCTTTTATTCCGCATTGAGATGAAAATGATGGTATACTTGCATTCACGCACAGGAAACCACACCCCATCCAGCCAGCGAAGCATCTCCATACTCCACATTGGACCAAATGGACCTGTCACAACGCTTCCCATCTCCCCTACGCCGTCAAAACCTGCCATAACGCACCCAAACATCACAATATCAAGCATCCCTGCTCCAACGCAGTCCGCGATCTGTCCCGCATAGCTTGCATACCTAGCACGCTATTCCTCATCCTGCACCCCTCACATCCCAAATGCGATCTCAAATCGCAGAATAAGCGTGCTACCTCGGCCCCGTTCCGATTGCTCGCACGCACGCGCACCTCGGCTGGGCCAATATCGCAGCATCGACAGCCCCCGTATCGTCCCGCTAAGGCCTGCGCCGCAGGAGCTGCATCCCCGCACATAGGGATCGCGGACAGGATGGGTGCCGGATCGGATGGGGATCGTGGACGTCACGAGCAGGGCAAGATGTCATGGTCTAGGCGCGTGCAGATGACTGAGGGAATGAATGCAAATGATGACTTTGGAGGGGGAAAGGGATAGGGGTGGAAGGTAGGTTATGTGTGGTGATGCGGTCATCGGATTGCGTCGCAGGACTTGGAGGGCAGCTGTGTGCTTGGAGTGGTGATCTTGGTCGGGTGTGAGTTGCTGCAGTGTGTCGCCAAGAAAGGCAATAAAAGCACGCCAAATATCCCCATCCTCACCCAGCAACCTGTTCAACTGCTTCCAAACTTCCTTTCTCGGAGTTACGCATCTCCAAAACGCAGTCGCAATTCTGAGCGGTGATTTCATGCCATCTTGTGGCGTGGCTGAAAGGTTGCTGGGTAAAGTGTTGGGTCGCCGAGGTGCTGGGATGCGTGGCATGGGTGTATTGCGGAGCCGCATGGGCATGTTGACTGGGGTTGACGAGGTGTCGCTTCATGTTTTGATCCTTGTCGGTGAGTTTCGTTTAAGGGGTTTGATGCTTGAGGGTGAGTTTCGTCTGTTATTTTTATTTTTGGAGAGCGGAGTAACCTTGCAAGGCACCAGCTAGGCTTTTTACTGGGTCTACGTGGCAGGTAGTTCATGGACTTGTGGTACAGTAATAGAGGAGAGAGTTTAGATGCGTAGTACTGCGGATGTAGCGAGATTTGCGGCTGTGTGTCTACTCTTAAGGTTCTTTGGACGTATGGTGCAAAATAATGTGAAGGTACCTAGTTCTCGGTGAGTCGCGAAAGCCGGAAATAAGATACACTATTCTGTATAAGTTATCTACAAAAATGTTTTAGAATTAGAAACCTTTTTATATACGTAGATGTGTTCGTCAAGCTCAGCTTTTATTCTGACTTTCACCACTTACCAAGAGCCTACCTAGGTAGGTGGGTATACACGTTGCTGCATTGGTTCACCTATTGCTGACTAAGGCGATGGTGGCCCAATGGGCTCGCTTCTGTTCCTGCGTCAGAGCCGCGTCTTTTGCGTCACTGTCACTCGTCATTGACACCGCAACCCCACGCGCAATGTACCTTCTCCCAATCAGTATTCGGCCGTTTGCAGTCACCGTTCTGAGTGCCGCCAGTCAATGGAAGATGAAGCGAACATTCGACGCGTCTGGCAGGTACGCCGAAAGGACACCGGACCTGCAGCCAGCCTTGACCCATATCTAAGGCTGCGATGCTTTCCGGTGAAAATCCGAACCCGGTCCATGAGGCTACCAATGCTCGATTGAGATGTTCCTCCAGCTACGGCCACCGATCATGTTGGAGGGAAGAGCCAAAAGCGACATGCGTCAAGCAACATCACCAGGGATCGACGTGTACGTGTGCTCTTTCATAGAGAGGGATACTCATTAGACGTAATTCATTTCCAGTAAGACTTCCTGGCCTACAAAGATTCCGCGCCACAATACCGAAATCGATACAAGTACAACCCGTTGTGCGGGTACGCAAGGGAATACCGGCAACGGATAATATGTCGCAATGTCTAGCGGTGTACTGAGACAAAGCGTTTTCAGAGATGCTGACTCGATCACAAGCAGGTGTGCCGCCAAAAGAAGATGTCGAGCGGGGGAGGTGAACGTATTAACAATGATACACAACGGGATATAATGCAGACACCGAAAACTCCGCCAGTGCGCTTAGCAGTAAAGCATCGAGTATGGAAAGAGATCGTAAGGGTCATTGGCTTCGTCGTATGCGTTGGTTGATCGGAATTGGTGCGTTTACGAAGACGCTCGATTCGTTGGCTATACGAGACTGCTTCTCTTCGTACTCGCGGGACGATTCCTTCAAGTCGTCGATTTGAGCCTGCGGTGATGAGCAAGCAATTGCGAGACTTGTAAGCGGCCAAGTTACCTTAGTAAGAGGTGGTCCGACAGTACTAATGAGGAATCCGTCCCGACCCTGTTTCTGCTCAGCTCCCGATATTCTCAAAACCACTGTAGATGGAAAGTCTTACCTGGAACGTATACGGCCTCACGATGGCATCCGGCCCGCAGTGGTACCGGATCTCATTCTGGATCACGGCTCTTGAAATTCCAAAACCGGGAACAAAGTACGAGTTCGGGGCAGCCATGTTGAATAAAGGACTTATTATGAGGGGATGCGATAGACGAAGGATGATCAAGGCCAAGTGTGGAAAGAGTTCATGCGCTGGATGATCGATGATGAGCTTGGGCGCGCGGGATCTTATATCTCTCCCTTTGTCAGTTTGGTGAAGTAGAGGCTTTTCCAAATCACATCCATCACACCGGCAACTAACGATGGCAGGAGCATCAAAGCAGCGTCGTTGCGGAGACCCCTGTTGGGTCTGCGTGCATTGATGCCGCCTCGCTCGCCTCATTCTCGCCCTATCGGCCCAACCACCATCATTGGGCACCGAGTAAGACCGCCGCGCCACGCCGCCCAAAACGTCCCAACTTTACCTGTACATTAATTAGAATAGCCGACACAATTTCCGCATCGGTATAGTGTTGGTGTAGAAATTGTGCGCTTCGTCGTGAACAGCACATCTGCCACGTTGGCCTTTCTGAGGCCATCATCAAGGACCAGGACCTTAAGACGATCTCTTCGCCACTCTGGACTGAGGAGCGACAATCTTTTACCCTTCTTTCATCCTTCCGGAACTCCCGTCAGGCTCCAACGTTGTTCGCTGAGGCAGAACGTTACGCGCTGACCATACCTGGACTACCCATGTTGTCGTCGTCGATCTTCACCTAAAACTCTAAATACAAGGATCGCCTATATCATACTGGTATACTTGTGACGGTCTCCCGAACCAGAACTGACAGGATGCCGGCTTTTTCTTATCCGCTACGATGGGTTCACCGCCCTTTAGCGCCCCCGATGCCGAGTGTTACCAAGGATTGAAGCTCGCAAGGAACATCCCTTCCAACGATGACGAAGACCCGGCGACTGGGCATCGTTGCATTCTCTTCTCAGACAACGCACACATTCAGTGTCATGTTGATACTGTGTTTGAGAATGCTTACACAATTTAATTTACCTGGTACGAGGCATTGATGGGGCTTCAGGAGAGGCATCCTCCGACGTCTTCCTGGCTGGAAGTCGGTCTCACGATCTTGAAAGCTGCTTGAGAGTTTCCTGATAGCTTTGATATCTGGCCCTGGATAGAATAGTCACCCTGAATGTGTTGGGGCGGACATTGACTTTTATACATGTTTGAGTCTATCAACCCTCTGTTGTTGAGGCTTTCTGGTCGAACTCGCTCGCCTTGTGATAATCACAAACTTGCCTTACACGGCTTTACCAACTTTCTCAGTCGCCACTCGACACGGCAATTCAATCACGCTACCACGGTGACCAGACATGGTGTGATTCGACTCCTCCACTCAGTGGCCGAACCGGAAGTACACGTCTGTTTCAAAGGCTACGCGCTCACGAACGTGTGATCAGTGCCCAAGATCCGGGCTCTGCGCGCTCGGCGCGTACTGCCCGACATATCCTAAACCTACCCCGCACAACCCATGGATATGCAGTCCAAATGGGCTCACGCACGTCGAGAATGTGGATTGTGGTCCTCGGAGGTGGAACTTGAAGGCCATGCCATCACAGACATGTGCTATCAGCGTTGTATTCGGGCACAACGCATATGATGGCATCATTGCAGCGCATCGAGACCCGCCTCATAGCTACCCTGGTACACCGGATGCCACAACACACTGCAGTCGAAGGACTTGCATTCTTTTCCTCACTCCACACCGCAAACCGAAGCAGCACGAACAAGGTTCACGCACGAACCACCAACACCACAATGGCTTGCCTCGCATTGTTGGCCACCAGGCCATGAGATTTCCCCTTTCGGTTCACTGATGAGCCAAATCGCAATCTGCATTACGGCACGATCGTCTGACACGTAGCTCCAAGACCTCCACTCTGAGATATCCGAGACCAAGAAAGCACCAGCAATATCTACGTCATCATGCCTTTCCATGTACCTACGGTGTCTGCACTTACGCGTGTCGGGCTGGAAGTAGCTTCTGTGGGATACCCAGCGTCACAAATTACCAATCATGGTTCGAATCAGGCGCCTCTCGGTCCGTCCCTTCGACAACTTGGCCGCGAACGCGAAAGCGATTGTTATCGGGCATTTGGCCTCACTCACTCAACGTCCTTCTTCCAGGACCTTGTGATACCGAGCACTCAGGTGTTCTATTTACAACCAACTTATAGAGTCCGATCTCTAGGGCCAAATAATGCACAAGACTGAAGAGCCGCGCTTTGCGGTCAGGATGACTATCTGTGGACCGCGATTACTGTCCTCTACCGCCGAGGGTTCGGGTGTGGGAGACCAGCATTGCGGCGTCTTCGCCTTCGCAAGACTTGCCTATGAGCTGCAAGTAAGTTCACGGGGGCATATGTGGAGATCAATGTTGCTCTTGGTACTGCGTGCTGGCACAAGGCTAAAGATTGAGGTTGTAACGAGTTGCTTTCTGATTGATTGCCTCGTGTCGCCTGGCGGTCCCGGTACGTTACGAAATATCAGCTCGTTTAATCGTCCCAGCCTACCAACCGTGTCTCCCGAAAGCAGCTCACCGGCAGAGCAACGAGGGCACGATGCATGCGGATACCCATCTCGGCTCAAGAAGGCCTACCTGATCATACCACCACGTCTACCCTGGACATCTGCGCCGGTCATGCAGAAGGATTCATCGATTGGACTGGAATCAGGTCTACACCTTCAGGAGCGCATACCTCCATACCCACGGATACCTCCCCCGATACGGCCAATTTCTTTAGTGCTTGCAGTGTGCCTCACTATCCCACGCATAAGCAATACTTATTTCAACTTCGATGAGGTTTATATTTGGGAAGCACGGACGTACTGTTGTTCCGCGATAGCACACAACACCTTAGGGTTTAGATCTAGGGCGCCAGTGATCCTACAGCTCCCAAAGTTCGTCGCCCCCAAGCTTTTACGAGCTTGGCTATACATGGCATCGATACATTTGAAATCGCAATCTCTAATTGCACTTAGGGTGTGGCCAACAAAAGCCCATCAACTAAGCTGAACATTCCAAATACAACTATCAACGATCTTTCCAGCCAAGACAGAGTCTGTTTAAATTCACACGCTCCACGGATAATTTTAAAGTGAGGCTGCAGACCCGCTGTTCCGTGTATGCGCCTGTGCCGATCGGAGCTACAACTGTGAACACCACCATCTCCGATTCCGAACCGGCATCGCTTAACGGAGCGGGGTACATGATACTGCAAGTCATGGGTAGTGTATCTGTATACAATGCGGATAGACGAAGGATGAAGTAGGGCGGCCAATCGTGACGGGCGCGATGAGAAAAATGAAGGGATGTTCCAAAGCTTTTACGATCACCAGGTCTGGGCTGTACGGTATGGTTCGATTTGGATGTCGGAACTTGGGTTCTAGATAGCCTTGTTTTGGAGACGGCGCTGTGGAATGGATGAGGTTGTTGCAGCGCTCTAACATGGACAAGTTTTTGGGAGGCGCGTCGCGGTTACACGACGCAACACTCTGGTCCTCTCTTCGTAGACCTCCGTTACCCGGTGGTTCCCCGTTTGGCTCGTTGCGTCGCCGGACTACGCTACAAGGCACGTTCGTCTTGATACTGGCGAAATAAGCCACTGGCACTGGACGTACACGTGTCGAACTGGCCAAATGCAGGGCCAGAGCCTCCTGACGTCGTCATTTGAGGAGAATAAACGGAGATGGAAACGATGATACCGGCTAATTCACGTTTGTGAACGGGATGTGTGCTTAGAAGAAAATCACAGTAAGTATGCTCTCTGTTACAGTACCAGTGTGCCAACCTCAATACATCAACGCCCAACTAACCCAAAATTCTACATGAAACATCCGCACCACCATTCCCCAACTCTAACAACACCAGTACACCTCACTTATCCACCAAATACGTCGTATTGAACAGTCTGTCCCCCGTATCCGTCACACCACTCCCCTTAAACGCATTATCCGACTTCCTCAACGCAACAAGCGTGAAGTTTGCATCGATATCTAACTGCTCCCCCAACGCAGTGTCAATTACAGCATTCGCTTGTACGACGCCCGCCATAACAACGACGCGCACATCTGGATACTTCGCCCGCAACGGCGTCATAAACTCCATGATGGACTTTCCGCTATTGATGACTGAGTCCACTAGGATGATTGTCTGTTTGCCGTCCAATAGGCCCTTTTTGATATCCGAATAGGCACGCGCGTGCGCGAAGGAAGCTAGTTTCAGAGCTTTGCTGACGCCGAAGGCCATGGGTTCGCCGCCGCGCATTAAGGGGACGATCAGTGTGGAGGCTTCGTTGAGGTATCGATAGCCGTCTGTGTTTCCACCCTGGACGTGTGGGATCGCGTATTCCTCTACGTCCAGTACGGCGCTGACATACTCTGTTGCGAGGTAGAAGCCCATACGCTCGTGGGCCTTGCGGAGATCGTGGCTTGCCACTTTGCTGTCGCGCGTGGGCGTTTGGAGGAGTTTGCGTGCGTTTTTCGGCGTGGCGTGGATGAAGGAGCGGCGGAGCAGGAATTTGATGGCGTCGTCGTCGAGATCGAGACGTGCGAGGTTGGCACGGGGCTCTGCGGTTGCTGGGAGGATGACCTGGTGCGCAGACAAACCTTTCACGGTGGCTGTTGCGAGTGCTTCGTCCATCGACTTACTCCTGGACGCCTTGTCGCCCACGACTACGAAGGCTTGGTTGGCTTTGGCGAGCATGTCGATGTCGAGCGGGCTGTCTCCAAAAGCAAGAACGCGGAGCTTCTTGTCATGGAGCTTATCAACGATATGGCCCTTGACCTCGCCAGTGACCACATAGCCATCCGCAAGCCGTCCTCCGCCAATAACGCTGACGTGCGACAGATTGTTGCGCTTCAAGACGCTTTCCCACACCCGGCGAAGACCACATGTCACGACGACAGCGCGTGTATGCGTTTCTTTTGCGACGCGATCGAGCAGTGCGATCATCTCAGGATACATCTCGACTTCGTCCGCCACGTCGTCACACACTACATCGAAAATCGACGCCTTTTCCTCGTAGAGCAGGGTCGCCTGGCGGAACGATGCATATGAGTAGCCTTGGCCAGTGAACAACTCCTTCAGGGGATCAGGGTTTGTCTCATTAGCTTTCAACACCTTCCAGAACATCGAACCCGTATCACAAGGTGCCAGCGTTTTGTCTCCGTCGAGCAGCAACACTTTCTCCAGGCCGTCCTGGTTATGCAGAGCTGTCTCCAACGCTGCATCGATGGCTGAGATGTTTGCTGCTTCGGTGTGCTGGCGGAAGTCCTTGAGCATATTCTTGAGCCGGAGTAAGATGATGTTGTCGTCTGACCCAGTGTGCACGTCGATGGATGTGTAGAGCACTTTGTTCTCGCGACATGCCCTACGCAAACTCGTTCGTTCAGCGTTCTGCCACTCCGTCAGGTCTGCAACAGAAAGGTCAGGGCGGGTTCTCGATGTATCATCTTTTCCGCGCTTTGCTACCAGGCCAGGCTCAACATTGAGATAAACGATGTGAGTGTAAATTTTCCAGTCCTTTTCGGTGCTGACTACTCGCGCCTTTTCTTCCTTTTCGGGGTTCCAGAAGAGATGGTGGCCAGTGATCACGGCGGTTTCTTGACGGTCTTGACAGCCCTTTGAGACTTTGTTCAGCGCGGCTGCGATGTACACTTTCTGGTCGGCTTCGATTAGTTGCTTGAATGTTTCAAGGCCACCTGGAGTGACGCTAGCGATGAGTTCAGAACCGTCGTGGAAGGTAAAGTGTTGCTCTTTGAGAGCATCATCTTTGTTCAGCTCCTTGAGGAGATAGGACTTGCCGCATCCAGAGATGCCGTAAAGGCCAATGATGGTCGGTTTATTGGTTGCAGGAGCCGTCATGATGTCTAGTGTATTGACTGCAGACTCCAGAAGGATACTGAACTGTGCCTACGGCAAGGAGGTCGGTTATATACAGCTACGGGTAAGTTTGCTACCTGGTCATGAATAACAACAAGCTGACAAAGAAGCAATTGCTATAATGCAACTGAGCACGCAGATGATACGTCAGCCACGAAAACCTAGAAAATTGACAAACAACGTACTCCATGACCCTTTCTACGAGATTCCTGGTCCCTCTTCGCTACATATCACAACACACGCTCCATACATATAACTAGCAGTGCGCTTCACTCCACCTTACATCCATTGTAACGATAACGTTCCAAGCAGATGTGCCGTCTCGGACATGCACGCCCACCTACGGCAATGCCAAAGTCAAGATTTATAGTTATCGTAATCTCACCATACCTATCTCGAGTACCAGGAACCCACCTCTACCTTACCCACTCCAAGCTCTAAGCAAAGACATTTCATCTCAACCACCTCCGCGTCCTTCACTGTCGCTGATCTCGCGCAGCTCACACGTCCAAATCAACACATCTCTCAAATCCCAAACCGAACCACTAAAAGCGTCCAATCTCATACATACATACCTATGTCCCTGCCCTTTTCTCATAATCTCCAGCACAACATACACCAACACCCCCTCCACACGCCCGTAAACGCGCACACTACGCTAGACAGACTACTCGGCACTGTGCCACGCTCGTGAACACGCCGCCGCACCCCCCTCTCGGGAAAACATCGTGCTTACAAGCTACCGAGTTTCATTCGCACTGGACTACAGCGTGCAGTGCAGTCACCTCTACACTGGACTACTACATCCATTTATCGAAATATTGTACCAGCCCGACGCAGCATTGAAGAGCAGCAGGATCTTAAATAAGCTTGGTGCTTGGTGATTATTTCAATGCTGACGATGTACGTTGGTAGCGGCAATTGAGGTGCGAGGATGGGCACGTGAGTATGATTGTGAGGCGGTGGTGGAGTGCTGGTGGATGAGGAATGGAAGTACGTGGGATGAAAGTATGAGTTTGGGGCGAGATGAGCGTTGGAGTTTGCCACAAACGCGCGAAAAAGAATTACATGTAGCATCACAGCATACACTTGCAATTTTGTCATAGCAGCGTACAAACTCGTCAATGTTGAATAATGCATCATCTAATCTCTACGTCGTTAACATTCAATACACCCCTAGAAACGCTATGCACCAAATTCCCGTGTTGAATGAACCCGATAGCCTATCCCAAGACGCCATGCATGCGCCGATCGTTGAAGAATACATGTTTGCTGTTGAATGCAACATAAGTACCGCCCTTTTTCTCTACTCCCCATCTCCAAGCTGAAATCTAAAACATGCCGTCAATCTCTGCAGTTTCAACGTCGACGTCGATGTTGAGGTATCCGGGAGCAGTGGGCAGACCGGGAATTGTCTGGATATCTGCAGCAAGGGCGTATAGATATCCGGCGCCGGCCGCCATGCGTACGTCCCTGATGGGGACTGTGAAGCCTGTTGGTGCGCCCTTGAGTGCGGGGTCGTGCGAGAGGGAGTATTGCGTCTTTGCGACGCAGATGGGTAGGTTTCCGAGGCCTTGCTTGACGTAGGTGTCGACCTTTTTCTGTGCGAGCTCTGAGAACTCGACTTTGTCGGCGCCGTACATCTGCTTGGCGATGATCTCCATGCGCTCTTGGACGGATCCGGTGTTGACGTCGTAGAGAAGCTTGAAATCAGGCTTGGGTTTGGCAGAGGCCGAGATGATGCCCTTTGCGAGGTCGATGGCGCCCTTGCCACCTTCAGCGAAATGGTTCGCTGGGATGGCGTCTTCGGCACCGGCGGCGATGGCCTCTTCGCGGATGACGTCAATCTCGGCTTGTGTGTCTGTTGCAAACTTGTTGATAGCGACGACGACGGGAACTCCGTACTGCTTGGCATTCTCGATGTGCTTCTTGAGGTTGACACAGCCCTTGCGGAGGAGCTCGACGTTCTCTGTGCGGTAGACTTCCTGGAGCTGCGCGCCGGGGCTGATGTCTGGGCCGCCGCCGTGGACCTTGAGTGCGCGGACGGTGGCCACAATTACGACAGTGTCGGGGACGAGGCCGGAGGAACGGCACTTGATGTTGAAGAAGCGCTCGCCGCCCATGGTGAAGTCGAAACCAGATTCGGTCACAACGTAGCCGGTCTGCTCATCGTGGTTCTCATCTGGCTCGGTTCCAGCCAGCTTGAGGGCAAGCTTATCTGCCAGTACCGACGAAGCACCGATACTGATGTTCGCAAAGGGACCGGCGTGTACGAAGACGGGTGTGCCTTCGAGTGTCTGCATCATGTTGGGCTTGATGGCGTCGACAAGCAGAGCGGTTAGTGCGCCACCTGCACCAATATCGTCGCAAGTCACGGGGTCACCGGCGCGAGAGCTGGCAACGACCATGCGGCCGAGACGCTCCCTCATGTCACCGAGATCGTTGCTGAGGGCTAGGATAGCCATGCATTCACTGGCAACGGAGATGTCGAAGCCGGTCTCGCGAGTGTGGCCTTTCTCAGTCGGCGCTTGGCCAATGGTAATCTGTCGTAGATGCCGGTCGTTGACATCGAGCACTCGCCGCCACGTGATTGTCTCAGGATCAATATCAAGTCTGGCAAACCTCCTGATCTCATCCTCAGTAAGGTCATTCGGGTCGGTCTTGTCGATGCCGAGCTTCTTCAGGCGGCGGAACATGACAGGCACGAACTCGCGCTTGCCCTTCTTTGTTGGTACCAGGCGCTTGTAGAGTGGGCCGTCCTTCTGTGTGCTCTCGTGGAACATACGAGTGTCAATGGCGGCGGCGAGGAGGTTGTTTGCTGCAGTGATTGCGTGGATGTCGCCCGTCAGATGGAGGTTGAACTGGTCCATGGGAATGACCTGACTATAGCCTCCGCCAGCAGCACCGCCCTTGATGCCAAAGGTCGGCCCCATGCTGGGTTGCCGCACGTTGGCAAAGCATATCTTGCCGAGCTGTGCACCGAGAGCTTGTGCAACACCGATGGTGGTGGTTGACTTGCCCTCGCCCAGTGGTGTGGGCGTGATACCGGCAA
Source organism: Ophiobolus disseminans (assembly GCA_010093685.1). Lineage (NCBI taxonomy): Eukaryota > Fungi > Ascomycota > Dothideomycetes > Pleosporales > Phaeosphaeriaceae > Ophiobolus > Ophiobolus disseminans. Next base: position 1,344,669 of record MU006217.1, read on the forward strand.
CCAGGATGTAGCGTCCGTTGCGGCGGTGCTCAAGGCGCTTGAGCAGGGAGAGGTCGACCTTTGCCTTGGTGGCGCCATAAGGCTCCAGCTCGTGGGGCAGGATGCCCACCTCTTTCGCGACCGTGGTGATCTGCTTGGGGTGCTGCTTCCGCGAGATGACGTGGTCGGAGGGGATGGGGTCCTCGATCTTGAGAGGCAGGGGCGTGATCTTGCGCTTCTTCTCGCGGTCGAAGGTGGCGTCGGCGGAGTCGACGAGGTTCTGCAGGAGCATGGCAATGGTCATGGGCCCGACACCGCCGGGGACGGGCGTGATCTGCGAGGCGACCTCGGCGGCTGAGCTGTAGTCGACGTCTCCCACCAGCCGCTGCCCGCTTTTCTTGGTGTCGTCGGGGACGAAGTTGGTGCCGACATCGATGACGACGGCGCCGGGCTTGAGCCAGTCTCCCTGGACGAACTGCGCCTTGCCAATGGCGGCGACGACGATGTCTGCGCGCCTGACAATGTTGGGGAGGTCGGCGGTCCGCGAGTGGCAGACGGTGACAGTCGCGTCGGCGTTCTTCAGCAGGTGGCTGACGGGGCTGCCCACGATGTCGCTTCGGCCCAGCACGACGGCGTTCTTCCCGCTGATGTCGACACCCGCCTCCTGCAGCAGCACCATGACGCCCTTGGGCGTGCAGGGCACGAACAGCGGCTTCCCGCCCCGCTTGGCCAGCTCGCCGATGCTCTGCACGCCGAAGCCATCGACATCCTTCTCGTCGGCGACGGCCGAGGTGATGGTGTGCTCGGAGATGTGCTTGGGCAGGGGCAGCTGGACGAGGATGCCGTGGACCGAGGGGTTGTTGTTGTACTCGTAGACAAGGTGCAGCAGGTCGGCCTCGCTGGTGTCGTCGGGCAGCTGGACGAGCTCGCAGTCGATGTTGGCCTCCTCGGCGGCTTTGAGCTTCATGCGCACATACGTGCTAGAGTCGGACCGGTCGCCGACTGCGTGTGTTAGTATAATATCTCATATATATCATGCGGTGCACCCACCCTGTACAATCTTCAGACTCGGCTTGTACCGCGGGTTCGCGCTCTGGCGCTCCTTGATCTTCGCGCCCAGCCGCTCGCGGATGCTTTTCGCAATGGCAGTGCCATCGATCTTGGTAGCCGTCATGCTGGATGCTGTGCCCGAGAAGTGCCTGGTCGCGTTCACCGTTGCAGGCGCTCTATATAGCAGTTGGCGGGGCGCGCGCAGTCGATAATATTTTGTCGGCGGGGTAGCTCCAGCTTGCGGAAAGCAACGGGCGGGAAGCAGAGCGCGTCCGCACATCGGATGCATTTTCGTGCTGCTCCAGGCCAGTTCGGCGATTTCTTTCCAAGTCTAGCGGTGCAATTCACTCATCGCAACTTCTTATCGTGAGTCAATGGCGTGCCAATTCTCTTTCAGCCCGGAAAACTATCCTCACCCCCGACGCCAAATTGCCGGCCCGCACTGCTCATTACGTACATCCAGGGATGCATTTGCCAGATACAACCACGGAACAGTCTGCTCTGCCCAAGCTTATCGTGTAGCCTGGAATATGTCAATTCTCTGTCTGTGTATTGCAGTTCTCGACTTCATCAGCTAGCCTAATACGTTTCAATATATTGTCATGACACCACACTCCTCTTCCCCAAGTGCTAGGCTGGAGATTCTTGAGCCACATATCATAAATGACAACTGTCGCTATCATGAGTCGTCCAAGAGGCTTTCAATTCACTATCAAAACACAAAAGTTTTGCCCAGATCCACCAAGTGCCTCCCGCTCCCCTCTACGAGGCCTCCTCCAGGTCTAGCAGGACCCCATACAGCACAAAGAGCTGCTGGGCCCTGAGCTTCAGCTGCTCAGCAAGCTCTGGCGCGCAGAAGCGGCCGAACTTGTCTGGATGCCAGATGGTCCGCTCCTTCTTGAGCCACTCCACCGAGTAGCAGCCAGAACCCCGCAGCAGAGCCTGCAAGTCGTGGGCGCATATGCCCAGCGACGAGCCGTCACCCTTGACAGGCATGCACCCGGCCCTGGTGCACACGTCGACGTAGTCGGCCATGGCTGGGAACTTCTTGATCGGCGCAGACTTCATCATCTCGATGTTGTCCGCTAAGAAGCGGTACCACGCAGCCTTGGGGGGCTCGTGGGAGCGGCCGTCGCTGAAGTCTAGCCATGAACCGTGCACCCAGCCCTTGACGCTCTTCTTGCCAACAACCACAAACCAGTTGTTTCCCATCTCCTGCACGACTCGGACGCGCTGTCCCTTCTTAAGTTCCAGTTCCCACCCCTCCTCGCGAGCATGGGGACGACCTGATTTGATACTGGCTGCCCACGCAAAGGGCACCTCCGGCTTCGGGACCACGGCCTGGAGACGTTGGTCGGTTGGTGATAGTCTAGCATGTACGGGCTCGGCGCCGAAGTGCAAGACGAATGGGGCCTCGGCACCTGCACCCTGCTTCTTGATGAAGGCGAAGGTGTCGCTCTGCTCCGAGTGTGGGTTGATGGCAACGTGAGCCAGACCTGCCACTTCTGCGACTCCAGGTCCCGTCAAGCCGACTTCGGTCCAAAGCTTGGTCCAGGCAGCATGCGTGACGTCAAGGCGGAACTTCCAGCTAACATGGTTGTTCTGGGTACGGACAAAGTACGAACCATCCTCGTGCCTGAAGTTGATATATGAAGTCAGTGTTTGTCTCATATTTATCTCGTGCGTTGACATTACATACCACGCTACGTCGGTAAGCGCGCCCTCGCTGAGCTGGCCCATCGTCATGCCGTGTTGCGTCCTGGTGCCTGAGCTCCACTTGCAGAGGCGAGCGCGAAGCATCTCGGGGACGTTGTGGCAAGCCCATGATGTCTTGCTCCACGCCACGAAGGAGCCCTTCTTGCCGAGCTGGACGCGGAGAAGACCTAGCAGTTCCTTGGAGCTGCCGCTGATCTGCTCAATGTACTCAAACAAGGTGCGGGGGGCCTGGGGGCCGAGGCGGATAGCAACATGATCACTCTTGAACTGGTACGAAAAAAACCATGACTCTGGATAATCGCCGAATGAGGCCCATAGAACGCGCTTAATATCGCAGCCGGCAAGCTCAGCGAGAGTCTTGGAGGGAAGGTAGTTGCTTCGACAGGGTTAGCGCCTCGTCACATCAGCATAGCAATGAGCAACTTACGCGGCGTATCCGTTGGGAGTAGCAAAGAAGTGCTTGCCTTCGGGACCAAACGCGACGAAATAGCAGTCGGACTTGAAGGGTTCGAGGCGGTTAAGCACGGTCGAGATGATGTCGGCATTTGTATTGACGGACGCCATGCTAACGGCAGTGGTCGCTGGTGCTGCGGAAACGCGAGAAACCTTGTACTACGCGCGGGTATTAGTCTTTGATGCTCCAGATGTTCAAAACGAATTTTATGCTGAAGGCTGTGGCTGCGGTGTTGTAGTGGGGGACGGGCAAGTCGAAGTTAAAGAGGCAGGAGCGTTTGCGCCAAGACTGCAATTTTCAGAAGCGGCGTCGGCACGCACAGCACCAAAGACGTATCGTAGGTGAAGAAGACTTACCGCCATGCGTTCCAAGGGATTTGAGAACGTCGGATTGCTCAACGCGGCGGTTCGAATCGGCCATCGCTACAAGCCTGAGCATCTTCAATTTGTTATCAGTGACAGTACAAGACGGAGTGCAGTAGTATGTTGATTTATCCGGTATTGTATCTTGACACAACATTAGATGTGTGCTTACCTGAGAAACTCCTAAGTGTTACTTTCATCGATCATCATTGCCGACTAGAGTGGAGTGGCCCTAGCGCAGGCGAGGAGAGAGGACCATTTCCTGGACCAGGGAGGGCGTCTTCTTGTTTCGATCCACGATAGACGACTTGTGCAGTATGCGACTGCCAGATGAAAACATCACGGAGAGGAGCTCACTGGTAGGACGCTGCGGTTCGTTCATTATCAGAGCGGAATTGCAAGACGACTTTGTAAGACTTCGGACATAAAAATAGAAGCTTGATACGCATGGCGACAGGATGAAGTTCACAAAAAGAAATTGGAAATTGATGTATAACGAATAGCAGAGCAATAGAAGTAATGGCAGATGTAGAGGTAGAACAAAAGAGAGTGACTGCGAGAGATGTGTACCCTTTGGAACTTCGCTCATGGAGGCCAGAGTAGGACGCAAGTCGCATATCAACGCGGAAAGCTTGGAGCGCTGCTCGTGTAGTTTATCACTCCGGTGTGCGTCGAAGAGCGAGAACAGTTAATTCTTCCTTCAAGCGATCACGGTTTGACCTGGCATAGTGCATCGTGAGTCATCGCTCAAGGCCATCTCAAAGCTTGTTGTACGGTCGCCATGATGCCCGACGCGATGGATGGAGTGTCTGCATCTCAGTGTGTGAGTCAAGAGTCAAGAGTCATGTCGGTGGGAGATGTGATGTTGTCTGGTACGGTTGGCCATTCGTGTGGTTCGCCCCGCTTTGGCGCTAGCGCGAATTTCGACAGCCCACTTCCACCACGCAAACTATCGATATCAAGACTCACCAAATTTACCACCGCCGCCGCCCCGCCTACATAAACCCCGCCTCCCACCCATCTCACATCGACCGCAAGCATGAGGCCGATTCTACTTTCCGGACACGAGCGTGCGCTCACGCAGGTCAAATACAACGCCGATGGCGACATCATCTTCTCGGTTTCCAAGGATCACGTTGTGTGCGCATGGTGTTAGTGCCCGATTTTGGCGACGAGGATAAGAGGAGAGGCTGACGCGATGCAGACTCACATAACGGCGAGCGGATAGGAACATACCACGGCCACCAGGGCGCGCTCTGGACCGTCGACGTCAACCCCGATTCCACACTCCTTGCGACGGGTGGCGCAGACAACACGCTGCGGTTATGGGAGGTCCAAACCGGCAAGCTGCTGCACACATGGGAGTTCAACACATCGATCAAGCGCTGCGAGTTCTCGCCAGACGGCAGGCAACTGCTTGGTGTTACGGAGAAGCGCCAAGGCCATCTCTCCACCATCGTCGTATACGAGATCAACCCCGACCCAGAGGCACAGCAGTCAGACGAGCAGGTGCTGAGGATAGTTTGCGACGAGAGCAAGGCTACCGTTGCCGGCTTCAGCTACCTCGCCAAGTACATCATCTCGGGCCACGAGGACGGCTCGATCACACAGTGGGATGGCAAGACCGGAGAGCTGCTCAGCAGCAACTACGATGTGCATGAGCCGGATATGCAGGGTATGCACGAAATCCACAGTAGGGCGGAGCAAGACTAACGGCGCGCAGTCACCGATCTCCAGTGGGCTCCCGACCGGTCATACTTCATCACCGCCTCCAAGGACAAGACCGCAAAGGTACGTCAAGAACGGCGGTCCTCCACCATTTGATGCTAACAATGTTTAGCTCGTCGATGTCGAAGAGCTTAACGTCCTGAAATCCTACGTCGCCGACACACCGCTCAACAGCGCCGCCATCACACCCGTCAAGGACTACGTTATTCTCGGTGGTGGACAAGCTGCCATGGATGTCACCACCACTTCTGCTCGCCAAGGAAAATTCGAAGCGCGCTTTTACCACAAGATCTTCGCAGAGGAAATCGGCCGTGTGCGAGGTCACTTCGGACCGCTCAACTACGTTGCTGTACACCCCCAAGGCACCGGATACTGCAGTGGAGGAGAGGACGGTTACGTGCGCGTACACCACTTCGACAAGCCATACTTTGACTTCATGTACGAGGTTGAGCGGGAACAGGCGAGGGAGCAGGCGAACTTGTAATCTACTGGTACGGGTCATGAGGAATGTCTGGGGTGATGCATGCATGCAATGGCGTTCCGGTGGTGGTTTGGCTCAAAAGCTTTGAGAGCACATCTCGCATAGAGAATTTGGAAGCAGTGTACTTCGATACTAGCCTCCTGGTAGAATAATTCATGTTCTACTGTCTGTTCAGTCCGCTTACGGTATCACCCTTGATGGGGTTGTGAGATGTGACAAGTAGGCATGCAGTAAGGAACTAGATTTGTTCGCAGTGACACAAAACCACGCAATATTGCATTCAACTTATGCAAACTCGGAGAGCTCCACTCTCAGCAAGTCGTGAAAGCCGGGAAAAAGCATAGCTTGACGACTACATCTACTTTGTAAAAGTAAGTTTGAATTCTATTTTCTTTTTTTTTGGTATAGATACAGGATAGTGTATCTTTGTTTCCAGCTTTCGCGACATACTGAGAGCTCCATTCAAGTCGTGATAGACACTAGAGTTTTGATTGGCTGTAACCGAGAGCTCTTAGCGATCTCGATTCCACCTCTCAAACACCACCCATCGCTCCTTCTACATCAACCACCGCAATCATGATTATCTAAGCCCTTGTACGCGTAATGCACCTTCCTTCTCGAACTCAAAGATCACGAGTTTGCGGTATCGGAATTGGACCCACGTACGCACTCCAAACACCGTGCCTTGATCTGAGCTAACGATATGATAGACCCATCTTCTTCCTGTCTGTAGTCTTGATTCTAATTTTCTACTTCACCATGAGCGACCGCGACCAGATTCCTGTACCAGCAGAGCCGCCGCAAGATTTCCACTTTAATTACACGGTGCTGAAGGGGTATTTCATGCAATCTGAAGAAGATACAGACGATACGAAGTTTGACTTTGTATGTACCTATTCATGTTTACCTCACGAAATATCTAACATCATGTAGAAAAAGAGTAATTTCGGCTTGATCCCGAGAGAGTATAAGACAGATGGACACGTGAAAGAGCAGTGGAAGCGCTTCGAAGCCCACGTGAAGAACCTGAATGAGAAGAGCAAAGAAGGCGAGAGCGTGAAGGTGCTATGGCTAGGTCGCCACGGACAAGGCTGGCATAACGTCGCAGAAGCGAAATACGGGACGAAAGCCTGGGATGTGCGTGTCCTTTTTATATCCGTTCCTTCCCCAGCAAGCACCCATCTAACCCCACCCACAGTGCTATTACTCTGCCCTCGACGGCGCAGACGGCATAACCTGGGCCGACGCAAACCTCACCCCAACCGGTCACGACCAAGCCCTCGCCGTCCACGCCCTCTGGGAACAGCAACTTCCCCACGGCATCCCGCCCCCAGAGTCGTACTACGTCTCCCCACTAACCCGCACAGTCGAAACCGCAGATCTATCTTTCTCAGCCCTGGATTTACCGGCAGATAAACCCTACAAGCCATTTGTCAAAGAACTCCTGCGTGAAGCTCTGGGTGTACATACATGCGACCGCCGCAGCACCAAATCTCACATCGAATCTACATTTCCGCATCTGACTTTCGAGCCCGGATTTTCCGAGCAAGATCGCCTCTGGGAAGCAGACTACCGCGAGCCCGCGTCCGCGCGGCACTACAGATTAGCGCAGCTACTCGACGACGTGTTTAGTTCGGATGGGAACGTGTTTCTCTCGTTTACGAGTCACTCGGGAGCAATTGCGAGTGTGTTGGAGGTCGTTGGGCATCGCAGGTTTGCGCTTGAGACGGGCGGTGTGATTCCCGTTGTAGTCAAGGCGGTCAAGGTACATGGCGAGAGGGTGAAGCCGCCGAGGGAGCCGAGTGAGGGGCCGCCGGTGTGTGATGAGCCGCCGGAGGTGTGAAGTTGGGAATGGTTGTGTATGTTGGGAGGGGATTGGGTGGGGTAAAGTTAGGGATGCGGAACAGTTGTTTACATGACCATCACTTCGATCTCACTGGAGTTGTGACAATGCTTTCGAGATGGATGAATACGATGAAGCTCGTGTTTGGCGATGCAGTGATTATTCAGTCAACGTGCATTTATACAACAGACAGTATAATGTTTCCTATCCTAGTATATAACGGCTTGTATACCTTTATATGCTTATTACAAGAAGAAAAATTCCTTTATAGCACTGCGAGGATATACAGGCTAGCTGTTGAAATGTTAGGGAAGGTCTAAGCAGCTGTACCTGCTGGTGCATCACCAGATACGAGCTCCTTAGGTACAGTTCATGAAATCACGTCGTTGAAGCAGTATCAAAATACAGTCGTGAATCATGCATTTTTCTAGCCATGCGGGAGCTTCAACCAAGTCGAAGCGATACCCCGAGTCCTCCACGATCTGTCGTTCTATCATGACTATCCATCAATAACGCCGTGAAAACCACGCCCGCTAATCATCCAGGAAATAATATCCCGTCTGAGCCCAAGTCCGAGTATCGACCATGCTGTCATGCATTTCCAGCACCACAGCCTGACTCCAGACACCCGCTCACTTCTTATTGGGGAACTTCGGCTGTCCAAGCTTGTCACCGCGCAGGATCACATTTAGCGTACGCTCCATCTTGCCCAGCAGACCCTGATCCGGCGTCGCAGTCCCGCGCTCAAAGTCGGCCACGATAGTCGGTGTAGTGTTGCACTTCTGCGCGAGGTCCTTCTGCGTCATGGTTGTGCCCTTGTCGTTCTTGGCTTCACTCCGCGCCTTTGCAATCGCCTGGCCCACAGTGGCGCCCACCGTCTTCGGCTTCACGATGTCGTCGGAGCGGTCGACCTTGGTGAGGCGCTGGCCCTCGGAGGAGGCGCTGCCGACTTGGGACTAGATGAGTAGACAGGTAAGCGGGTGTGTCTTCGTGGGATACGCTGGAGAGGTGTACTTACGGCGTTTGCCGAGGCGTACTTTTTCTCCGTGGCGACGATGCCGCCGCTGCGTTGGGCAGCGTTGAGCGCGGACTTGCCCTTCACGACGGCCGCGCGGGGTCCGGCCGGGCCGCCTCGAGTGCGGCTGCCGATCTTGGTAACGGAGTCCCACTCTTCAGTCATGTTGAGGTTGTGTTTGGTGTAGAGGGGTGTTGCGGGAGGCTGAGTGGTGTGCTGTCGAGTGCGGGTGACGGGGCGGGCGCTTCTTATGTATACGGGAAGCGTTTGCTGGTTGATTAGTCAGGCAGACAGTGATGTGGAAGGTGATGGTTGAATGTGAAGAACAGAAGTTGTATTGATGCGCGCTCTGGAATTTATCGGAGGCTTTGCTTCAGGTCCACGACGCAAGGCGGCGATGAGTCGGAGCGATTGATAGGTGAGGTCACCGCCACGCGCTAGCCTCGCTTAGGCCAGGGTCTCGAGAACATTCCACCATCTTTGCAGCCCTTCCGCCCTTCTCTCACCAACATCTCGCAGCTCCTGTGGCTGACACGACCTATGCTACGTATTGGAGTTGAGGTTGGAGATTACCTGATGGCAATGGCAGTGTGTCGCAAGTGCATTGCATCGACAGGACACTCAACATTTTCAGCTTTTCAGCCTCTCTTATGCATCAAGCTGAAGCTTTTCATTTCGTCAGGCATCCAATGACCTTCAGCTTGAGTTCGTTTAGCTACCGCTGTCTGACTATTTTTGCCCGGAATTTGGGACGCTAGGCTGTCTTACGATTTCCATCATTCTTCGCATCATCCTCTTCAGTATACGTCGTCTCTCCTTCCCAATGAGCGTTTGTCAAAAGAGGTACATCAAACCCGACCTGCTCCAAGCCCGTACTTGTACTATTAACCTCCTGCTTGGGTGTCTGATCCCTCTGCTATGGACAGGCGCTGGTGCTTGGAGCTAGACACGTTTCGAACAAGTCATCGGATTGGCCTATGGCTTTTGGCAGTATTTTTTATTGGGTTCCTAGCTATACGTGTAGGGCCGCTTGAGTGCTTTTTCCAAAGTCCTATTGCGAACACGTCAAGAATAACAAAAGAGCGTGACGGATACAAGGAATCGATCGTCCGTTAACACGTTTCCAATAATCTGCCGTGAAGGTGTACAGTGCACTTTGATAACGCAACGTGGCTTCCCTGAGGCAGGTGGTGCACAATTCTTTTAGATGTTGCGAATGGCGCTGCACAGGCAAGACACTTCAAACTACGACACTGACTTCGTTCTAGCCTGAGCCGAAACGGTGACTTCTGTCGTCTTGGTTATCACTCCCACATCACCCAGGATGAATTCCTCGCTTTCCCCATCAGAAGCACCACGTGTATTCGCCGGCTTGTGAGCTTCGCTTCCAAGCGGGAACGAGCCGTGCTGCGTCCCTCGTCGAGACCTCAATGCGTACAGTGACCGCGAGCGATTTGCCGAGCTAGCAGTCGAGCTCTTCAGCGTCTTGTCCGCAAAGTATCTGAAGAGAGGTGCCAATGTTGGGACCGAGGCGACGATGATGCCGGCGTTGTTCTCGATAGTTGACCACATGATCAAGCTGGAGGAGTCGAGGTAGTTGGCGAGGTTTCGGACTGTGCGGATGCGAAGGAACTGTATGATTGTGATGAACACGCCGAGGGCGAGAAGGCACAAAAGGACAATTTTTCGTCTCCTCTGGATGCGACTTTTTAAAAGCACAGGAAAAGGAAGAAGCATGCTGACCAGAATTAGTTCTTGCTGATCGATGGGGAGCGATGTTCTCACACTGTCACGTCGAAGACGATGGTGAGTGATGCCATGCTAGTATAGAAGGGGACAGCAGGTAAACACTTGCCCCCGGTGATGGCTGGATCCCATTGCTTCGCAATCTGTGTTTGTTCAGTGGTGGGTCGTGCCTAGCAGTGTCGCGACTCACCGGTTGACAGAGATTGACTTGGACGAGGAGGAAGGAAAGATGGAACGCTATGCATGCGACGATGACTCCAATGGTGGCATTGCGCGCTGCGCCCTTGGTCATAAATCGAAGGTATGTGAGCAACAAGCTGAGTTTGAAACCTAGGATACTCGTGATATAGCTGTGGTACTGGTCAGCCGGCGATCTCCAGCAAAGCGAGGCATACTCACAACGGCGCGCCCATGTATTGGAGCAACCCAAATGCAAACAGATTCTCGTCTGGCATATCTCGCAGGTGTTTCAATCCAAGGCCCCATTTGGTTTCTGACGCAGTATATGTCAGTCAGCGTTCTCTTGTCGTGTGGACCGGACTTACGAGCGATGGTCACGACAGCAAAGCCGCACGACGCTATCTGTAGCACTTGTAAGTTACGTGGCATCCAAACGTGTCTGAAAAGCTTGCTCACCCAAGTAAACCCTAAAACCCAATCGTCTGTCATCAATTTTCTGGTCAGTCACATTCACGAAGCATAGGACCTGTCATCGTACGCACCAATTTCGAGTGCCTTCAACAACCGACCGCGGACGTAAAAGCGAAGTGACACCAGCACAAGCGACAGAGCCGTGAATGCAATCGCAATGGCCGTTAACATGGGTCCGTCGTTTGCGACACCATCTGGTGTGTTGTATGTCCAGCCCATATCAATGTGGTTACTCTGGTGTCATGCGTAGGTATTCGTGATGAGGCGTGTGATCCAACGCCATTGATCCAACCCGTGGGCGGTATACATATCCTCCTAACTTCCGCCGGTGCATGCTGGAACAATACCGTCAGTCTGGGTCGAATCCTGCTCGGTCTGATACATCAGAAAGCACCTTGATCGAACGAGCAAGTTCTACCCCATGCCTGTACATAGCTCATTTCAAGTCGTGTGGTAGGATTTCCCCTGCAGGCCGTTGCATGAAAACCTAATCCCTAACAGCTGACATTTCGGATCCGACATACATTTTGAGATGGAAGGAAGCGTTTCCATTGGCTCAAAGACGTCCCGCCAGGGTACCTTTCAGTCGGGCTCGCGGCACGTTCGCGGCACGTTCGCGGCAAGATTTCAAGCACGGCCTGTAAGTCGGTCAATCTAGTCGAAAATAGACAGACAGCCCGTACCTGTAAACATGTCCGACTTTTCGTTAGACCGAGCAACAGCTCAGGGCACAGCTAGGCCATAGTCACGGACTCGCAACCGTATTGATTGTTCAAAGATTTGTAGCGGCGTGATCCGGCTTCCACTCGATGGGGCATGTTCGGGGCGCCTTCTTACATGCAGAGGTGCCGAGTTTAGGGCCGGCATATTGAAATGACAGAGGTGAAATTTGGAGGCGGGAAGCGGCGAAGGGTACCGAAATGTGGACACTAGGTGACGGGAGCTCTGACTTATGCTAGCCTCGTCGCGCATGCATGTAGGCGTGAAGTCTAGACGCCAATGTCTGTTTTATATCTCGAGCTGAACGTCGCGCGAGTCCATTGCGATCACGCAGCAGCTTCCCTTAACTGCAGTCATGCATTTCGCAGTCTTTGCATACACGCTCATTGGCGCCGTCGTTGCAACCAGTCCAGCTGCGGCGCAATGCAAGACTTTCCCAGGAGACAAGAACTGGCCGTCAACGGCGGACTGGAACAACTTCAACAAGACGGTAGGAGGGCGTCTCGTGGCAACGGTGCCACTCGGAACACCATGCCACGGTGCAACGTTCGACAGCGCAACCTGCGAGAACCTGAAGAGCGAGTGGCAGTATGAGAAAATACAGTATGTACCAACGTTAGTCGGCACCGGAGACATGAAGCTTACCTCGTGCTAGCTACGAGTCCTCCTCATCCGTGATGGCGCCGTTCTTCGCCAATCAGAGCTGCGACCCGTTCCAACCACGGGAGCGCCCGTGTGAGCTTGGCAATTACGTGAGATACGCCGTCGACGCCTTCGGGCCTCTGGACGTGCAGCGGACCGTCGCATTCGCTGCTGCAAAGAACATACGCCTCGTCATTCGCAATACCGGCCATGATTATCTTGGTCGCTCTACTGGTGCGGGCTCCTTGGCTGTGTGGACGCATCATCTCAAGGACATCACTCATATCCCGACGTACACGGACTCAGGATACAATGGCCCGGCCTTTAAGCTAGGCGCTGGTGTGCAAGGCTTCGACATCATGGCTGCTGCACGCGACAAAGGCTTGGTCGTGGTAGGCGGCGAATGTCCTACAGTCGGCATCGCTGGCGGTTACACACAGGGAGGCGGCCACTCTGCACTAAGCACTAATTTTGGTCTTTCCGCCGACAATGTCTTGAGCTGGGAGGTCGTTACAGCCGGTGGCAAACTTGTTACTGCAGACAAGAAGAAGAACTCAGACCTATACTGGGCCTTGAACGGCGGCGGTGGTGGCACCTTCGGCGTAGCAGTCTCTATGACCGTGAAAGCATATAAGGAAGCTCGCGTTGGAGGAGCGTCTCTGTCCTTTTTCACCACAGACAACCAGCAGGATGTCTTCTACGACGCAATTCAGGCCTTCCACGAAGAGCTGCCTGCAATGGTCGATGCAGGAACAATGGTGGTTCATTACTTCACCACTTCCTTCTTCATGATCTCTCCGCTCACCGCCTACAACAAGTCCGCCAAGGAAGTCCAAACCATCCTCGCACCCTTCGTAGCTCGCCTAGATGCCAAAGGCGTGAAGTACACCGTAAGCTACACCGAGTTTGCTTCCTACTACGAGCATTACAACAAGAACTTCGGCCCCCTTCCCGTCGGCAACATCCAAGTCGGCATCGCCCAATACGGCACGCGCTTGATTCCCCGCAGCGTCGTCAAGAACATCGCACCGACCTGGAAAGCCGTCATCGAAAAAGGCGTAACGTGGATCGGCGTCGGAACAAGCGTGAAAAAAGCTGGCTCGTCAGCAACAACCTCAGTCCACCCAGCATGGCGCAACGCCATCGTGCACGCCACGCTCACTCTGCCCTGGGACTTCAACGCGCCGTGGTCCGATGCGATCGCGACGCAGAACAAGATGACCAACGAGATCATTCCCCTCGTTGAAGCTGCGACACCCGGCAGTGGCTCGTACGTCAACGAGGCGGATTTCCGGCAGCCGAATTTTCAGACCACGTTCTGGGGCGCGAATTACAACCAGTTGCTGAATATTAAGAGAAAGTGGGATCCGTCGAATTTGTTCTATGTCACAGTTGGTGTTGGGAGCGAGGCTTGGAATATACAGGCTGATGGGCGCATGTGTCGCAAATAGGCTAAGTAGCATTCTAATCAATCGTTAAGCTGTCCCATTTGACCCCGCTAAATGTATATATTGATTTTGTCGCTCGTATCTTGCACTCTGGGCAGGGTTGTTGAGGCGCGGTGATAAAAAAGATATCTTGCTTAAGGTACCAGGAGTACGACGACGTTGTTTGAAAGATTTCGTGGTCTTACGGATGGCGATGTGACATGCGCCTCGCATATGAATGAGCGAGTAAGTATCTTTCAATTCCTAGACCATAGCCAGTATGCGCACGTTCGCATACACCCCATCATCCCGTTGCAACTCTCTGAGATAAATGGATGATAGGCGATCTCCGGGCTTCCATGCCCGCGGCGAGGATAAAGAATAGGTCATGCAAAGCTGTGGGCTAGAACGCTACGATAGCGTAGCTGTATGTTCTAGCAAGCGAAAAGGAGTAGAGTACAGAAGTAGTGTGGAGCAGGGAAATTTGAGAGGAAGCGTGAGTATGAGTATGGCTCATTGGTGTAATGTCCATTATTACTTTCACATATACCGCTCAGATGCTTCTATCAGAATCGTGATTTACACTTGCACACGCCCCAGCACATGCCCGAGCTATCGCACATGTACTATATTTCCCGTCAGATCTGTCCGCGCTACGTTAGAGTCATGAGGTAGCCTACTTTACTCTTCGAACAGTCCCATGCTTTGGCGCCGCCGCCGCGCTCGTCGATGCAGTGCTTGATCAGCCATGCGACGTCACCTTGCCGCTTTTCGACGTTGGAGACGATGGAAGTGTGGGCTGTGGGTGCGGCGGAAGCTGCGAGTGCTGAAGACAGAACAAGGAGGTTGGAGAAGTGCATAGTTGATTGCGCGTATGTGTTGTTTTTCTTGGCTGAAAATTGTAAAGAGGTTCCTAGAGGAATTTTGATATGGAACATCTCAGTACTACCTATATATCTCTTCATGTTCTCCTTGGTCCATGACGTTTGCGTTGGAAGGATGGGGGCCACAGTAAAGTATCGTATCTCGCATTACTCGATATGTTGGACAGTCTACATCGTGTTCGCGCTTTAGACATTGTTGGTGTTGTGCAACCTGGCTCAAAATAGATTGGAGAAGATTGACACAAAAGGACAAGTACACGGAAAGGTGGTCTAAGTCGGGGCTGACAAAGGAGATATGTTGAGCTGCGTGTATCGTAACCGAATTTCCCATTTTCACCCATTTTCAAAGTTCCCACTGTGAAATGCCTGGATGTGCTATAGTCCTTCAAGTCAATGGTTGGAGGAGGCGGGACAGTGACGATGCTAGCGGCGGGGCGAAAAGCGCCATGCTTAAGCGAACCTTCCACATACGGCAATTCTCCTTCAAACCGTGGATTGTCGTTGCCCTTCGGTGCCCCTTCGCTGTGCCCCACGTTCGCATCCGTCGCACGCGCGTCATCGTATCACCCGACGAGCCGCTCTCCGTTCCTGGCCCCCAAATTTTGTATTACGGTTCCAAAATTATCGCGGCTTCTCTCTGCTAAAGCTCAATCCTAGGACATAACGATCTGCTGCTTGGCTCAGGTCGCAATGACATCTACGTTCAGCCACTAGGGCGTCCACGCCGTCGAAGGTCTTTTTATGCTTTGCGAAGTAATCTTGCTACTGACACTGCTCTGTGTTACGTTTACCGGCTACTTCTACTCGACATGTCTATGATCTTAGTTCTCACAACACTCAAAGCTAACAAGGACGAGATAAAAGTACCCTGTCCGCCGCTACGAGTTTGTAACAGTGACTACTAGTATATGAGACCATTAAATTCAGATGAGTAAAGACCGCTTGATATCACGCGTTACCTTCCCCATGCTAAGTGGAAACATAGCAGACCAATGGCCACCGATCGTTCGTGTCCAACTGCAGGAGAGCGCAAACACGAAAGCCACAAAATCTGGGGAAATGAGCAGCAACTCCAGCCATATACCAAGATTCCGCCCCCACCCCGATCGTGGAGGCTGTGCGACCTCAACCGACCAATCTTTTTCCATCAGATTAAAGAAGGAAGGAAAGATCATCTCAAGCATGTAGGCCATATGCGCCCCGGGTTTCAGACTCCCCTTGCCACGGCAGGAACCGTCAGGTACCACACATCTATTTTCAGCCCCCTCGCTCGTATACCTGGGATAAACATGACGGCCTCGCATTTGGCGTCGTGTTTGCGAGATACTCCAGCACATCGTTTCTGGGTAATGACCTCACGCAAACTATACGCGAAGGACAATCTAACGGGACATGACTATATAGTGCCAACCGAAGACGAACTTCTAGCCATCATCTAAGAGTTGTTCACTCTAGTGACATACCATACCAAAACATCATGCAGTTAACATCTTCCCTCATCCTAGTTGCGCTCTTCTCTCTACAAGGCATAAATGCCGCCCTGAACGAGCCCTGCTACGGCGCCAACGGCGTCGCAGGTCCGTCCGTCCCCATCCCCCATCACTCCATAACTGACCCTCCCCCCAGGCGTGTGCGTCAAGACCTCGACCTGCGCCTCCGAAGGCGGCACCACCACCGACAACGCCTGCCCCTCAGACCCCTCGGACGTAAAATGCTGCAGCAAGCCCAAGTGCGGCGCCAGCCCCGGAAACTGCCGCTGGACGAGCGACTGCGCCGGCTCGTCAGTCGCAAATCAGTGTCCCGGCCCCGGCGCGTTCAAATGCTGCCAGTCGGCCGCGCAAGGCTTCGGCGGGTACGATAAGCCGAGTCCGCCGACGACAGCGCAGCAGTGCAAGCAGGTTGCTATCGATGGCGCGAAGTGGGTGGTCGGGCAGTTTGATGGCAGGATCAAGAGCACGGGGTGTTATCGCCCGAATTGCGATTGTGAAAAAAGTGATCACTGCTGTGGGAAGGCGATTGACTTTATGTGCTCGGATAGTGGAGGTGTAAGTACCCCCTTGCACATCATCGCAGCAACAAAGCGTACTGACAGGCGAGGCTGCTACGTCTTCGGGCCGCGAGATTGCGGAATGGGTCATGAATAACCGTGCGGGACATGATGTCAAGTACATCATTTGGGGCCAGCGTATCTGGCAGTCTGGGAATAATGTTGAGCCTTGGACGGGGTGGAAGCCGATGGAGGATCGCAAGAGCATTACTGCGAATCATTGGTATGTTTTAGTTGTTCTGGGGTGTTGTTTGGTGTGCTAATTTACTCTAGGGACCATGTGCACGTTAGCTTCAATTGAGTGTGAACAGGGAGGGAGACGTGTGACGGATGTTGTGGTGGAAAGTGGACGTGACTGCTTTTTATTAGCATCTATTTTTGTATACTTAGTGATATTGGTACCTACGGCCGCATTATTGTTTGGAGACAACAACGACGAAAGACTCTTTCAACCTAGTCCTTTTTGAATGCATTTCCGAGTCTCGTACCCATATGCAAGTGTCGATCGCAACTCAGATATCACTGTACCAGACCAGAACATACTTCATTGCCCCATCGCGTCCTACTCTCCAACAATTTGCGTGTTCGCGAACGTAGATTTCGTGGCCAAAGGATGCATCTAAGACACTACAAACAACCATGAGACCGTCGACAATTTCTCAAAGGGCTGTCACAGTGTCCTGGCCATGCGGTTCTTAGCGTCCTGCAGCCTTGCGCACCACGTGATGGTCCAGCCAATTGAGGACCTGCCAGCTAACGCAAGCAAGATCCCACCTGGTAAGATAGGCTGCAAGGCGGTGGAAAGACAATTGCATCTCGTGTATGGCGGGCATGTGCTTCGAAAATGCAATGTTTGGGAGGAGTACTTAAGAGAGACGGTGCGGTGCGTTGTTCAAACTGAACTCAGAGAATCCATGGATTGATTTATCGACTGAATAGCTGGATTTGTTTCTCGTGTCGGTATGGGGGATATTCTATTACATCTCGTGGTTTGTAGTTTCCGGCTCGTCACTGACGTGGTTGGAGGACGACGAGGCTGAGACTGCCCTGCATTCACCATGGTAAGTTGAAGGATTGCACATAAACACCTCCGGAGACGGGTTGTGCTAGGAGATTGACGTTGGGCTTGAAGTGTTGTGCAGAGATGAAGGAAATATGACCCGTCTATCATACTTACAGCCTCCTAGTACGTATGTAAGGAAAAAAATCTGCTTTAGCCTCAAAGTCGGCATATGACATGTTTGAGAACGGATGGGACGTTGATGAAGGTGTAACAAATAATCTGCAGATGATTCAGATTCGGAAAAAATTCACATCTACTGTTCCAAGGTTGTTCATCTGACCTGCAAGAGTCAGCCACATGCCCACAAGGCTGCGCTCAAAGCGGCACCCCCATCCTGCAACAACGGCTCGTTGGTCACATTATCGTATGATACATGAACCCGCGCACCGCTATCCGTGAACGCTGATAAGAGCTGTCAACGCCATGATCAGGCTGAAAACGAATACTGTCGGTTCTCTCACATCAGTGCCTAGGTAGGTGAAGCAATCTAGACACGACCATGCTGCAGTGCTGAAATACGTACCTCTCTCGCCATGGCGGATTTGCAAAGTACCGTAAATAACACTTTCCGCAAGGCTGAAGACATCTAACATATCATAGCCCATCGAACGCACGCACAATGCGCTGCCGGAGTTCGATCATAGCGCCAATAATGCTTCGAAAGCCTACGGCGCACAACAAGATATATACCATGCCCCACCATATTACGCCGAACAACATAATCCGCAAGCAGCGGCGCCGGAAATGGGCGGCGAGGAGCACAAAGGTTACGGAGCGGAGGCGGAGTTTCCGGGCAACGAGAGTAGGAGATATTGCGGTGTTCGTAAAGGGATAGTCATAGGCGTGTTGGTTGCGATCGTTTTATTGGGTGCGGTTGTTGGTGGTGCCGTGGGAGGCACACTTGGGAAACGGAATGCAGCTGTACGCTTGATATCTCCTCTACCTGAGTATGGACGAGAGCTAAACATTGATCAGCAGAATCCACCCACGGATAGCTCAACGGGACAAAATCCCCAAATTGCTGCATCACACAATCCAAGTACCCTCCCGAGCAGCATCCGAAGCGTCGTGCCAAGCGCTACAACCACCGCTACTCTTCCCACAGTGGAGCCGATGCGCACCATCGTAGCGACGCATTGGAACTCCACCTTCTTCTTCTTCTGGCAGAAACAAAATGGCGATCTCTGGATGCGGGGATACTACGGAAAAGTGCTGAGTTGGGCGAGTACGACGAAATTGCCGAGTCTGGGTCTGCCTGCAGTAAACAACACACCCATTTCCGCTGCTATATGGGCAGCCGGAGATGTCTTTGTACGTATGGTGTGGACCATACACATGCCCAGTATGCTGAACCTCCTTGTAGGAAGTGCGCCTGCACTACACGTCCAGCGTGCCTCCGCTCATCGAAATGGGGTTTCAGTGCCGCGCGGACGGGTCTGGGTGTAATACACCGACAACTAACATCGTCAACGACGAGCGTAGCGCCATTGCTCCAGGGGCGGGAACACTCATGCTGGTGTCAGGCTACTACATGCTCCGCCAATACCATGTCAATACTAATGGTCTTGTAGCCGAGTCGGTTTACAACTACACCGACGGCCCAAAGGCCAAGTTTCGCCCTGCGCTTCCGATCAGCAATTCCGCACGCGCGCACAAGTTCTCGCCTATAACGGGACGGATGGTGGGTGATACGATTCGCATCTTTTGGTTCGACGAGCAGAGGAGACTACAGACTGCTTCGTCTATTGCCACGACTGCGGTCTGGACACGATGTAGGTGCTCCAACCCCTGCTTTCGAAAGTGTTTGTTCGCCGTACAGTCGTTGGCATGTATCTGCCGCCTGTGCTTACACAACACCAAGTTGAAACCATCACTACTACCATACCAGCGCAGATCCCGCGCGCTCTTGGCATCGGAAATACTCAGGTGCTGGACGTTTACTTCCTCGATGGAGTCGAAATGCAGCATGTGCGCGTGTCCGGCGGGGGCACGACTACGGGCCCTGCTTCGCTGGACGCGAGCATACTTAGCGGACCGATGGGTGTGACTGCTTGGCAAGATGTCTTTGCCCGCTTGTATTACCCGGTCGACGATGGACAGAAGATTATGGAGGCTGCAGCGTATGAGGACGGACATTGGGAGTTGAGCGCAATGGAAGGTGCCTCATATAACTGAGTTCATCTAGGAGATATGGCAGATGAATGCATCGCGAGATCATTGTCGACCTTGATCGCAGATGCAGGTGTCTGGTGGTCCGTAGATGCCCACAAGAACTCGTCCCTAATAAAACCAACGTCGTTTGGCCATGAGTCGATGCGTGGTCGATGTTGCTGGCAAAGGGTTCAACTGTTGTGATCTGCACGATAGGCTACCGGAACAAGACTTGGCAGACATCTGCGCACGGATGGGGTTGCAGAGCCTCCCAAACCCCAAGTGCCGCAACAGGCCGGAGAGACGTCTGACAGTCAGGCACTTGCAGGGCCAACAAGCCTCCTCGAAACGTGGACATAAGCGATGAAATGAGCGCAATGCGACGGATGCAATTATTGATCTGTGTTGGGGGTACGTGTTCGCAGCTGCGCCCGGTGTTCGCAGATTGATGATGCGTGGATACGGCTACGCCAGCGCTGGGCGGTCTGGGTACGAAGGGTGGGTCGGTCAGCGTTTGTGAGCCTCTGTTTAATTACGAGGTGCGCGGCGATTGGCCATCGGCCGCTTTTTTACGAGACGGTGCCTGCGTGTGGGTGTGGATTGGGTTGGGGAGTGTGGCGGAGCACCTTCTGTGCATTTGCCCCCTGCTCTTGCCCCATCCGGATCCGGCGCAACATGGTGAAAGAAAGCGCACCTATTGTTAGCACCACGAGCACAAAGACGGCCTTCACCAGCGCGGTCACCATTGTCGCCGAACGCAGCTGTAGGGTAGCAATTGTGGCAATTGCAGCATTGTTCTGCGCAAGTGACCATTTTCCAGCAGCTGAACGGGCGCCCTCTTAAGCCTGGGCGCTGAGCATGAGCCGCGTATTCGACGACCCACTCGCGACCGACGCCGTCTCGCACCCCTAGATCCGGCCGCCGTGCATAGACGTCTGCTCACTCCCACTGCATCTTCCAGCAACACTCGCTCTCCTTAGGCACTCTCTAGACTTCGACGCGTCCCTGTGACGACATAGTAATTCACTTTGGTTGCGTGGAGCGGGCCATCTCGCTGATCGTGCCTTGACGTTCGTTACCCACTCAACCCCTTCTTTTAGCCTACCAGCCGACGCCCGCCAACGCCCGCCTCGCACCTGCCCGGTTTCCCAGCCGAGCGCGCGACTCCCTGCTCGTAGACATCATCACACCACAACGCTCGTTCACTCCAACCGTTATCGCGCCTCCCTCACGTCAATCGTGCCTGCCTCTCTAATACACACGCTCGCTGAGAAGGATATCGCCGCCGCTGGACTGGCCGATCCCCCTCCGCCGTACTCGTCAGGAGTACCACTGCACTTCGCCTGAGGCACCCCGCGACTCTCGCACCTAATACCGACCACAACCGCCCAACATGCGTCTGTCGCTGTCGAAATCGCTGCTCTGGCTGGCCGCCGCCGCCATGCCGCTCGCTTCCGCCGAGCGCATCCTCGAGACGCGCTCGCTCAACCCGTGCATGGCCAACTCCAGCTTCTCGGCCACGCTCTTCCACGTCACCCTCACGCCTGGCAATCGCAGCCTGGACTTCAACGTCGAGGGCATCTCCAACATCGCCGGCAGGGTCGAGGCAGAGCTGGAGCTGCTGGTCTACGGCTACTCCGCCATCAACATGAAGCTCGACCCGTGCGGCAGCAAGGAGCTCGAGGGCATGTGTCCCATGAACGCTGGACCACTCACCATCAAGTCCAACTTCCCGCTCGGCGACGACATCATGAAGCAGATTCCAGGTGTGTACCACGTGTGGATGCCACAGCACTTTCGCTAACTTGAGACAGGAATTGCCTACACCATCCCTGACCTGGATCTCCTCGTGAGGATCAACATCAAAGACCAGACGACCAAACAACTGATGGCTTGCGTGGAAGCAGAGCTCTCGAACGGCCACTCTGTTGACCAGAAGGCCGTCGCATGGGTCACCGCCATCATTTCGTCGTTGGGGCTCGTCGCATCGGCCATCACCTCCGGTCTCGGCCACTCCAACACTGCTGCCCACGTTGCCGCTAATGCCATGTCGCTCTTCGGCTACATGCAGGCCCAGGCCATCATCGGCATGTGCGCTGTGCCACTTCCTCCCATTGTCGCTGCGTGGACGCAGAACTTCCAGTGGTCCATGGGAATCATCCGGGTTGGCTTCCTCCAGAAGATGGCTACATGGTACCAGCGTGCTACTGGTGGAACGCCTACTACCCATCTATCGCAGCTGAACAAGATTTCTGTCGAGGTTCAGAAGAGGAGCCTGAGACGCGCAATCGACTTCACGACTGGTACTGCCGGACGCTTCATGGCTCGCAGCAATGCGGCCGCTACCGAGGCTCAGGCCGACAACGATCGACTGGTGTTGCACGGTATCGAACGCGTGGGATTCAAGGCCCGCATCGAGACGACCAACATCTTCTTCACCGGCTACACCTTCTCCATTATCTTCGTCCTTTTCACCGTAATCGGCGTGGTTGCTTTCAAGTATATCTGCGAAGGACTCGTCAAGGCTGGCAAGATGAAGAGCGACAAGTTTGTCGACTTCCGCAATGGCTGGCAAACTGTCTTGAAGGGCATCCTCTTCCGTGTCGTCCTCATCTGCTTCCCTCAGATGATGCTTCTCAGCTTCTGGGAGCTTACTCAGCGCGATTCTGCTGGTCTCGTGGTCCTCGCCATCCTGACTATGCTCACTATGATTGGCATACTCGCTTGGGCATCCTCCAAGGTTGTCCGCATCGCGCAGCGCTCCATCGCTATGCACAAGAACCCCGCATACATCCTCTACTCCGACCCCATCGCGCTCAACAAGTGGGGCTTCCTGTATGTTCAATTCAAGGCTGCGGCCTACTGGTTCATCATTCCTTGGCTTGTCTACCTCCTCATCAAGGCCATGTTCGTCGGTCTTTCCCAGAGCAGCGGAAAGGCCCAGGCTATCGCCCTCGTCCTTGTTGAGCTTGCCCTCCTGGTAGGTGTCTCGGTTCTGCGCCCATGGATGGACAAGAAGACCAATGGCTTTAACATCGCCATTGCTGCCGTCAACTTCCTCAGCGCCGTCTTCCTGTTGATGTTTACCGAAATCTTCAAGCAACCTGTAAGCTCCTCATGATCCACACTCCTTATCACGTGCTAACCTGTAAAGCCCATCGTCACCGGTGTTATGGGTGTCATCTTCTTCGTCGTCAATGCTGCCTTCTCACTTGTCCTTCTCATCATGCTTCTCGTCTCGTCTGGATTTGCGCTATTCACCAAGAATCCCGATACACGTTATCAGCCAATGCGCGATGATCGCGGGTCCTTCATTAAGTCGCAAACGCAGCTAACCACTGAGCTTGATGCTTTGGGCGCCACCGCGCGCGGTGAGGGCAAGGGAAACCACCCTCACTCCCAGTCGCGATCGCGAATTGATGACGACGATGACATCTCTTCCATGGATCAACAGCGACAACTTGCCGCAAAAGAGGGAGGATTCAGTGAGCACTACCAGCCTGCCCCGCCTCGCAGTCCTGCAAACACATCGCCCAACCCGCCGTCGTTCTACGAGCGCGCCAGCCCAGTACCCTCGTACAACAATCAACCACAGTACACCAACCAACCGCAGTACACAAATCAGCCGCAAAACACGAGGAACGACGTACAATATCGGGGTACAAACAACACCAGCCCATGGCAACGAGGGGCAGGGTATGATGGCCATTGACGCCAGGAAGAGCACGAGGAACAGGTGGAGAAAATCATAGCATCCTATGATCGTTCCTCTGTGCCACACAAATTTTGAACCATTCATGCGTGTGCATACTACAACACTGTAATTCCACGAACATTATTTGGTCGCATGGAGCCTTGGACTTGGCACCCATTCATGAAAGACGGCGTTTACTTCACTTTGTCATCCTTTAGCATTTGTTTGGAAAAGAGAGTCTGCTTCGGTTCGATAGAGATCGAGCGACATTATATGTATAATCTCCCTCCATCTCATATCTTTGAATCTCAGGTGTCTCATATGTTCGAACAAGGCGCATTTCTTGGAAAGGACCAGTATCCTCTTCTTATTTTTTCTGTCGTTGAAGGCGTGCATTGTGCAGCCTATTGATAGAACGGCATGGTGGAGAGCTTGAGGGACTTGTGTATAGCAGAATCAAAGAAGTACAAATCCCAGCCGTTGCCACCTTCTGCATGCGTGATAAGCTCGTGACACTGACTGTTCTAAATTGCGAGCACAGGTCGCTGCCGACCCGACGTCAAATTTCGGTTGCATTGATCTTGTACCGTCAATAACGGCCCGCTCTGCATCTTTTTCACGTGATTGTTGCAGGGGTGGGATTGTGCACTGAGAGCTTTTGAGATGTGCAGATTCGAGTCATCACACGAATAGTTTTTGATGTGCAGCTGCCACACAATTGCAGCATCGTCGTTCGCAGATCTGCATGCAGCCTTATCATGCGCCGAGTCGCACTGAGGCCTAATACGTTCGCGCTTCTTTCCTTTTGATCGATCAAGAATCAAGACGTCAAGATGCGGCACGACGGCTGCCGCGATTGGCTGCTTCGGCGCCGAGTGGCCGGATACTTCACGATTGTGGAGGAAGGTGCGCCTGCTTTGGGCTTCACTTTGACACTGCTCCAAGATCTGCGCGCACACAAAAACAATTCGTTGCCGACAAACCACTGTCTTTTGTTTGCAAGCTGTCAAGCAAGAACGACAAACCTCTACAGATGTGTGGTAACCTACACGTCTTCACGTAAGCCAGCGTCATGCTCAGTCCTCTCCAACGGCAGCCTGTCGATAGCTCACGATAAAACTAGCCTCCACTCACATCCGCCAATCCATCACCTGCACGCGTGCAACGGTCACTAACGACGTCACAAGCCGGCGATTACCCCGGACTATCCGCTCATCAAAGACGCTGTCGTCCAGACAGACGGCGTATCGTGGCACGCAGCGCATCGTTGTCGCACAGAGACATCACCGAGGGTTCGACTAGGGATGTCGCAGAGGATTTGCTAGGCCAATCAAACGAAGCACGTTCACTCGGTGATTGGAGATCTGGCGCCAAGGACATGGATGGGGTTACGCACGGGGCGCCATTAGCCCAACTTTGATAACCGGGCTAGGAAAGACCAGTGAAGTGCGTTCTGGAATCGCAGGGCTGCCTCTCGTGCATTCTTTTTTCCATGCGAATCATTTTGCACCAACATCCGGCCTAAGATTAGACGGAGGTACTTGAGTGCGGGCTAATACCCCGGACATAACCGGGGCGCAGCCGTTCGATTTACTTATCAAGTCTGCGTGTCCGATTGTTTCGAGGATGTTCGTGTCTTCGTAATCTTTGCTGCGGCACGCCACGCGCCGCAACCTGCACTCAGGATGTTCTTACGCATGTAGACGTCGCGTGGGACCGTCTTTGAATCTTGAACGTTGAAAGATTTTCTTCGGCTGTACCAATATTTGTAGCTTACTTTCAGTTTTTCCCCTCTGGTCGCATGTACTACGGTTCCGACACGTTACACATTTTTTCTCGATTTGATAGACGAACGCCGCCACATCTGCCTATTTCTGTACTTCCGCTGGTCCTACATTTCCTCCTTCCTTCCATCTTCTACACTCCTCTCACCGTTCCGCAACGTTATACGTTCCGCTCTACAAACCGACCGCACATTGTGTATCAACAGTCAAGCACTACACTCGACCACACTCAGCTCCATCTGCACAACGTTACCCATCGTATACAGGAGCACCATCAAAATTAACCCGAGTCCAAAATGGCAAACCTCTCAAGCTTCAACTTTCCCTCGGTCAAGAAGCCCGAGAGCCTCGACACCACGCAACCTACTAGGAAGGAGCGACCATACATTCAGCTCAACATCAATACAGAAGTAGGAGGAGAATACCAGCCTGCCATTCTTGCGAGGAGCTGCTCGCGACCTGCAATTCTCAGAACGATCACTCCACCGGAATCGCCCATTCGCACGCGATCAGCGACGATGGCTTCAAAAGCCTCATCGAAGACACGTGATAGTGGTGTGATGACTCCACCATTAACGCCTACCGGCAGCAGACACGCAAAGTCCAGCTCGACATCGTCAGACTTTCTGGCGTCAATATCGGGTCTCCGTCGTGGCGACTCACTCTCATCTTCGGCAGGTCGGCTATCAATCGATGACTCAGCGAGACCAGGCAGCACCGAACTACTGGCCTTTCCACATCATCTGATCGACTATCAAATTCAGACGGACGGCGATGGTAGCAAACGACCTATCGGTTGCGGAGCGTGGGGCGATGTCTATCTCGCACAGCCAAGCCTTCCGCAACAGTCCGATCAGCCTCTTGTCATCCCTTGTGGATCGAGCATGTCGCCTCCTATCACACCTGTCCGATCTCGCGGATCAAGTATAGGGACTTCAATTCTCCCCTCGATGCCATCGCGCTACGCCATCAAGGTACCAGGATCGGCTAGCGCAAAGAAAGTTCTCACAGCCGAGGCGAGAATCTTATCCTACCTATCTCAATTCCCAGATGCGGACAACCACGTCGTCCCCTTCTACGGCCAGGACACTCGCACTGGTGCGCTTGTTCTCAAAGCCTTGGATGGGACACTAGACGTCTGGATCGAGACACATCTCAACACTCTCGACGAGCCTAATCGCGCCCAAAAACTCGCCTCCATCTTCCCTACCATCGCCCTATCCCTTATCGACAGCCTCACCTGGATGCAATCCAAAGACTGCACACACGCCGACATCAAACCCGCCAACATCCTCACTTCGGCTAGCACGTCCTCCTCCATCACCCCCACCCTCATCTTCTCAGACTTCTCCTCCTCAATCCTCACCGCCCTCGCCACCGACGACGCTACGCCCCCGCCCATGGGCGCCGGCACATGGGATTTCCTCGACCCCTCGCTGCTCAGCTTTTTCAACACGCCCGCGCCCAGCGCCGCAACGGATCTATGGTCTCTCGGCATCACGCTGCTGTTCTTGGTCCTTGGGACGAGTCCCTTTGACGCATTCAAGCAGAATAAGTTTCAGCAGCGCGAGATGATCAAATCGGGTACTCCGCTGCAGTGCATGGCGTACGACGATCAGGGCATTGTGAATATGCGCAGGATGAAGGGCTTGTCGAGGGATTTGGGGTTCGATGTGAGTAGGTGGTTTGCGAAGGTGCTTGTTAAGAGTGCGGAGAAGAGGGTTAGTGTGGGGGTTTGGAGGGAGGAGTTGGTGGGGTCTTTGGAGAGTGGGAAGAGGATGTAGAGTTGTTCTAGAGATGGGGTTTTACTTTTACTTTGATTTGTATGCTTAAGTGTTTTAGTACGTTCGGACGGTCGTTAGATACCCATACCCATATTTGTTTAGAGATGAGATTAGTATTGTTTTAATAAGAAGACTACCTCGAGATCTGTTCATGATCGCTGTGCTAAGTTGTTTCGAGCAGTCTGCTGCTCGAAGTACTTGAGATGACTGACGTTTTGACCATGCTAGCTGTGTATGTGAGCTTTGGCGGCTACAATCTAGATCTTGAGGAATCGTGTCGTGAGGATGATGACTAGGCGTGGTATACTTCCATGCTATCGTGGATGAAGAGGAGTGTGGTTATATTGAGCTGTATTTATCTGAGCAGAGCTGTGAAGAGGTGAACATGTAATTCATAAGTACGTGAAGACCTACTGGATTTGCTATATCTCGAGTACGATAGTGGTAGGGAGAGTGCATCAACGAAAACATGACTAGCTCCCAGACTTAATGCCATTGTACTTGATGTGTATCACTGACATAGCATTGTGACACTTAATGCTGTTGTATTTGGTATTCATCACTGACACAGTATAATGAAACTCAATACCTACACTTCTCAATCAGCACACGACCTCCTCAGCCCAGTCAAACCCACCGTCCTATCAACCGCAATACTTACTCCTCACAACCATCTCCGCTCCCGATCCTCCCTCCATCCTCTCCCCCTCCCTCATCACCCCTTCCCTCATCACAGCAACCTCGCTCCCCCACCTCTCAACCTGCACCGGAAACGCCCGCATAAGCGCCCTCAACACATCCCTCGGAACCGCCCTCTGCACCGTCGCAATCGCAACCCTGATATCCACCGGCGTACTCACATCCTCCTCATACCTCTTTTCGTCCCGATACATCCCGTCGTCGAGCGGCACACACAGCGCATCCAAAATCTCGTTCCCTCCCTGCGCAACCTCATGCTCAGCTTCCGGCGACGGCCCCGCCGAGCGCGTGAAATCACGCGTCGCCTCCGGCACAGGCATCAAGCCCTGGTCCTTGCGGCCTGGTATAACGCTGCCCACAAACGGCGCGACGCGCGCATCATACTCTTTCCGGTCCATTGTCCTCACCGCTATGTCGAGTTCGCGCTCCCACTCCGTGTTCAGGCGGGCCAGGGCTTTTTTGAGCAATTTGCGCTGCGAGGCCTTGATGTTGGTGAAGAGGTCGAGCGGGCTGGTTTTCCAGCGCTTGATGAAAGCTTCGCGCGCGGTGAAGAGCGTGGGCGTGTTGTGGCGCTCGAGGACGGCGGAGAGGTAGATTGTTATGAAGCGGTGGGCGGCTGGTGTGATGGTGTCGGAGCTTGATGTTGGGGTTGGCTTTGCGGTGGGCGTTGACGGTATGGTTGGAGATGAAAGTGTGAGGAGGGCAGTGAACATGGCGATGTTCCAGCGGGCCATGTCGTGGAAGCGCTGGAACTGGTGGGCTTCGCTTAGGTGGTAGAAGAAGATTGCCCTGGTGAGCTTGAGTGGTTGTCTGCGCTCATCTTTGATTGGGCGCTCGCTGTCGTGGTTGATGAGTGCGCGATTGCGCAAGAAGTATGGGAGCTGGAGGTCTGAGGGTAACGTGGTGATGTGAAGTACTCGAGGGGTCGGATAGAGGATATCATGGATGGTGATCTTTGGCACATGGCGTTCTGGTACATTCTGCAGTTTGCGATCGAGCAGACTTCGCTGGCGAGCATGCTCAATGATGGTGAGGTTGGAGGCCATGTCTCCAATGGTAGAGCTGTTTGCTACCGTCGACGAAGGAGAGTATGAGTGTGTAGGTCGAGAGGTGAGTGTTTGCAAGAGCAAGTTTGTTGGGGTCGCGAGTGCGGATGAGAGACGGGTACTTGCATACCTTCACCGCAGTTACAAACGCTTTCAGCCAGGGTCCATGCACAACAATTGCATGCTTGCGAATTCGTATCTCATCTTGACTTGGTTGGTTGATCATTTTCGTCTCATTATTCGGATGCTGACCTTGGTGCATACATCACCGCCTACAGTCTTGGTCATCTTCTATCTTCTGCCAGTTAGCTGTCATGGTATAACTCACCAATGCTCTTATAAATCCACCGATGACCCATGCTGTAATGCCGCCGCCAGCCTATTCAACTGTTTTCAAGCATGCAAGTCAAACAAAAGCAACTCGGCTTGTGGCACGTGATCGAGAGGTTCTGGATTATCATCGTAAAAGCTAGGATCCTATACATAGCTCAACTAATCCATTTGCCCTAAATTCCCGATTGTCTGCCTTTCCACGCCACACTCTACTGTGGCTTGAGCACACCACGGTACCTCATCTTTCCATCTCTGAGTGTCGCCATCGCATCTTCAATACCAGACTCGTTCAGCGGGAACTCCATGACGATGGGCTTGATGCCGTGCAGGGCCGCGAACTCGAGCATATGGCGGTGCACTGCGCGAGCAGCAACGACTGATCCCTGGATAGTGATACCAGTAAGGATCATGGGCATATGCGGGATCTCAAAGTTGCCCTCGGCCACTGTGAGCGGGAAGATCTTGGAGTTGGGCGCCATAACGGGAAGAACGACCTTCCAGTCTGGCTGCACGGAAGTCGTGACAAGAAGCGCATCGACTTTGCGGCCAATGTCAATCTCACTCTTGCCCTTCATCGCAACAAACTCTGTTGCACCAAGTTTCATTGCCTCCTCTTTCTTGCTGTCGCTCCCAGAGAAGACAACGACGTCGCAGCCCATTTTGGCCGCGAATTGGATGGCTAGATGGCCAAGGCCACCTACACCCATAACACCAACGCGATCTGTAGATTTAATTCCGTATGTGTAAAGGGCATTAAAAACTGTAGCACCGCCACACATCAGGGGCGCAGCTTCAGCATCTGTCAACGCGTCTGGGATCTTAAACAAGAACGCCTCCCTCCAGACAGCGTGCGATGCAAAGCTGCCCTGATCTAGGTCTGCGTCGCCGTACATCTGGCGGTCCGGGCAGTAAGTTTCGCGGCCGGTCAAGCAGCAGTCGCAAGCGCCGCATGAGTCGTGCTCATAGCCCCAGCCGACTCGATCTCCTTTCTTGAGGTTCCTGACGTTGGGTCCAACTTGCTCGACAACGCCGGCACCCTCGTGGCCGAGTGCCATGTCGATAGTCTTGTAGTGCTCATCTGTGCCGCAGACACCGGAGGCAGTGACTTTGACGAGGACTTGGTCGTTTTGGAGATCGGGCTTCTTAGTCTCTCCCTTGACAATCTTGCCCTCCTTGGAACCTTTGTAGACGGTGAAGCTCGGCATTGTGGTGAAGATGTAAGATCTGCTAGCGGTGGACTTGGTAGTTGGGGTTATGAAGTTTTGAATATCTTGTGTGTTGAGGAGAGAAGGTTGTTGTGTGATGATGGAGAGAGTGAAGAGCTGGATCATCAGCGTCATATATACTTCAGTGCAGGGTCGGTCCCACGTCCACGAATGCGCCCACTTCACACAAGCCCTCAGCTTTGCGAGCCCATGCAATGACGTCGCATATTGATAATGCATCAGAGTTTGTTAGTCGACGGGTCTAGCCATCGTCTATCGCTGTTGATACACGTTCAGATGCATCGGCCGCCACTAGTAAATCCTGCGGCACTCCGCCTCCGATGCAGCAACTACGCTAGCAGTTACAAAATTCTCGTTTAGGATGTTGAACAGGGCGAGCGATGTACTCTGATTGCACAACTAATCTGCAAGATTGCATTAATCAGCTGGACGCCTTATTACATACGCATACACGTCAGGGAGCATAGAACCCATTTGGGGCAAATATCGAAGTGCACCGGCCAGAATCGGCCAATAAGACGGGTTGATGCGATGGAGACGCCTTCAAGCCCGGAATTACCGGAGAGCACAGCAACGAGGCTAGATTGACTACTGGCTTGAGGCATAGTGAGCAAGAAAGTAGTGGTCGTTTGGCACATGGAAGTGGGTGCAGTGACATTCGCGATACGATTTGAGAGAGTCTCAACGGTCATGACGTAAGGCGCCTTCAACACCTGGCTCGTGCTTTCCGAAACATCATGGGCAGTGCCGATTGTCTTCGGGTCGTTTCCATGTGTCAATTGATTTGAAAGAATATGCCGTTAAGCATGTGCGTCGGTGACCTTCGGGGATTTGCACAGATTGTCCAGTTCGTGGAAGTTGGGCTGGGCAGGGGTTTGAAGGCGGGAATAGGGAATTAGCTAGCTTGCCTAGAAGCGTTTGTCAGCGCCCGAAGCCACCAAAAATGCATCGCAGCCTACCTACCACACCACGATTTTAACTCCGTAAAGGAGACGATGATCTCCGCCGATAAATTCAGCAATTTTGACCACAGGAACACTAATCACGAGCGGCCTTTCAAAGAAGAACCTCGAGGATTCGAATATCCATGGAAAGATTGGTCTGGAAAAAGCTGCTAGTAATTCCAGCGCTGAACTCCAAGGATTGCAAGATGCCATGTTGGCACCTGTTCTGGTAAAATAGTACCTATGCTCATCGAGAAAGCGCACTAGATGGAGCTAACCGACGCAGCCGCTATACGACTTGCGTGTCAAAATCCTGAACGTCACGACCTATGAGTATGTACTGCACGATAAGCTCTAGCAGTCGCAAACGTGTACAATTACTGCCATCAGAAGCTATATACGGAGATGTATGCTTCAACGGCTGCCATGAGCTCACCTAACGATCGTACAAACACTGGTCAAAGTCCCCTTGGCTTCGCACCATTGGTCGACGCTCCTGGTATAGTCCGATTGGTTTTACTCGACTCTGTTGGTCGTGAATACTAGTGGGACTGCTGCGAGAGGGCGCAAATATGCTTCCGATCCCACGTAAATGATTTTTCCAACTGCCCTATATCGGAACGTGCGTTTCCAACACCGGTGCCTACGCCTAGCAAAGGACGGGCTTCCTTCGTATACTGAAGGAACTTCCTAGGCCTACCTCTAAAAAAGCACACCCATGTTCGAGCAGTCGCTTCGGCAGGTATCTTCTTACAACGGCTCTTGGCAACTAGCCCATGTCCCGAGGTCCTAAGCAATGCTCGAATCCTCGGTCTTATTCACGAAGGATCACCTTGCAGCACTGAAGAGGTGCGGGAACAAGTTGAGGATCAAAAAGGAGACTCAATGATCCCTTCCGTCAAAGTCTGGCACTTGTGTTTGTGCGTTGTTTAAGATCTTATCAAATGCCAAAGCATTTTTTCCGTCCCCAGTGGCTGTCAAAGGGATGTTCTGGATATCTTTGGAATGTCACGTGTGATGTGCTAGCGTCACCTTTCTAGTGTTAGCGTCATCTCCATTTGTATCTCTCACTCATGTGAGTCTCTAATTCTCTCTTCCCCGCTTCACCTTCGAGTCGATACCTCTCTATGTAACCATATACCGCCATCAGCCTAAGATATTGCGCTTTGCGCCACTACACAGCCCCTGGTGCTCAAGACTAACACACGCGCACGAGTCTACCTTCACCTGTGGATTCGCCATTCCCGAGATGACGGAGATCAACATCCAGAGCGAGAGTATCTTGCTCGGCTTACGTGGAGGTGAGCATTCTTGAAATTCTACGCGCCATTGCGGGCCGCTGATTTATATATTCCAGAAATTCGGAACTACATCTACCACTTGAGCTGCACCACGTCAGCGCCGATCACTCTATGTCCAACCGCCAATAGTGAGCTAGACTGGCAGAGCCAGAAAAGGCAGTCACTGAGCCTCACCCAGACATGTCGCCAAGTCCGCGCTGAGTTCCGACCCATATTCATGCGCCGTCACACCTTCGAGATTCCTTTCGAAAAGGCCAACGAGAACCTATCCGCTTTTCTCATCGGCAAGGGCGTAGACTGTAAGGGCACCTACATCAAAGTTGTTCTGACCACCCAAGACATGAAAGGACCTTCAGAAAACGGTGCGGACATCCTACCTCTAATCAAAGCCTACGCAAAATCACCATGTTTTTGCATCGTGATGCGGGAAAGTAGATACATGGACACGACTGAGAGAACCCTCACTCGTAAACAGCGGAATGGCTTCTTGAAGAAGCTGTTCGTCAAGGGCGGCAAATCGCTCCCTACAGGACCTTGCGCGAACTCTACCTGGCTTCGGTACATGCGAACCGCCATGAACGCGCTATTTATTTGCAGGGGACCAACCCGCTTCGTTCTGACTTTCCAGGTCAACCACGTTTTCGCTGAAGATTGGATGGAGGGTGGGGAAGATCTTGACGGTACAGTTAAAGATCAGACCTTTCAGTTCAACGACATCGTTATGTCATCATGCCTGCAGCCGACAAGAAGAAGAGATGGGTCGAGCTCTCAGGTCTCCAGATGGAGCCGATCATGTACAAAGTCGAGGTCAAGGAATGGGCCGAGAATGGCAGACAGAACTGGGATAGGAGTTGGGCGAGGCATGTTGCAGGAATCTCATCATGATTGGTGATAAGCAAACGGTTGGGATAGTAAGCTCGGACGCGGGACCATAGATTAATCTTGAGGAAAGCACTTGGTCACGACTTTATTGACACACGTATACACTATCCACAAATCTATTGTATACAGTATGTTGAGTGTGACTCAAGGAGTATGTGGGCTTTCAGAGCGCTCACAGCCACTCAACTGTGACGTTTTGTGCCGCTTACGACAATTCTTTGGTTGTGCTTGGAGCGTCTTTCTTCCGTTCGTACTGTGGAGTAAACTACGTAATCTACGTATGGGAGGCGGAGCAACGTGGGGTTCGCGGGATTGATTTGGCCTCCGATTTGGTCATCACGCGTGCTAGCAGACCTTGACTGTACTAGCGCCCGCGACTTTGTCTACAAGCCGAGCCTCGCCAGAGCATTGAGTCTATCTAGCAGTCACCGACTCAACTTTAAAGGCGCAATTTCCGACGTTACGATACCGATATATCGCCCTCATCGAACCAAACTATCGCCACTCCCAGGACACCTCTAACGTACCGCTTGGAAGTGCATCCAAAGTTCAGCGACTGAGCTTATATAGGCCTCACCTAGAGCACACGCGCGTCATCTTCTCGACCGAATCGAACCTGCCTTGTCACTCCCTGAGGTCTTAATACGCGGCGCCTAGTGAGCAAGTACAGTGCCACGCTATCAATCACTTCGCCATGACGAACATCGATGCCATAGACTCCGCCATGAGCGACCTCCAAATTGCCACAAGCAGCGGATTTCTGGGTTTGCCAGCCGGTACGTTTCTTCCCTGCGCTTGATTATGTTTTGAAATCCGCGCGCTTACTATCTGCGCGCTAGAGCTCCGCAATTACATCTACGAGATAAGCTGTGGCCCGCCGTGCCCGATCTACTTACGTCCAGCCACGGTTCAGTTAGTCTGGGCGGCCCAGAAGCGTCAATCTTTCGGCCTTACTCAAACATGCCGCCAAATCCGCGGGGAATTCATGGCCATGCATCTCGATTGTCATCCTTGCCGGATCCCTTTTCAGAAGTTCAGAAACTTCTATTGCGGGTTCAAAGAGCATACTGAGGGTTTACAAGATATCTTGCAACTAGACTTCGAACGTCGGTTTGACCCAAACACTGCACCTCTGGTCGGAGTCGACATCCTCCCCTTACTCAAAGTATACGCCAACATGCCATGTTTCTGCCTCGAAATCCCTACCGCTTTCGAACTTTTGGACCGCGGCGACTGCATACTCTCGGACTTTAAGAATTCTCTGAGAGGCTACAAGAACGCTACTCGGCTTGCATACATACACACTGCCTTGGAAGGGGTGTTGGTGTGGAAGACTCCATTTGACACCAGGCTAACATTTGTGGTCAAGCTGGAGCATGCAGAGGACTGGATGGGGAATAGAGACGGGTGCATTGACATGGACAAAGACTGGACCAGTGCGGATGGTTCAGCATTCATGTCGTCGGCCGACAGGAAGAAAAGGTTTGAAGATGTCTCGGGTTTGCGCTTTGATGCGCCGAAGTACTATAGGGTGGAAGTTGCAGAGTGGATTATGTGGCGCCGCGCACAATGGAAAATAAATCGGGCCATTGCTCTTCGTCAGCTCGTCACCTAAGGGCTTAGCGAATGCTGTAATATGAATGCACAATACAACGTAAGAGATTGAGCGAGCACACAGTCTTGAGATGCTTCTGTTCGGTATGAGCTTAGACTTTTTGTAGAGACGATTAGGTGATGTGCGATGGAAAGGTGCGCAAGGGATTCTCGGCGTGTTTGAACTCTAGGCTCAAAGTGCGCATAGAGTGGGGACATGTGCGTGAACTTTCATAGAATGTGATTGATCAAACAAACTTAACATGATGTGCGCGTTTGGAGAAAATGTACGTGGTTTGTCGGATGTCATGTTTGATGTTCGCGCGTCGCAGCTACAAAGACGGCACCGGAAACAGAGGGCGGAACGCACCTTACCGCAATCAGCTTGGCGTTTGAAGTTTGTCACCACTCCCAGCGACTTGCGGCAACGTTTGTTCATCGCAAAATGTGGTGTCTTTTGCGATCTCATCAATATTTCATCATTACCCGATAATCCCGCGCCTCTAAAAGCATTGAATGCGTTCTTACTATCATTATCAGCGTTAGCTGCAATAATTTCACGTCGCTTTGTTATCAACGTCGGTCTCCCATACTACGAGCAATATTCTGACATCCTATCATTCCCATTCCTTCAGTCTTACTTGAATCGTCACTTGTTTGCTCGAAGGCACCTGTAACTTCCGCATGTGAGGTAAGAGCGCTGCTTAGGGTGTCATTCGTTAGCCAGGCTTCAGGCATCGGGCGCAAAATCCATCTACGGCTCCTTCCCAGTGCAACGGTGCTTCTCATCAGCAAGCAACGTACTCTGTGTAAGAGAAGATTTTAGTTGTCCTTGAACTAAAGCAGAACTACATGTCATGAGCCTTAGGTGTAAGAGCCGATCTCTCGCCGCAACGCTTCCCTTCTCATCAAGAGCATTCTGTACCTCACCTTTGTTTGAATGCATGGAATGTCTCACGTTCAAGCCGGGTGTAGTAGCGACTTCATCCCAGCGAGCTGCGAACAGCCAAATCGTCGATATGTTGTCGGTCTAAGGTAGGCCTTGCCTCGCATGCGCTGTTGGTTCATTGTCAAGCGATACGCGAATTGCGTCAGCCCACCCGCTGAGGTGAAAGCAAGATGCCGCTCTCGCGTCGCGCATGGGCCCACAACCTCGTCGCGCGCTCCACAGCGCACAAAACAAAGTAAAGGAGGATGTCAATATTACTGTAGGGCTATATAATTAAAGTAATTGATTGTCAATTTCTCTTATGGGTTGTCTGCGTCCAATTGGCGTAGATACAGTAACCCTGACCGCGTATAAGTTCCAATCCTTCCCCTCTTTACATAAAAATTAGCTGACCATCTTGCGTTCGAGCCCAGGTCCCGCCACATCTGTGGTGATTTATGTCTTGTCCGTATCAAGCATTCTTCACTACAGATGTGGTATATAGGGGTTGTCATGTCCGTATCATGCAACTTCTGGGTCCTGGGCCAGAGGTCAAATGTCCAACATTCACATAAGAGTTCTAAGGTGTTAATTCCTTAGTATTATCACACAACTCACTTCCTTTCCTTTGTGCCTTTCTTTACCTCTCTTATCTCTATATCTAGATAAGAATATGATTTAACTTTATCTCTTTCTATGTAAGTACAAGGCATTAAGACTTAGTAAGAGAGATAATAAGGTAAAATTAACGAGTGCAAGAGCTCTTGTTTGCTCACTTACTTCTTCTTGCCCACTAGCCTAACCGCTAACGCTGTCGCCCTACTGTCTATATAACCGGTACCTCCGCTTCTTCTGCCTCTTCTTTCTCTCCACTCCACCAATAGCTTTCTTATCTACCGCTCACCCCATTAAAGCTCCAACAATCCTTGCCTAAGATGTCTGTTCAGCTTACCTCTATTCCTGGCAACGTCAAGGACTTTCTAAGAGAAGTCCTTTGTCGCAAACTCTGCCTGG
This sequence comes from Ophiobolus disseminans, assembly GCA_010093685.1. Classification (NCBI taxonomy): domain Eukaryota; kingdom Fungi; phylum Ascomycota; class Dothideomycetes; order Pleosporales; family Phaeosphaeriaceae; genus Ophiobolus; species Ophiobolus disseminans. The sequence continues at coordinate 1,381,856 of MU006217.1, forward strand.
TCTCACCGCGCTTATACCCTGCTATTACTCTCGTCGACATTTGCTGAACAACAAGAGTGCTAACTACCCATTCAAAGAGTATGTGTGACTCATTGATAGCGTATTTTAGCGGCTGACCTTGGGATTTAGTGATCTTTCGCGCCCTGCGCCACGCTTTTCAGCCACGCTGGCTGGGATACTTGCTAACATGGGCGCTATCAACCGCAACATTCGCGACCTGGGCACCGAGAACGAGTCGTTCTGAGAATCGGATGCCGACGTCCTGCTCTCCCTCTTCTGCGCCAACCTCGAGCTCACCAACGGTGTCGGTCACTACAGCTTCAACGGCAGCTTCAAACAGACTCGCGCCCGGCTTTTTAAGGCATGTTGATGAAAGGCACAAGTTTTGGCATGATGATGTTTTGTATTGGAAGGCGCGTGAGAGCCTGTGTTATCAGTGGACCATCCACTCTTCCCAACACATGTCTTGCCCAGTACAACCGCACGGCGACAGAGGTCCAGAAGAGCTACATCAGGGCCTGTCTGGGGGAGAACGACTTCCCCGCCTATAGAATTGCGGGCCAGTCACCGACGCTCTATCGCGAACGCTTCATTATCGAGCTACAAAAGAGCCCAAAGGTCTCCCCAACGTTCTCCAGCAACGCGATCACCGGTATCCACAAGCAACAGGCGGCCATGATGGCGCAGTTCGACAAGGTGCTAAGCCAAGGCGGCATGCAACCTTCGATGAGAACTCTCAGCGATACCCTGCGCAGCCTCTTTACTAGGCCTGTAGGCCATCAAGTTGGTGTCAAGCTCGTTTCCCAGGGTAGTGCGCCGATCTACTTCGACATCACATCCTTTACCGACTACATCCTCGAGCGAAATCCCATGCTCTTTGCGCTGATCAAAGCAGATGTGAGCTTCTCCCCGTACAGCAACGTCCAGATTAGCGAGGATGCCAACCCTTTCAGCTACAATGACATCGTGGGCGCGCTAGCAGACATGGAACCGACCAATGACAACGAGCGCTATGACCATGACTACAAGGTCTGGAGCAAGGAGTTCGACATCATGGCAAATTCATTCGATATCCTCGATTGAGAGGAGGTCATAGTGAAGGCTGGAGGCCTTTGGAGTACTTTCATGTTCATGTCTGCATAGCCATGTATTGGTTTGGCGGCGGCATGGGACCTTACCATCTTCATGCGTGAGTTGGTAATAGGTCGAATGACATCACGATACCTCATACATAGCACATAAAAATTCCTCAACAATGGATTTGTATCCGCCATCGTTTCCATGTTCGCTGACGAAGCTCCACATCCTGGTCATAAGTTGCAATCTCACACTAGATAAGCTTTCCATCCCATGCGCCTTCCAATATTTAACATGTAGCCAACACTTGTAGTGTATGTAACAATCTCGTACGGCGCTATTAGCCTCTTTCGTCGCAATGCATAGCTTCATGCGCGGCTGGTTGCTCGAATCATTCTGTCCTGCGAGATCAGCACCCTAGAATGTGGGAAGAAAAGAGACGGGCATGGCTTTCGGGATTATGCATTGTGTAGCACGTGTGCAATGGCTAGATGGAGTCAATAGATGGAGTCAATAGATGGGAGGAGTATGAATGAGCTAGCAACATGGGTGACTATAGTATTAGTCTTGCAGATCCTTGACGTTGATCTTTGACGTTGATATTTGATGTTGATCTTTGATGTTGATCTTTGATTTTTCATGTTGATATTTGATGTTTGATGGTCATGTTTGATGTTGATCTTTGAGATAGAGCTGGATACCATCAATCAATCTCTGTGCGAGTAGGAAGCAGAGCGACGTACGTCGTATTTCAGTGTCACTCACTATACTGTAGTTTGTCATCGTCAAAAGTTTTCGCTATTATCGACACGACAATGTTTTTACTACCTAGGTATGTTGGCAGTGCGTCGTGTTTCCTGCCCTGCTTCCAAGCCGACCGAACATGCCTAAGTAGCGATCCAGTGTAGTTGGCCGGCGAGATGAAGTTGCTTTAACCTTGAAAGCAGCTAGAATGAGGATCTCAAGATTCACGAAAGTCATCCTACGATGTAACCAGGAAATTTTCCCACTCGCATAGCGGACGAGATCACATGTCAAGCACCACATCATCGACAGACCTGAGCCTCAAAGACAAATAACATGCACAAAGAAGACATACCACAGATCCCAGACCCAGGAATCTCACAGCACAACATCGCGTACCATAATCGGCTCACACCCCAAAATACCACCACCCGAGACAAACACCCATCATCAACCCCAGCCCGCCCTCCCTAAACATCCACCCCCCCTTCACCGGCACCGGCGTCCCCGTCCCAACCGCCTCTCCCGCCTGTTTCTATTAGCGATCATGCATCATTACACACGCGCACGCCTGATAGTCCATCGCTTCGAGATAGTCTGACTCGCTCTGCATGGCACCGAATAGCAATCTCACCAGCCACATTTGCACCGCCGCAGCGCCTGCATATACGACTGGGCTGTGGCGGTGCGCGCGCATACGGCGGTGCGCGAATCTTACCCGGCAAAAGAGGTGAGGCACGCATATGCATATGCGGGCTGGGCTGTAGGGCGGAGTGCATGCACGGCGCGTTTTGGGTCGGGAATAAGGCTGAGGTTGACTTTGCCGAGGTAGGTATGTAGGATAGGGTACATGTGCATACACGACGACGGGCATGGGAAAGCGCGGTGGTAGTGTCGGCGTATGCGGGGTTTCGGTGAAGTGTATGTGCGGGTGTGGATCAGGCGGGACCGGTCAAGTATTCGTGCAGAAGGGTGGACATAGTGATAGACGGTGTGAAGGAGGGTACGGTGTAGTGTTTTGCTTTGGAGGGAAGTGGGTTGTGGAGAGAATGGGAGGAAGATCCGCGTTGCTGAGCATGTGGAGTGAGCATGGCGTTGGAGTATGCAGGTGTCGATGTTGGGATTATTTTCTCCTTGGGCGGTTGTGCTGAGGCCTTGATGAGGAAAGCGATACGTCTTCCCGGGTGTTTGGGTACCAGTGATCCATCGACTTTCCCGGCAAATTCAAAGTCAGGGATTCTTGCGTGGGGCGTTTTCCAGCGGGGTTTCGGCAGGATGCTTAAGCGGCGAGGCTGATAGTAGCACTTTTTCCCTGAACGAGCCTTTACACGGTCAGCTATGCACGTGGTTCACCATTTGTACCCGAACCCCGGCATGTTTCCAATTCTATCCGCCCCATTGAGGCCGTCGACACATATCGTTCAGCTCTTTCTTTGATTAGAGATACTCACACCGCCACTACTCATGCGTGCTGTATGCATGCTGATACGCTTGTCAATAAACTCTTCATCAGAATCTCTCTTTAGAAAGTGCACCGGCGAACGCGATGATGCAATGCCCAGAAATTCCTTTGCGACCCCTTGTCAAGCTGTGCAGGAAAGGCCCCAACAAACCACGGCGGGGCTGCAGGGGCCGTTGTGAAGGATCATGTTCCCTGTCAGCCCTAAGAGCCGCAGGCAGGATTACCCGACCGCCTTTCCCACCCGCAGACTTGTTGCAGCAATCGAGAGAGTAGCGTAATTCACAGTGGCTGTCTACTGTGGCTAGTGCGCCGTGATTGTTAGGGCGGAGTGATCCACTTCTGATGAGTCGAGATGAGCATGAGTGCCCAAGCTGATGGACTTGACACGCGGTGGAAGGGGAGGCGGATTTCCACTCGCACTAGTGTCTTTCCAATTGGTTGATATGCATACTGACGTCTATAGTTGGATATTAAAGGTGTTTGCACGTTGAGCGTAGTGATTGGCCGTGTAACTTCGGGATAATTGCTCCGTCTGACAGCTTGAGAATTTACATGATTCGCTGCATCCGCTTGAGCCACAGTTTGCCTATTTTGAGCAACTCTGTACAATGCGTGTATGTAACACAAGATTTGGGTCATTTGCGAGGCTGTTGTAGGGACTGAGGATGCATCCACTATGTGACAGAACATTACCATACAGCGCAAGGAAATAGTGTAGCAAAGACTTAGTTACTGCTTTAGGGGCGCTGAAGAGATGCGTAGAATTCGAAATCCGACAGATGTAAAACAATGACTCGATACACCGCCTTTAATGCAGCGATAGAGAGTCTCAAGCACTTAAGAATATGAACTTGGCCTATGTTGATCTTGACTTATAAGAGTTGTATATAGTCTATAAGATTCAAAAGCAGGCTTCTAGCCTTGCAGATTCTACTAAAAAGACAAACTGAGAAGGAAGTGAATGAGAAGGCCGATGATGCCCAATGTAGCAAATTGTATAGTGAAAAGCTGATCCCACAAACGAATGTAAAATATGAAATGAATGAGGCAAAGAAATGATGTAAAGAAACCTGCTATGAGGAGAAAACCAAAAAGAGTGCAAGCTCTCAAGCCCTTCCAGCCAGAGCGCCGCTGTTCAAGTCCAACCAATGCCGAACCTGCAGCATGGTGCGTAATGCCTGGACTATAGTGCCAGCTTGCGGGAAGCGAACAGACACCACAGTCTTAAGCGCATAAAGCGCGAAGCACTTCCGTGCCCAAGCTTGCGCAGGGGAGGTATCCTCTTCGAGATCATTCGAAGAGAATCGCGAAGATGGCCATGACGCCGCTCCGCCAACGAGACAAACCCACAGGAAGACTCCACGCATGTCACCCCAACACCTGCGCGTATCTGTTTGCATCACCGCTGCATGGAGGGCGGAGAGTAAAGTTGTCCTGGAGCTCTGCGCGTGAATAGTTCCTGCCGAGTCCGCAAGAGATGTGCCGTAGACTATCGAACGGCAATATATGAGTGCCGTCAGACGGCAGGTTTCGTAAATCCAGTCAGGCATAAGGTCATTTTCGACAGATTGGCGTCGTAGAAGGCGAGCGTACAACTGCTGCAACTGCGCATCGCAGGATGCTACTTGCGCATTCGACGCAGGATTTAGGTCGCTAACGAATCTCCAGCGCGCCAAAAACGTCTGCGTAAGCTGGTGCATCTCACTCAGGATCTCGAAGGTAGGTGCAGAACAGAATCCATAAATGCTCGAGAGGTCTCCGCGCGGAGCATACAATGGCGAATCTAGGCCTGTGATATCGGCAAAGATAGAAGGGATCGTGCTTGGTGCAACTTCACGAAGCATCGGGGGCTCGGTCGTTCCACGGAGGACCGTAAAGCTGAGTGTGGCGCTACGGGTAGTCAGATATGAGTTCGGAGTGATGCAACGGGGGTAGTGCTACGTGGTTTGCAGTTTTCAGGACTTACAGGGTGATGGTTGTGGCGATGCTCGCATGCAGCTGAATGATGCCACCTCGCTGCCAGATGACTCTTATCAACCCGTCAGAGTGTACGTCGAACGCCTCATCATCGGAACCACCGATTTCGCTAACAAGGAGGTTCGCGATACCCAGAATGGTCGCTACAAGACATCAGATAGCGTCATGTAAGGGCTAAGCTTACTCACCGTCATCAGTGTCCAGGCGGTCGGTGATGGCGCTCAAAACCTTCGACTTCGCGTGTACCGTAAGTTCGCTGTCATATAGAAGGCCTTCTGCTTGGTCTCGATACACGCATGCTACGCTGACGTGGCTTAGGAACGAGAGGCGGTTGTCGCATATGTAGCGCATCCAGGAGACATCTTTCTTGCTGTTAGCATGCATATGAGTGCGTGTTACTATTCACGTACCGTGACAAAAGAAGCTAGTATTGCTCATGTATTCCTGCTTCAGGTCCTCGAGAGACTCGTGGCCTAAAACGACGTGTCCTGCAAAAGGGAATTCGGACGCTTGTTCGAACATTGGAGGCGCACTTCGAGCTGGGGTTGCTGTTGTTGCAGAGATGATGCGTGCAGCGAGGGTTCGGAAAGGATCTGTTGGAGGTTGCGAAGTATAATCGTAGAATTGTTCGTTCCAGACAGTTCCCGAATGTCTAGCTGAGCTGGGCGCCAGAAAATTGTTGTCCTCTAGGACGCCGTCTGAGCTGGTTGTCATCGGACTCGGAGTACGTGTTACGATTGCCGGCGTGCGACTTCCCTCTCTACTCTTTCTTCTATTCGAAGGCGATGGACCGCGGTGTTCTCGATGCTTGTACATGACGTGCGACCGAACATTCCTCATTGTTTCTCCGGCTTTGAATTCGTCGGGGTGACTCGCTACTACGAATTGGATGGAGGGTCCCGGAGCTAGAGGTGGAAGTCTCTTTCTGCCGACCCTCTTCTTCGATGATCTAGGGTCGCTAGGAGATGCCATCTGGCAGCGTGATGAAGGCAGATGTTGGTAGAGTGCGCCAGTATGAAGAGCTAGATGCGGCACCGATAAGAATCTATGAGGCGCTCGCGGCTTGTTAGGATGAAAGGGGAGTTCTCGAGGTAGATATAGACGACGTGAGGAGTATGAAAAGGTGATGTAAGATGGGTTTGCGTGGTGTAAGTTTCCCTAACGCACTGTCACCATCTTAAAGCCACAGTCTTCAAGCCACAACACCAGGTATAGATATCAGTCTTAACTGGGTGGGGCTACTGGTGTGATCATCGTCGGCGGGCCGGCGAAGGGTGCCTGCAAATCAACCCTGGAGACGAGTAAACCCAAAGCAGGCCAGTGATAATGTGTAACATGGATTTGTTTGGAGTTTGCTATTGCAGTCTGTCGGTCGGGCACACCGGTGGTTTTGCGTAGGTGCAGTGAACGATTCCCAATACACGTTTCATCCGGAGACTAATGCCCACCCTGTTGAAAATCGTCATAGCTGACGGCGCTTCTACCTGCTGTAGGGAATTTCATACCCGCCCGCGCTCGTCCACGGCATGCAGAAGCGCGAAGCTTGGCAGTAACAGGCTTGATGCTCGTGTGGCTGGTGTGTTATGTTGACGGATCGGTGCATTAGAGAATCAGAGGCTGAGCCGCTGCTGCAGACCGCCATCAACCGTTAGATCTGATAATGATCCGGACTCGGTGCAAAGACCTATGAGGCATCGGTGTGGGAGATGCGCATGACTAAACAGGATTCCGTACTGCACCCACGGCTAACTCCCGTTCAACCTCTTCATGGTGAGTCGATTTGATGGTACTACGCGGCTTCGATACCTCAGCTGGCATCTCAAGCAACTGCGGCCTCTCCTGTGTACAAGCCGAACCGATATGCTGTAGCTTATTAAACCCATTTCCCAATTTGGTGTTAGCTCCCGCCTTGCCCCAGTTTGGACCCAGTAAGCAACGAGTCCACGCGAGGATTCATGGCAAGGCTTCCAGAATGCTATTGGGTGTAGCGAAATGACTTTGAAGCCGCTCCAAACACATTGGCCCTGTAGTCAGCTGAGGATGGGCCACTGGCAAGGAACCCGGTTCTTGTCATGGACCCACACTAGGTAAACTGCAACGGCGCTTGGTCTCCGCTAATTACTCATCAGGCCCGTCAGTCATAAAGTAACCATTGGATGTATGTCTTACAAGCCACATGTGGCTGTGCGTTGAGTTGCTACTGCAGACGGAACGAACTTGAGGAGTTGGGGATCGTAGTCGCGATCTCATGTCGTGTGCGAGGCGAAAATTGGCCGCAACCCCAATCCTCGCGCCTTTTCCGATGCATGGAGTCGCTTGTCAAGATGCGGTGAGTCAGTCAAGCCAAGTGAAGGACATCGAAACATCGAGGAAAATGGGTTTGCGTGTGACCGGTTGGGCCTTGAATGCGGTCGGCTGAACGTAAGGCTGCAGCTTTGATCGAGTCTCCCCTGTCGGCTTGGCTCGGTTAGATTTGATGTCGAGGGTGTTCGGAGTGCACCTATTTATATATAAGTGTTGCACATGCCTGGAGAACTACACACGTTGGGCATTCCAGTCGTTGATCGGACGTCTCTCGTCTTCTGAAGACTGTCAGCACCTGGCTATCGGATGATGTGTTACAGTTGGCGTGCCTTAATCATGGACACGGGTTCGTAGTCGCACCGGGCCCATCATCGTAAATTTGATCCGTACAATTATAGATTTAGTCCTTTCTTGTCGTGAAGTTTATGGTCGAGGTGCTCCTTAGCTGGCGCTGCTCCACGAAAGACAGGAGTGCACGGCAAAATCTCAGGGCAAGAGCGAAGACGCTTGGAAGGGAAAATTTGTCTATTCCGAACATAATACGCATTTGGAGTATAGGTAATGAACCAGCCACAGAGCTCAGTCCGTGCCGAGGCCAAGCCAGCGTCCGCCTCCACCGCAAGGGACGAAGGGACGTTTAGTGACAGTAGGAAGTATAGGAATACATGCGATAACGCCGGAAACAGCGAGCATTTCGCTTTCGAGCTCGCGCTCTACCACACCGAGTACCCTGTCGGTCCAAGTCTCGTGATGCATCTCGAGTTCGCAGTTCTGCTTGCCTCCACTATGCCGTCTTTGACAACGGATCGACGTGGTCTCCTTCGAATCCGGCTTTGCTGGGGTCGTTCCGCCTCATGATGCCTTCAACAGGGCCGAGCAGTCGCTGGAACCCATGCTTGCCGAGCGTCGCAAGCTTCACCTCGGACTTGCTGATCACAGAGGCGGCACGAGGAGCGTCGTTGAGCAGAGCGAGCTCACCAAAGTAGTCGCCCTTAATGTACCGCTTCACAGGCTGGTCCACACCGCGCTTGAAGACCTCTGCATCGCCAGACTCGAGTATGTAGAACGACTCGCCGACGTCGCCTTCCTGGATGATGACGGTGCCGGGAGGGTATTTCTTTGTCTCGAGGGCGTCTGCAATCTTGGAGCGCTCGTATGGTGTCAGACTCGAGAGGAGCGGGACCTCTTCGAGGAAGCCCTCGTACAAGCGGCGGCGCTGGAAGGCGCTGTCCATGAGGATGCGACGGAAGGTCACGCGATCGAGTGCCCACAGAGTGGACGGCTCGCTCGACATGACGGTCGCAGCACGGGGCGCGTTGTACATCAGGGCAAGCTCACCGAAGGAGCCGCCAGGGCCGACGCTGCCCACCTTGTTGCCCAGGCCGTCCACGCCAGCCTCGAGCTTGCCCGAGGGGTTGACGTAGATGTCGAACGCGCCCTTCTCGACGACGTAGAAGTAGTCGCCGACGTCGCCCTGCTGGATGACCTTGATGCCCTTGGACGGTATCGGCTTCTCGTGCAGGGCGCCCAGCACCATTGCGGACTGGTCGTCGTCGAGGTGCGAGAAGAGGAAGTTGCCCGAGACGGACGAGCGCAGCCGCGAGAGCTGGTCCTGTGTCTTCTGGTGGAAGGGCGGGGTGAAGCTCTCGCTGTCCGAGGTGGCGGGGTTGAGCGACTCGGCGGAGACGGAGGTGCGCCTGTTGGTGTTGTAGTTGCTGGGGATGTTCTGGCCCTCGCCGGCGATGGGCGGCATCTGCGTGATCTGGTTCTTGGAGGAGCCGCCGAAGCCGCCAAAGTTGCCAAAGGCGCCCTCGCCCGCGTCGTTGCCGCGGGGCTTGCCGAAGTCGATGTTGCCAAACGTGGCGGCCGTGGGCGAGGTCATGGTGTCGTTCTCCTCCTCCTCTTCGAGGCGCTGCATGGGGCTCTTTGCGAAGCCGGCGCCGCTGGGCGATGTGTTGAAGGGGTTGTTGCCGGGGAAGCTGCTCTCGGCGCGGCCTTGCGGGCTGGAATGCTGCTGCGACAGGCGGGCTTCGGTTCGCTGCGACTCGAGACGGCGGTTGAAGAAGTTGGCGCAGAACTGCAGGATGTCCTGGGGCTGGTGCTTGAGGATCTCGCGGTCGAGGGCGGCGATCTCGTTCGAGTAGTCGGGAGGGAGGGACATTGGGGCGGCCGTGGTGAGGGGTCGAGCGCAGCTCTTTGACGTCGGCTTCGCGAGCTGTGCAGGGATGGCGGCGGTCGTGCTGCGAGGGTCCGAAACGTAGCGCCAGCCAGTGAGCAGACGGGCGGTGGGTGGTGAGAGGAGATGCAGGCAGGAATGCAATTGCGTCTGCAGCAGGTATGGGCGTCTGCAGCGGCGGTGGGAGGCGTGCAGCGGCGATGACGCGCTGGGGGGAGCTGGGGCAGGAAGAGGGGAGAGGTGCAGTAGGAGCGATCACAAGTGGGATGGGACGGATTGAGGGCCAGGCAAGCTTTCTGGGCTGAGAGTGTTTCCAGAAGGCGTCTAGAAATGGCCTCCCAGCTTCCACTGCTGTCTGGTAGGCATCCACTGAGACAGGCCCGCACGGCTGCCCGCAATGGTTCACGCGCAATTGGATACCACGGCTTCACACAGCACGACAGGCACGCTGCGGGCATGCTTGCTTTTGCGGGCAGGGCACGCCGTATGTATCTGGCACGCCATGTGCAGCGCTGAGCTCTGATAGAGTGTTGCAATGCCAGTCGAGGTGTGCCTTAGCTCCCGGCTCACGGACTGCTGGCGGGCTGCAGCTTGCTGTCGCCAAGTGTGGAGGTGGGTGCATCCCGACAAACACCAGACGACCCACGAGACAGCACCTGATGGACCAACACGGTGGCATCCATGGATTTCTTTGTAGTTATTTTGTGATTAAGCTGCTTCAGGCCTTTGGACTTGGTAATGCCTATATCCAGCCTCACATCATGCTGTAGATTCTACACGCACCAACGTCCTGGGCGCCTACATGCAGCCTCACATCACGCTGTAGACTTGCACACATCAGTCGAGGACGTCGTGCAGGAAACATCAAATAAGAGCAATAAGAAAGTGAATGCACATCGTGCAATTGGCGGTGAGCGACGAAGCCCAAGTGTTGAGACGCGCAACCTAGGGGACCGTGAAATCTTTGCCTCACTAGGCCTCCAAGCTCCCAGTGCACTGCTCGTGACCGTGTCTGTGACGGGAGGCGGCAGACCAGTTTTGTCGCCCAACAAAGCTGGCCGCCGACGCCCGCTCGGCATTTGGCATTGGGACCACCAGGGACAGGCACGCCGATGACGCACGCAATCTCGCGAAGCACATGCACGAGGGAGCTGGAGGGGCAGAAGCGACCCTGGAGATGAAGACGACCACGCATTGCGGCCGCCGCGTGACTTGACGATGCACGTTGGCTGAAGGGATTGACGGTGGAGCAGCAATTGGACAAGGTTCCAGGCCGTCTGTCGTCATTAGACATGTTCTGGGTCCACCGCCATGACTGAAGAGGTTCGGCGTGAGCATGACGCTAGAGCCGCCGGCGGACCATGATGCAGCAGCGTCACAACCAAACTCGCAGACGGCCAGCCTCACGCACTCTGCACCACTCAAATCTTCTGCGCACCTGAAACTCTGCGTTTGCGCATAACCCGTCGCAGAGCCTCTCTCCCCCCGTGCCGTCGCGACAACTGCACGTCTTATCATCGGATTAAGCGAGCCGCCGCGACACGCCGCCTTTCTAGCTCCTTCCTCCAGCTCCTGATCCGTAGCTTCCCAACCACCTCCTCGTCCACCACTGCTCGCGCATAAGACAAGTCTCAGTCATCCGCTGCAAACCCACCATCCCTGACCGACCTGCTATTCTTCCGCCGACATGGGCAAATATACCTTTTCATGGTGAGTACTGCAGCTTCTGCTTTGCGCTGCATCCGCTCACGCAATTCCAGGGAACACGCTGCGAACGAGGTCCTCGTCACCGGCACATTCGATGACTGGCAGAAGACCGTCACGCTAGAGAAGAAGGACGGCGTCTTCACCAAGAGCGTCGAGCTGCCCAAGGTCCACACGCAGTATAAGGTACGCCGCCCGAGAGCCAGCTCGTCGATGCCTAGTATGCGCAAGGCTTGCTAACACGCCTGCAGTTCGTGGTCGATGGCAACTGGGTCATCAACGAGAGCGCACGCAAAGAGGACGACGGCAATGGCATCGTCAACAACGTCCTGCAGCCCGAGGACATCGTCGACGAGCCTGTCAGCACCCTGTCCTCGGCCGCCCCTCACTCGTCTACCGCAGCGCTAGCCGGTGCCGTGCCCAAGGAGTCCGAGAAGACGAGGTCCACAGACTCTCTGCCCGGCGCCTTCCCCATGACACCGGCCGCCGAGACGCCCAGGACCGAAGCGCAGTCCTTCAACGTCGCGCCCATCCCTGCCACCGAAGGCCTCGGCAATCCCATCAAGCTTGCGCCTGGCGAGCCAGTGCCTGACTCCAGCACGCTTACAAAGAACACGGTCGAGTCCACGGTCAGTCACGACAAGGAGGACAAGGACCCTGAGGCGCAGGCATTTGGCGTCGCACCTCTCCCCGCTACTGCAGGCGCCGGCAACCCCATCCACCTTGCGCCCGGCGAGAAGGTCCCGCACCCCAGCACCTTCACCTCCAACACCGTTCAGAGCACTGCCAACACAGACTCGTCCTCCTACGCCAAATCCGATGCGCTGCCTGCGCTGCCCGACCTTGGATTGACTCCTCAAGCTGAGCGAGACGCCAAAGGCGGCATGTTTGGCTTGCCTCCAGTCATGGGCAACATGATCCCAGAGTCGAGCTTGCCCATGGGTGTAGATGCGAAGACGGAGCAGGATACTGGTGTCACCATCCAGTCCGCCGCTCCTACCAGCACGACCGCCCAGCTCGCGGCCCAGGTTCCCAAGGAGCCGAGGGGCGTACCTGAGATCGTCAGCGAGAGCCGCAAGGAGGCTGGCTTTGCCCCAGAAGCTACCAGCAACCCCATTGCTGTGCTTGAGAAGAAGGAGGTCGAGCACGAGTTGAAGGAGGAGGTCCCCGAAGCGCCTGCTGCAGCCGACAACTCGATCGCTTCCCAGGCTAAGTCGAACGCCGGTGCCACCGCCGCCACCCTCGCTGCCGGTGCTACAGCTGGCGCAGGCCTTTTCACTGCCGCCGTTTACAACGCGAAGGATAAGGCTGCCGATGCTACAGGCTTGAACGGCTCAGCAACAGGCAATCTCAACTCATCGTCTACCAGCGGCGTTCCAGCTATCGTCTCTGAGAGCCAAAAGGAGGCACACACTGGCCCGGAGGCTTCTGCCAACGCAGAGGCTGTGGACGAGAAGAGGCAAGTTGAGCAGGAGCTGCTCAGCGAGATCCCCAAGACCAACGAGCACGGCGCTTCTGCACCTGCAATAGCCGTGCCTGACGTCGTTTCCGACAGCCAGCGTGCTGCCCATGCCAGCCCTGAAGCTGCTGCCAACAGCGAAGCCGTTGCAGAGAAGAAGGCAGTCGAGTCTGAGCTACTCAAAGAAATCCCCAAGACAAACGAGGCCGGTGAGCCGGCGCCTGTGATCACGGCCGCAACTAGCACGACCGCCCCTGGTGCCCCGAGCACAACGACCAAGGAGCCAGCACCCAGTGTTCCCGATGTCGTGGCTGAGAGCCACAAGGAAGCCCACGCAAGTCCCGAGGCTGCTGCTAACATCGAGGCTGTTGGTGAGAAGAAGGCAGTTGAAGCTGAGCTACTCGCCGAGGTCAAAAAGGTTACATCTACTGGTGAGCCCGCTCCCGTAGTCGCAGCTGGTGAGAGCAACAAGTCGGCAGCTTTGTCCGATGAGGCACTAGTCGATTCCAAGCCTCTAAAGTCGTCGAGCGAACCTGATGGCCTTAATGCGCCGGCATCTGCACCCGCTCAGACTGCGACATCAAACGCTGTCGAGCCGACACCGTTCACGCCTGTTGAAAAGACATCTTCCAAGCCCATCGATTCGAACACCAACGTCTCGTTTGCGCCAAAAGAGCCTGCCACCACTGAACAGAGCAAGCCAACTGTCACCACGGGCACCGAGACCACTAGCGTCGACGCCAAGTCTGGAGCGGCACCAGCAGCTTCCACCGAGGCCAGCAGCAGTCTTGCACCAGAAACCCCCAAGAAGGATCTCAGGAAGGATTCGGACGTGTCTCCCAAGGGCACTCCCGGCAGCCAGAGCCTTGCTTCCGCAGCTGAAGACAAGAAGAAGAAGAGGCGATCCATCTTCGGCAAGATCAAGGATAAGCTATCCAGCAAGCACTAGGGCTAACGTTGCTGTTCCCTCGTACATTGAGGCGTCGACTGTTCGATGGCCTTCGAGCCGCTATACCCGGGTCTGATAAATCTTTCAGTGTTCATGTTCACGGAGTTGATCTTTTGGTCTATACCACTTCTTTTCGATATGTTTCGATTTCTGTCCGAGTTGTCGTCAATTGTGGTTTATCTCGCATCTTTCGCTGCGGGACGTATATGTGCAGAAGATATCCGAAGTGTCTGGCATTCTGAGTGTAGGTACTTAATTCGCTAATAGGAGATGCATTAGATGGTTCATAATGTCTTTAGTGGGTTCTTTGTTCAGCACGTGTCGAGTGAGCTTTCCCTCACATCTGCTGTTCACCGTGATGCATGACGACATGTTTCCGAAGGTGGAAAATGACAACTTGTCTCTTTACTCATCACAGGTCTCCTGACGCTTGAATTCGATCTGAGCGCATCGTCAAACAATGTTTTGAGTATCTACAGCGAAAACACCATGGTCACAGATTCCCGAGTCCCGTCGGCCAGCTACACCCGTACACGATGTTTCGACATTGTTCATCAACAACGTCCACCCCACGACTACGTTCGCTCACATCCGGCCACCCACTCAAGCGTATCTCTGACTATACTAACATTGTCCCCTTCACGTCTAAAGCACCCCATATCTCTCTCGATTGCAACTTCACACCGTATCTCGCCAACACAACCCATTTTACTGGCCACGCACCGAGACATTCCGCACGCTCATAAGACACGTTAAGGATACAAAGTAATGTCGGTACAGCAATATTTACACCAAGGCGCAGGTCGCTAACCCCTAACTCACAACAGAAATATGGCGGACGAATTGATGAACATGGTGGACGCCCATCTTGCATGGCAAGCTGGTGCTGAAGATCAACGCTCGGTCAGGCCATCTTTGGACAAACAACCTTCAGCCGGGACGTTGATAGTAGACTGGGATGGGACAGGAGTACCCATCGTGTCCCGTCGTAACAAAGCCACAGAGGAGCCACTTACTCGGCGGGTTGAAGTCGAGACCAAGCTGGAAGCCCTCCAAGCCAGAGTCAAATCTCGACACTTGGCAAAGGAACATCATTGTCAAGAGCGTACCCGTGCTTCTCAGGCTAAGCGCGTGAAGCATGAGCAGGACTCGTTCCAACCAACGGCTCAGTCGCGGTACGTCGTTCCCCTATCGCTGACATCGCAAGACAGACGCAAAGAAAGGAGCAAACTACCAGTTCGCCACGACGCTGCCCACTCACGCGGCCGCTACTCTCATCCCCATCACACACACGCCCAAGAACGAGAGAACGCTCGTCCCTCCTACAACCAAAACACATACGGCCGCGCACCCTCCAACTACAAGTCCACCCACGCCGTAGACTGCACCTCCCACGCACCCACCCTCCGCAGCCGCTCACGCACATCCTCCACAACAGCACACTATCACCGCAGCCCCTCCGCGCCCCGTTCTACAGAGGTCCAATACCACCACTCGCCCTCCTCGGGTCACCAAATCCGGTACTCAGCGGGCCAGAACCTCGTCAAAGGGTACGACCCCCCCACAGCTTTTGCATACGATTACAACGGCCAGATTGTGCACGTGCACCGCGACACTGATGAGCTCAGGCAGCTCAGCGGGCACAGCGATTACATCGAAGTCCCCGCTGAGACGTGGGTGCCTGATGTGCCGGTTAAGCTTGTCGGGAGCGAGAAGGCGCTGCCGGATGTGCCGGAGAAGCAAGGGAAGGCGGTCGATAAGGTCTTTGAGTTTGTACAAAAGGTATTGAGGAAACTTGATAAGATGGGGATTATGGGGAAGTTTAAGCGAGGGAAAGAGGGTGGGAGACGAGGATGAAGAAGTGTGTTTAGGAGTGTTGAGGCTTCAATACGCGCATACAAGCAGAGTGTACTCATATTTGAAGTGACACTCTAAGCTACTGTCTAGACGCATGGCGTCGTCGAAATGACACTGAAGTAAAGATTTTTTAAAGGTGCCTCGGGCACTAGTGGAGGATACTATGGAATTAGCAGTCAAAGTACTGTATTTGGTTCAAGGTTGCGTTGTAGCTTTGGACTAGGAAAGTAGGGATTTGAGATGCCTCGGGCATTTGTGGAGGATATATGGATTTAGGCGGAAAGGAACATGGGTTGTTTCTTTTCATGAAGAAAATTGAAAGAATGGTAAAATATGCAATCAGATCAAAATTTATGTACTGATGTTGTGCCTATGATCATGCGATGTGAGTTATGCTGTGTCCACCTGTTCCTACTTAGACCACATGTTTTGCACTACTAGGCTATTAGCTTTAATACTTGGCAACTCTTGAACGTCTTTGAGAGGGGGGGTTATGTGGGGATAGTATCCTGGCTCGTGTTAATCGCTCATTTATGAGCTGTTTGTGTAGATATATAATGGGTAAGAGTATAGTAGATGAAATGTGCGTAGGAGCATATAGAATAGCTGTCTACCTTCTGGCGAAGTTGTTGTGCCACTTTTCTCATGCACAGATCTCATAATGCAAACATGCATGCTATTCTATGTTCTGGAACTTCTAGGACTGGGTTACTTTCTCGAGAAAGAAAGCTTTAGCAGATGAACTATCACGAGTGCGTCGGGTTGCTGCTCAAGCAACTCCTGGTTCCGAGTTTTGAATTCCCCACCGACTTGGACAACCTGTATCAGCTCCTCTCGAACAAATCGCGAGTAATACTTGACGAAGCCTGGCAGAAGGGACTTTGTGCCTACTGCTAGAGCCTTACGTCGGGTCCAATATATGTCGTCCTTAATGCCTTGGATGTAATCATTGATTCAATTACTCGGCCAAGGATACTCGATCTTGTCCAAGCGTGGATTACTTTTGCGCATTACAACACAAGTCACAGCTTTAGCGAACGGCAAGTGAGTTGTATACCACGACTTTAGAATCACTAGCGCGTATGTCTATGATGGATTGTTAGCGTTCTCGTTGCATCCTTTCACATTCGACAGCTTCTGCGCTAGACTACATTAGCGGGAATCGATAATGAACTAAAGCAACCGGTTCTCACCGACACTCTCGAAACAACTCTTGAGAAGACTCTCAAACGGGTTCAAACCGAAGACGATTTAAAGGAGCTTGGAATGAATGTATTACATTACCTGGTGACCGCCAACTGACGTCTATCATGTAACCACGTGGCGGATATCACATGACATCCTATTGTAGCAGGCGCTGCCCTATGGGCAAGTGCACTTACCTCTGAGCCGAGAGCTCCTGTACCAGGACATCACAGAACACAACAACAGATAGCAATACAATTGTTGATCACAGCCTCCACCCGACACTGCTCACGCAGTCACATATCATGGCCAGCTCTAGCGCATGCATTGGCCACAGATAAGGGAGGTTTCAATCCAGATACCATAGAGAGTGCCGATAATGTGGTCGAGGCATTCTGCGGATTTGTCGTCATCAACGAGCGTGCAGGGATCATCCAAATCGTGGACGAGACCGTAGTCTCTTACATCAGTTCGAGACAGGCAGAATTTTGTCCGGATCACAGGATCAAACTCACGAAATGGTGTATGCGATATCTTTCTAGCGCTAGCATCAGCAGCTGGTTCGGAGTGTTAATCTTCAATTGCAAAAAGCAAGAGCAGCCGGTGGCCGACGCAAGGACCGACATAGTACGATTGCTACCTTTCTTTCCTTACGCAATCAAGTGTTGGGGCGATTACGGCTCCGAGACCATCGAAGCTGAGGGCCCTGCTCAGGTGCGGCGATTTCTGGACGACCAGACTATGGTCGACGCGTGGGACATCTTCGGTGCAGACCTAGCATTCGATCATCGAAGGAAGAATGGAATTCAAGCTTGGTACCCCATACACCAAAAAATGCGTGCAGAAGGTCCAATGGTGAAACGCTGGACTTACCCGTACCAAGTAGACTGGCGCTCTCCACGAAGATCCACGCAGCTGCTTTCTATGGCCTTTTACTTTACGATATCTTTGCTATAAGTGTCCCTTCAGAATCCGCGCACGTTAATCAGGTTGATTCCGAGGGACGAACAGCATTTATGGTGGCTGTGATGAACAGACGCTACAAAGACGTTGTGTATTTGATGAATATACCAGACATAAGTCTCAACATAGTGGAATACTATGAGAAGACAGCACTGGTATATGCGGTGGAGAACCACGATTCCGAGATGTCATCGCTTCTGATCAACAACACAAGTATCGACGTAAATCTTGGGAAACCACTCCTACTGTCAGCAGCACCTTTTCTTGTGCAAAACGAAATCACCAAACAACTCTTGGATCGGCCAGATCTGAACTCTAACCCTGCGACCGACCTTTACATTGAGCATAGTGAACTTGGCCCCAGAGGCCTTGATAAGACACAGGAGGCTTGGTTCAACATCGCAGCGAGATTGGATTGCGACAATCTTTCCCGGACCATATACCATGGCAACGAAGAAGGTTGGAAGCGACAACCCTGGAGGCGGTTGAGTCGGAATTACTTTCGGGATCTGGTCTCCATGAAAGGCGTGCTTATTGCAAATGATGATCATAAGGCTGGCTTTGGAACAAATAAGAGTTGGGGGTTCCATACATTGGCCTATGAAAGTCTTCCTGGCAGCATGGGACTTGCATCGTGGCTCCAAAAGCCTGAAGAGTCAAATCCTTCGAAACTTCCCTACTTCGATATTGTCCACTCGGCGCGAAGCTTAATTGATGATTGCACATATGTTATCGAAACGGCGAAAGCGCTTGCTGAAGCAGGGAAAATCCGCTTGCTAGACGAGCACATGCACTCGCCACGACACAGGGCACAGGGGGTATCCGGGATTAGGCTGCTGTTCATTCCATTGGATGTCAGCGTTTCGCAAGTGGCTTATACAGGTCGAGATCACTGCGACAAGCCGTACAATGTCATTGCTACCGCATGGATCTTCAAGCTACTGGAACTTTCCCCTCGCATCTGCCTTCCTCATAGCCTGGCATTGTCAACAATGTACGCAGTTCTTTGCTTCGCGCACAGCGGCCTCCACAGGCGCAGGTCAGCAACTGGTGAAGTGGTCTTTGAGATGGACTGGCTCGAGGTTGTGTGCCGCCCGGACCGCAAAAAGTGGTTGCAGGCGGAGTTCAAGTTTTCGCTGAGCCGACGTTCCTCGACTTCTCATTCATCGATTCAGACGGGCGCAGCTTCCTCCATTTCCTATCAATGCGGAGAGACATGGACTTGATTGAGGATATCAAGTTCTTTTTAGTACAGCAAGATGTCAACCCAAACGCTCTAGACAACCATGGCTTCACTGCGCTGGATTGGGCCTCTGGGGAAATAAAAGTCGTCATGCAAGCTGCCGGTTGTGTGAACTCTGCGACTATAGATTTGTTAGTTGCGATCGAAGACGACAATCTTGTTGGTGTTGTGGAGGCCATCGAAAATGGCGCGTTCATAGGAACCTTCGACCAAAGAGGGGGACGCTGGAAGAGCGTACGATCCCCGCTCCATTTGGCCGTGAGACAAGAGCCTCGCAACGAGGTCATGATAGAGATTCTTATGGAGAACTACAATGCAGCCGACAACCCCAATCTGGCAGTCTTGTGGGAAGCCTTGCTTGTGGGGGACTTGGAACTCTGCAAACTCCTTCTGTCCAGAAAAACACCAGAGCCTTTAATCTGGGCAGTGCCATTAATTCACATCATGGTGTATTGCTGTCTCGTAAGCGACCCACTCGAGACCAACTACCAAGAGATCTTCGAACTGGTCCTCTCAAGTGCATCACTGGACTCGCAGCAAATCGGTAAAATCTTACGAGCGATTACCACTGCTTCAGCTGGTCACTTCTCGATCTCCTCCACTACCACCCAGGCGCCATCCTCGCACTCAAAGACTTCTCACATCCAGAATACACTCGAGAAACCCAGCACTCTAATGCTATCAACCGTGAGGGCTTGAAAACAAAACTCCGAGAGATTACCTCGCATCCCGACCCCTTTCGCATGGCGACCCGCCAATTCAACATCTTCTCAATTACCAGAAACCTCCTCAACCTCAACGACGCACCCCGCGCATCACAGCTCCTAGCTCTCACATGGCACACCGACGATCCATGCTGACTTGTACCCAGTCTGGGCTGCATCAGTTGCCGCCAATACACCGACGAAGTCTTCGGGTGCGTACAGTGTCCCGCTGTCATGATCTACAGAAAATGCTATCTCGGCCACTCATCCTATCTAAAGTTCATCCGTCAGACTTGGTGTCGTGGTCATCACAAGATCGTGCGGTCTGAGAAGAGTACGTGGAGGCCGAGTTAGCTAGGTTTATTAGACGAGCGAGGGATAAGTGTGCACACGTGGTTTATGCGGTTACTTGACGCGTATGGCGCTCTTGGGGAGGATTTGCCTCGAGGCAGAGAGGGCGGGCAGGAATCTAGCGAAGGAGCGAAAGATGGGTCGCTTGGAGGAGAGGGTCCTAGTGGAGCTGCGAGTACCGATGAAAATGATCTGTACGTTGAGACATGAGGAGTCGAAGAGTCATGCCCAACAAAATACCCTCAAATTTTCTCAAGCAAGCCCACTTCGCTTGGGATACACTCTTTAGAGATCTTTGTATTGATCAATAGACTTTTGGATATATGCACAAAACATCCAGCGCATCTCAGGCGGTCTAAGGCGGGGCTGCTGTGCCTGCCGGCGGCGAATTGTGGTATTACTAGCTGAGCAGGAATCTGTTGGCGACGAGACAAACCTTGGAAGCGCAGAGAAAGCATCAAGGTCGAGGTCTCTATCCCAAGAGTTTCTGCGCCTCTCAGCTGTGGCCGACTTTGTTGTTGTGGGGACGGGAGCATGACCGGCATGCCGCCACGCAGGTTTTTCCGCCACACATGGAGGGATAGTACGTACCAAGAGTTCGAAAGTGTGTGTGTAAGTGATGGACTGAGAGGGAAGAGTGGGCGAACTGAGTGATGGATTGTGAGGCTACGAGGCTCAAAGGGAAGAGCAGAATGACGCTAGTCCAACCTGAGTGGAGCTAAGCCCTCACTGGCTTGGCACCTGCGAACAGTAAGGGTGGATCGTTGGGGGCCTCTGGCTGAAACGTAGAGATCTGCCAAGTCCGCCCCCAACCATTATTTTAAGACTTGCCAAGAAACTTACCGACTGGGCTGTGGAGGCTAGGGATCATTTCTCCACTATGCAAAACTAACCTCGTCAAAGCAGGATTGCAATCCCAAAGTCCTACTCGCACCATACCGCGGATTGGAAGGTTGCAGCTCCATTGAACCTTGGCTCGACAAATTAGGCGAGAAATATAAATGGATGAAGTGAACCATAGGCGGATATACAGATGAGGTTTTGGATGCAGTGCCGGAAATGGTTTAGTTATGCTGGTGGCGTGGGGCTCAGAGGACAAGACATGCACGTGCGACGATCATATACTTGTGCGCATCAATGGCCAGCACGTATCTCGGATTACCATTGTATCCAAGACGCAACATGTGACCATGATGTTGTACAGCGTCGGATCAAGACTTCATTTTTAGCTGTTCTAAAGAAAGAGGCCAAGCGTGCAGGTGGGGGCGATGTGAACGTATCGAAAGCGAGCCATGGAGAGAACTCTCCGACTCAACGAACAACTCAAGTATAAGAGGCAGTCTGATAGCGAACACATTCCATCATTCAACATACAAAGACATTCGACACAACGAGCCTTACCTCTACATTCTCACGTGTGTATTTCTCGCAACTAAAATCAACTTTTCCACTTTCATCAAACAATACCTCGACAATAAACAACCACAATGCAGCTCTTCAACACGCTCATCCTCATCGCCGCCTTCACCGGCCACGCCCTCTCCATCCCACTCTCCCTCCCCTCCAACACACTCATCCCTTCCTCCCCCATTGCCCCCCGAGGCACAAAGGAGCAAGAAACCGACCGCCTGCTCTTCCAAACGTCAATCGAGGATTTCCTTTCCGCCAAAGCCCGCAAGACCCCCAACTACCTCAACTGGTCCGACAACGGCTGCACCATTGTGCCGGACCGGCCTGCCGGATTCGACTTCCTGGAAGCGTGCAAGAGGCACGATTTCGGATACGCCAACTACAAGATCCAGAAGCGGTGTTCGGAGAACCAAAGGGGACAGATTGATGAGAACTTCAAGAAGGATATGTATAACGAGTGTGCCAAGTATAGTGGATGGAAGGCCATTTTGGGAGTGCGTTGCAGGGTGAATGCGGAGATTTATTTCAAGGGTGTAAGAGCGGTTGGAGAGAAGTTTTTTTGTTGAATGGAGCAGTAAGACAACGGAGTATAGCGTCTATCGTATTTCCCTTTGTAGTAAGAGTATTTCAATAAGCATTTAATTACTAAGTTTCAGCTCCTGAAGAGAATATTATAATAGGCACTAACGTCAGTCCCTACGTAACAGGACACCCTTTGTGGCGGGACGCTACAGACACTCCCCAACATAACAATCTTCACAACAGGTCAGAAGCATAGACGTTCTCGGAATAGTAGCCTTGAGCTATGAAGTCTATTCTCTCCTAGTGTCTTTCAAAAATAGGCTCTGCTTACCGTGCAATACAACAATTTGATATAAGCGTCAAGCAACCGCCTCGCTTTGGCTGGCAGTAGGTGCGTCAAAAGCTTATGCATCTTGTCAAAAGTCCGTCAACTTACAGCTTGTTATATTATTATCCTATCCCGAGCATTACGTTTAAGCTCGAGAGGCTGTTGTGCTTCTGTGCTAATTCCAAGTCCGCCTGCTGGAAGTGCCAAACAACAAGGACCCCGCACACCTAGCTGAAAGCAGCTTAGCTGTAACCTACAGCTGCTGACGCCAGACCTGTGGCTGCGTGGCTGAACGGCGCTTTTGCCAAGTGCTCTAGGACACCCGAAACCCGGCTCGGATTGGGAGCAGGGCTGGGTTTGAAGGCCCCAGCGCATAGCTCATGTCAACGAACACACCCAGCATCAAAGCCGCAACCGCACCCAGCTTCCGATACAGCCATCGTGCAACTTCAAGATGAAGTGTAAGCACAACTATAGCTAATGTGAAAGCTTGCATGCCATGGTGATAAACCATCGTGCCGCTCTACAGCTCCGCAGACTCGCCGTTTGTCCCTCATCCGACCCACCACGTCCTCGTACTTCTGGAGCAAACTACAACCGATACATATCCGCATGGTACAGAATACCGTGGGCTAAGTCTAGGTCTCAGCAAGTGAAGTGCGTGTCACTGGAGGAACGTTGTCATTGCACGCATACTCAAAGGAGGAAAGGGTCTGCACTGCACCCATTTCTACATGCTATGCATACATAACAAGCAGGGTGTCACTTTTTGAAGAGGACGAAAAAAGAGAGCAAGAAATCGTGTGTGATACCAGTTTAATTAATCAATCTGTGCACTTCTGACTGGGTCCAGCTTCATATACACTTTCATCAAAATCTGCTTCCAAAGACAGCTCATCTTCTGTGGCAGTTTAGCTGTGTATTACCGTTGCGGATGAGTTTAGTGCTTGTTCCAGTCTGGCTTACATCAGCGGACACGAATTATGTAGATACCTGGTGCTGCTTGTGAATATACGTAGGGAGGGAGAGAAAGAGAATGAGGGCAGCTGTAGTTAGCGTTGGCAACAACTGGCAGAGGTGTGGCGTTGTGGTGGTTCAGTATTGCCACATCCGCTAGCTATGTGTTTTGGCCATGACGATATTGCCTCGTGAATGAAAACGCGCTAATCTAGATCAGTAACTTGATCTTTCTATGCCGTGATAGGTCAGCGCTCGGAAGCGGGAGCGCTCGAGCACCGCAGGAACTTATTCCAAATACTTGGCAACACCACCACAACCAATGATGCCAATTCTTTTGGAAAAACTCGGCGCCTCTCGCACAAGCCCGGGGCAGGAGCGGGTCGGCCATCCTGCTTGTTCATGGTGGTGATGTCTTGCTGCCACGCCACTTCGACACCGTTACTGACGAGTATCTTAACATGCTTACTAAGATAGTTCTTCACGTTGGATTCTATGATGATCCTTCCATAATAAGACTGGCCTGAAGCAACAAAAACAATGGCTTTCAAAGACCTTGGTTGAGAGATGCAACCCTGTCCACAATGGTCCTACCGACAGAAACCTTGGCGCTGTCTTGGAGAAGTATGTCCATCACTTTAGATTGTCCATATGATCGAGCAACCGAAAGTGGGCTTCTCCCATCCTTATCCGTATAATGCTGTTCCGCACCATGGCCTAGTAGCATTTGCACGATTTCGGCATCCCCAAGTGCTGAAGCCCAAAAAATGGGAGTGCTTCCAGAGCTGCTCCGTACATTCACGTCCACGGCAGCCTTCGGTTATCGAAGGAGATACCTTCTTCAATCAGGCGGTGAAGTGTTGTGGTATCTCCACTTTTGGAAGCATTGTAGAGTCGTGCGACGTTGAACCATTTCTTTTGTCGAAATCAACACCAGTCATATCCTCAAAAAGGTGAAGGACATCTTCCTGACCACTGTTGGCAGCTGCTTCAATAGCTTGCTCGGTTACCTGAAGCTGTTTGATTTGGCCGAGCAGTTTGATAAGCTCTTTCCCACTGCTCTCATTCCCTGCAGCTGCAACCGCCACTTCTTGCGTGATTCTGATATCGGCTCTTTCCAGACCCAGGAGAAATGCCAAGATTTGCCTATTACCGTACTTTGCAGCTGCAATAGCTACCTCTTGCGTGATCTTGACCTCGCGTCCTCGCCGGTCTAGGAGAAGCGCTATCACGTCTTTCCCGCTCTGCGTATTCTGTGCAGCGGCCTGCACCACCTGCTCGGTGATCTTGACCTCGTCTCCTCGCTGGTCTAGGAGAAGGGCCATCACGTCTTTCCCGCTC